>OY856411.1:1468163507-1468763507 GCA_963693085.1 Alisma plantago-aquatica
ATGTATATATATATATGTATATATATATATATGTATATATATATAAGTTGCAACGAAAATGTTAAAGGATGATGCCCTAAAATACCCCAAATTCACATACTGGTTAACCAGGCTACGTGAGGAACGACTAGAAAACATGAAGATTCAATATGAACGACGACTATGTAACTCAGTAGCAGATGGAATGGCAAAATTCCAGCTCAGGAGCAATTCACCCGAGCATTATTTCGATTCACCCCCAACCTGTATTCTTAAGTACCATCTCAAAGATGTCCTTGTAAATAATACTAGTGTGGAGCTGTATCACGATGTGGAGCCACAAATGGAATAAATAAGGAGGATTGGATTTTCAAAAAAAAAAAGCTACTCTATGGTTTTGTTCCACCCTGAACAGTCCTTTCCCCTTGGCAATTTCTTCCCTCACAGCCATTTGGAGTGCCACCAAGCTTTCTATCCTTTTCTAAGTTTTAAAGGTTGAGTACCCTTGTTCGAATACCACCCAAAAATAGATCTAGAGGTTAATATCTATTAATCCCCGCCTTTGATTTGACACTTTCATTTTAACAACATTTTAGTTCTATAAATTTCCCCTCTTCTCATCCATGACCTGCTAGATTTGTGTCAATGGCCATGGCATCAGGTAGAGCAGGGGAAGGCACGCTGATAAGTTACTATTTGCCCCAACCTATTTCTTTAGTTCTGTTTTGTTGTTGGGGCATTTTCACCTTTTCACAAAAATTTGATTCAAATCATTGCACAAGATGTGTGGATGAAGGTGTGATGAATATGCCATGTCTCAAACCTAAATTTAAATTATTTTACCAAATGCAAAAGTGGACCTTTGCAAATTTAATTTTACTAATAAATAAATAAGAAAAATCTTGTGAATATCATATCCTTTTACTGGAATCTTCAAAAATTACACAAAAATATATTTTGGAATCGTGAGAATTTTCTCTACATTTTGATATAGTTTTCATCACCTAATTCTCAAGATTTAAAGACTAGATTTTCAGGATTTTGTTTTCACTTATGATCTTAATAATATCTAAAGACAACATAACGATTAATAAAGTTGTAATTTTGAGTCAAGATATCATTAAGGAATCCTAAACTCCATGTAGGGTCCACAACAAGAGCCGATCTTGGGTTTTATCGAAGGATTTGTATTTCTAGGCTTTCACCTAATGTCTCATACAAATGAACCCTAATTGATGTACATAATACCAGATGTAGGTTTGAGGTGACTTTAGACTTGGAAGGGTAGGACTCAATCTCGGACTAAATATTCTAGTCAAGGCATGGGCATCTACTCTATTTAAATTGGGCATACTATCATGACTAAATATATTTTCCCATATGAGGCATTGACTAAAATTGTGTACATCCATGTCATCTTGTGAAAGTACTCTTCCTTGTGAATATCTTCTTGATTTGTTAACTATTATGTGTGAATACTACATTGATTGTCATTTGAACTAATATTGATAATTATTTGATTCCTCTACCCCCACTTGATGAAATCTTGATATTCTCCTCCTTTGCATGAAAATAACTGTACCTTGTTCTTTCCTATTCTATTTGCATGAGTGGATGGCTAATCATAATTAGAAGTAGTGACACCATATAGACATTAGGTCTCATTCCCCTGACACTTATAATGTTTATCGGCACTGAATCATATTCCCCTACTCGACACTAGGTTTTATTCTCCTCCTAGATATGATATTAGGCACTGGGTTTTGATCCCCTTCCATGCCCTGGTTTTTATTCCCCTGTAGAATACTATATTTGTTTGGAACTGATGTATTAGTCCTCCTGCCCTTTGGTATGAAATACACATGGGTTCCCTCCCTTCTTTTCATTATATGCTAATCAATATTTTTATCACAATGCAACTATTTATTATGTGTTATTGTGGTTATCTATGACAAGGCTCCCTTTTACTTTATTATATTATTGTTAATAATTGCCTCATCTTTTAGAATGTTAAATTTCTTTGGAAAACTCTTCTCTTTTGAATATCTCATTATCTACTCTCATTATTTCAAATCTTATCTCACTTTAATTAATACCCAATTATTTTAGTCTGTGCATGCTCAACAGTTAATGACATACTTCCTTTTATTTTCCTTTTTCCTGGGTGTTATTTTTCAACCCATCCAAAGGTATCATAGCCAGAGGTTCAAGGACGAGTGGACTTTTCTCAGGATCAAGTGCAAGGATGAGTTCCAAGTTGGAAAGGTTTCTCACCACAATATGATCCTGACAATTAGATTCATAATTTAGACTTTGCCTATAAGGCCCAATGTCAAGTTGGACAACAAAATTCTGTAACAGTTAGATTTTTATTTCCACTGCCACAAACTAGTTTCTGTACTCATCTGTTTGAGAAAATATAATGCACCCCTTTTATTTGGTTATATTTGTGTTCATGGGGTTTATGCAATTTATTTTATTGAATTAAGTAAGGAGTGGCTCTGTAAAGGGTCCCACTCCTTACATTAGCTAACCAACAAGCAATGTTAGTTAAAGGAGGATCCTGTGTAAAAGATTAAAGGGCAACTAGAATAGCTGAAAGCATAACTCTCTCAACCAGTTTCTTTACTTGAGGGTCAACCAGATACCTTCCTAGGAAGATGAAGATGCCAACATTCATGATGGATGACGAGGATGCTACTTATGTTAGCATGGAGATGACGATGTGTGATTCAAAAATGTTTCCCCAACCCAACAAGAGCCTACGTTAGGTATGTACACTGGTGTTCCATCCGTCTATGTTTTAGGGGTCTTGAAACGTTAATATCAAGAAGATTTATAGGAAGTCACCATGACATGGTAATAGTCATATAAAGTCCACCATCCTCACCTTCTTTTTGTAGGCTCACATCTAGATAATGAAAATCATCAACCACTTTTGGTTGAATCTATTTTGAAAGATAAACAACCAACTTTTATTGTATATCTGGTTGTTACACATGAGGAGGAACATCCCCAATAGGGGTATACATTCCACCACCAATTAACTTTTATACCTTCACTTCACTTCTATATCTTGAAACACCTGTGGAGGAGTTGGGTGTACTCTATATGGAGGAGCTAGAGTCACATGTTGCGATGTTAATGGTCCCACTAATCTTTTCTTTTGATGTTGATTGGCTGGAGATCAGGAGTAGCAAATACAAAAAATATATTTTTCAGAATGATTTTGCGGATGAGATGGTTCCTCGTATGCCAACACCACATCTGCTACATGAAAAATTGGGTGATAAAACAAGCTAGACCTAGAAACTCCACCTAATATAGCATAGTTGGCGCACACATTACAATTCGTTATATATTACTTTTTCCACAAGATAAGGCAATCTGCCTCCAGTGTTCACATATGAGTAAATCTTGAGGACACCATGTGACACCAATACTATTTTGTGCCACTTCTTGTAGATCGATCCATAGCTAATACACTACCTCTACTTATGGGGGAGTATTTATGGATTCTGTTGAGTAGGTTGTGGGGTGAATATCAACACCAATTCAAGCATCCTCAAAGTCCATTCGAGCTATAAGTACCACCTGATCACATTTTACACCATTGAGCTCACATGTTTAAGGTGCTAACCCTTATTCATATTCCATTCAGTTAGACATTCTTCGAGTTTCCAGGACCACCTAGATGAGCGTCAAAGATTTATTCCCCTCCATCTTGGGTTTAGCATTTGCTCAAGGATGAGTAAATTTCTAAAATCGAGATGGAGGTTGGGTGGTACGTACTCCCTTCCACCCACACTTATCTTTTTTTATTCTTATTTTATTTCAGTATTTTAGCTTTGTGTGAATCTATTGCATTTTAGTTTACTTGCATTACATGTAGCTTGATTTTTTCTCATTTCAATTCTTAGTTCTTGTAATTTTACATAAAACTTTTATCTACTCGGTTTAGTTTACATTCATGTTTGCATATATAATTTCTCATTCAATACCTCTTATTCAGAGTAAATATTTAATATTATTATATTTCTAAAAATATGCAAATGGTTAAAAATCACCCTTTGAATCAAATGAATACAAGGATCATATTTTTTTGGAAAGAAGGAAGGGTGATAGAGGAACCAATAAGAATAAATAATGACATTCCTTATACTAATCATATATATGGAATTTACATGCAACCCTTTATCATGTCATTATTTGGGTGTAGTGAATTACATTAATAATGTGATGTATCTCGTCATATAAACTAGTGTTGCACATGATCTAAAATCCTCTTCTACAATTCTTCTTCCATCTTCTTACCTTCCATCTACCAAATAAAAAATAAAAAATATAACCATGAAGTGTGCCAAACCCTAAGCTCAGGGTGGCACACCACTCCTTCCCTCTACAACCACTTCTTCCTTACCCCTCTCCATGTAATAGGAGCATATTGCCAAAACTAAAGAAAAGATGCTAATATGCACAAAAGGAACAAAATATTGTAATATTTTTGTTAAAATAAAATGCAATCTCAATTCAGATAGAGGAAATATATTTATTATTCCTTCCATATCCCAATTCACCCTATTTTCCACCTAAGGGCTTGTTACATGCTCAATTAATATCCATTTAACATATCCTAGTGTTGAATTATGTACATACATGTGACTTTTGGGGCCTCCTCACCTTTTCATTAAATTTTTACACAAGTGTGGTATTTGGTATGATGGTGCGGAAGTGACTTTGTGAAGCAAAGTCAAAAAAGATTTGGAAAGCCATTTTTTGTGATCTCAGGAGGTTGGGTTGCTTGTCCACATTGCTGGTAGGTATTCAAACATAATGTGAGTATCATGCAAGTACAAATGTTTGAAGTATTTATTTAGAGAATGTTTTGGATTTTGTATTACTTGAGGATGATAAAAGTTCAAGCTTTGGGTTGTGATGTTTATTCATCATGTTTTTAATTACATTTTATAATTAGTTTTGCATATCTTTATTGCATGTACTTTATATTTCACTTGTTGTAGAATTATATTAGTTTTTGAAATTTTTTTGGTATTTAACTGATTTTTATTTAATTTCTGAGATTGGTCCAAGGAAAATATATAAGCAATTATCCCTCCATAAAAAGTCCAAGAAAATGATCAAATATTATATATCCTCACCCCGAACTCAATAATTGGAGTGAGTATCACTTAAATATAGATAGTCACTCAAATGACCATAACTTTCATATATAAACTTAAAATTGGATGTTTGAAATGCCATTAGATGAAAATTTTAATTACTTAAAAAATAAGTACATATATGATACATTTTTAGTCAACTACCTCACCCTTGAATCACTTTGTGAGTCAAGTGACTGGGTTGTAGGCTGAGGAATTTGCAAAAATGGGTTGCCCAACTCGCTCTAGAAAAATGCCGTAGGGATATACACGAACTTTTGTTCCCTATGAGCTTTCTGACTCACATGTACATGGAAATTCTTATCAGTTAGTGAATCACCCTACTAGAAAGTATGCCCCATAAATAAAATGACTCTCGATTCTACATCTGGTTTTAGAATGGAGAAGTTAAGATGTATTAGAAGAGAAATTTAATTATGTACAAAATGCATATACTTACCAACCACTTCCATTCGATCGGTTAGGCCTCCAATTTCCCATTTTTCTGGCATGGGAAACTACAAAAAATGCTCATAGTTGTCAAATCATCTTAGATGGATCTAGAACTTTGTATCTTGATATGAAAGTACTTCAGTGATGTCCTTTTGTAAGGATTCACGACCTATTTTCTCCCATTCAAAAACCTAGATGCCTCTAAAGAGAAGAGGATATGGGAGTCAAAAGTTTGATGTGGAGATCCACTTTGTTGAAGGATGTGACTAGAGATTGTAACTATCGTTCGAAAGTGGTGAAAAAACCACTAAGCTTCTCCTCTACAATGCTATATATCTTCTTCATGGATTTATCTTAGTTTCTCTTTTATCTTGTATCATTAACATGAGTATAGAGTATATTCCTCATTGCAAAACAAGCATTAGCCCCACTTCTTGTATTGTAATCTTACATTATGAATTACCATTTGCTTGAAGTATAGATTTTTTACTAATTAATTTAGTGCATGTTCTATGGATTAGCTACCCATCTTATGTGTCTATTGCAATTTTAAGCATAAAGATCTTGAAACTTACTATTGTAATATCAGTTAGTGTTTTTTTTAACCATGGATGAGATCACGGTACATGTTATCTCGGATAATAGATTGAATATTCATAGGTAACAAGACCTGGATCCTATGAAGAAATCATTCCTTATGAATTCCAAAATATGAAAGTAATTGAATTCCTTCAGCCTCAATCTAACAATATTGTGAGTCAATGATGCAATGTGATAGAGCAGATACATAGGCAGTGGTGGTGAAACTGTCATTCTAGTGATCTTCCATTGTTAAATATCATTATTTTCATAATTTGATTTCATTCCTTGTGTTGAAAATTTAGTTAATCAAACAAACAATCCTTATTAAGTTCCTTTTCTTAATTAAGCTAAAGAACTAATTTATTCTTTTAAAAATGTTTTCCTTTGGCTTTGATCCCTAAATTTACTATGATATGATCCATCTACTCGATGATGGTGCTTATTACGTGTTAGTTTAGGTAAAAACTTAGGCATTTTGTCCTTTGTGCTATAATCCATCACATCAAAATTTAGCATCATTTCCCAGGACAAATAAACTTTTTTGGATTTTTGTTCCATGAAGATAGAGTTACATCTTTCTTAGTTTTCATTTTTAATTCTATTTTGGTTATAAATTTTTTAATTTTGTTTTATAGTTTCTTATTTTGTTTTTAGAACTCATAGCTTTGTTTGATTTCTTAGCTTGTTTTTGTAATTTTTAGTTTGTTTATATAGTTTTTAATTTATTTCCATAATTTTTAGCTTAATTTTTATCTATCTTATATTTTTGTAATTCACTATTTTTTCCTTTTGCAAAGAAAAAATAGTTTTATACCTTCATTCATTGCATGATTTTTATGTTTCCATTGATTGCAAAATTTTGTATTGCTTTAGACATTCAATTAAAATGGAGTGTCCATCACTACAAACCATTCAATGTAGAGAATATGGCTCCCTCTATAATGATATATGGTGATGCCCTAAAATCACTCAAGGCAAAGCAGCCGTGTAGTTGGTCAACATCCAACATAAGGTCATCCTTTTAAAAAGAACATATAAAGCAGACTACAATCAACAACATTATGGGGGATATTATGGCGAGTCATCCTATGTAGATGATTATTCAGATGAGGAAGATTACATTGATAGTTTTGTGGGAACTACGGTGAAGATCCTTATTATGTAGATCAATATTCACATGAAATATATGAGAGGATGGTTGCCCTTCAAAAGATGTTATCTAACCAATAAACAATGCTATCTAAAGGAGAATCCTAGGGATACTAATTGGAGGCACAAATAAAATAGATGAAAGCAAAACTCTCTCAGTCAGTTGCATTAATTGAGGGACAATTAGAGAAATTCCCGGGGAAGATGGAGCTGCTGACATTCATGATCGACGACAAGGATGATATTGATGTTAGCATGGAGATGACGATGTGTGATTTAGAGCTATTAACACAACCTGATGAACAAGATCCAGAGTTAGTCATGTACTCTTTTGTTCCATCCTCTTCTACTTTATGGGTCTTGAAATGTTAATGCTGAAAGCATCTCTAGAAAATCATTATGGCATGACAATAATTGTAGAAACTCTACCATCTGTCTCTTTTGTAGGCTCACATCTAAATAATTATGATGACCAAACACCTTTGATTGAATCTATTTTGGAAGATAAACAACCAAATTTGATTGCATTTTTAGTTATTTCATATGATGAGGTACATACCCAATAGGAGGTATACATTCCACCACCACTTTGTTTTCATACCTTCTATCCATCTTTATATATTGAAACACCTATGAAGGAGTTGGGTGTATTCCACTGGAGGATCCAGAACCCAAGGTTGATATAGTGAAGGACCCCAATGCTTCTATTTCTTTTGATGTTGATTGGGAGGTAGACCAGGAGGAGTAGCTGTACAAAAATATTTTTATGAGACAGTTTCTCCTATGGAAGCACCACATCTTCTATATGCAAATCTAGGTGATGAGAAGAAGACAAGGTCATACCCTCCACCAGATTTAGCACAGTTGGTAGCATTAATTATATATGCATTTCATAGTACTTTTTCCACATGAGAAGGTGTTTTGCCTCCAACATTCACACATGAGAAGATCTTGAGGCTACTAGAGAGGTACTACTACTATTTTGTTCCACTTCTTGTATATCCACACGTAGCTACTACACTATCTGTATTGATGGAATATTTGTGGATTCTATTGGATGGATTGTAGGTTGAAACTCAACATCATTTCAAGCATCCTAAGAGTTTATTTGAGCTATCACAGTCACTTGATCACATTTTGCACCATGGAGCTCACTTTTTCAAAGTGTCAGTCCTTGTTCATTTCCTTTCAACTGGACATTCTTTGTTTCTAGGATCACCTAGATGAGCATCAAAAATTACTGTGTTTGACCTATGGCTATAAGGGGTGGTGGTTAATAGAGCCAAAACCACTTAAATAAAATCCATAAGACCTTCAATATGTTTGCTAAAATGATACACAAGTATGAAAAGAAAGGAAGAGAGAGATTGAGAAAACACCAAAGAAGACCAAGATTTATAGTGGTCACAACCTCCACATTAGGAGATGTACATCCACTACTTAGAAGAGTAAATCTATAGGATTTTGAACCTTATTATAGTCTTTATATTCCACAAGAATAATTACAACAAATGATTACCCTTTTAAAGAATAAGGGTTAAACTTGCATTCCTTTTCGGATCAAGGAGTCAATAACTATTACAAAGGTTTTAGCTATCTACCTACCAATAATATTCTAACTTATTCAAGGACTTACCCATTATTGTAGAATATATTAAATCTTTGATCCATCACTTCCTTCATTAAGGAAGTCACCTTCAAATTGCCAAGTTGCTAGAGATATTGGGAAGGAGAGTGGAGAGATTTGACAAGTGTACAATAGAGCATCTCTCTCATAGATAGCCTAACTCACTTAGATAGTATGCAGAGAAATAATTGATCTTGAGGGAGATTAGGGTCTCTTGGAGGCACAAATAGTCAACTATAGCAAGGGAGCATAGAAGGAAAACTTGGAATGAAGTCCAAAGGCCCCTTTTATAGTTGAGGTTGCTACTAGACAAAGTGACACTTAGATTGAATTCTAGACATGTTTTGGGGTTGTAGAAAATCTATTTTCAAAGTTTGAAACACTCTAAATAGCCAAAAACACTTTTTAGCACTTTATAGTATAGTGTTATATATTGAGTTACCTTTTGGGAAACTAAACCGACAGTGCTAACTGTCAAGCCCACTATAGTTGTCAGTGAAGTTTCTAACTTATAAGAAACTTAGACGATGAATACATGTATCTCACCGATATTGGCTATTGGCTGAGTTGTACCAAGACAAACTCGACTGATAGTGGTTACTATCAAAAGGCCTAAATTGGCTGTCGGTCGAGTTACCTTGGGGGAAACTCAACCAACAAGCCTCTCTGTGATGGCTTATGACAACTAACTTTATACATTCAAATTAAGTACACTAAATTTCCATTAGGCTTTATTACAAGTCATACATTCAACATAAATGATTTACAACATAATTCTATAGAGATACTATGTATTCTTCAATTCTCAGATTTGTGTTGAATTTGACTCATTTTTCTACAGAAGTTTTTCAAAATTCAATCCTCTTGATGTACCTAATACCTGAATATGATCTCAAATAGACATATTAGATATGCATGAATGGAATGGTTCAATCATCATCACGATATGTAAAATCTGTTATTATTAGGTCAACATTCTCCCCCTTTTTGAAGATAACAAACCATTCTTTAACATATTGGAAAAGATTAATTTTTTTCCACCTTTGAGAAGAGAAATACATGAATATATAAAAACAATTTATCCCCCTCAATTGATTCTTACCTTAACCTGCATGGTTAATTCTTCCAAAAAAAGCAAATCATAGATCTGCTATTTGCAGCCAATTTTCCATAAGCAAAAAGATATTAAAATATAGATCAATATCATTATGTAGATGAAGAAAGTTGTTTATTCCCCTTTGTCATAACAAAAAGGGAGGGGGTACAAGACCTAAGCTAGGTCTTATCTATCCATAAGAACCACACATAAGCATCATAACACAAAAATCTAGAGAGAGAAAACTAATATCATTGAGCCATAATTAAAATAGGAGAGTACATACAACTGAACTCATAGAAGAAGTAGTAATGATAGAGTTAAGTGTACATGATATGATGACTAAAACAAAAAGAAATCAAGCCCATGATAAAAACAAAAACAACAAAGAATGACATAAAATATGTAAATAGTATCCTTAGATACAAATTCCCTAATAATACATGATAAGCTCACAATATAATAGTACATGAGTACTCTAACACCTAGGAACTAATCATCTTGAGTTGGGTCATCCTGAGCTATATCATAATCCTTTTCACTGACTGGATCCACTCTTAGGAAAGCTGCATGTATAACATCAACATCATCATCATCATCATCACCCCCATGTTCATCCTCATCACCATCTCCTTCCTCACCATCTTTAGCAGCATCAACATCCTCTTCCTCCTCCATTACAACATCCTCAGAAGGAGAAAAAGGGTGTGTTGTTGGCCATCTAGAATTTAGGTCATGCTATGTCATGCCAGTGGCAACCAACACCACAACTTGATCATAGGTGGGCATAGAAACCCCATCAAAATCCACAAGAGTAGCCGAGGTTGGACCATGCAGAAGAGAAATCAGCTAAGTCAGACTCTAAGGTGGGTGAGAGGATATAGATGGATGTTCAATAGTAGGAGTAGAGTGGGAAGTGGAGGTAGTATATTGACGTGCTGGATAAAACTGATCATATCCATAGGTAGAATAGTCAATAGTAGAGAAGGACAGATGATATGGTGGATAAGGGGAGGGGCATGATAGATCTTGGTGAAGGTGTTCTTGAACCTGCATATGGTAGGCATTTTGGTACATCATGTATCCTGTGAGGGACTCATTGAATAAAGAGAAAGAACCCATACAGGGTCTAGGTGTAGCTGGAGGGGGCTGTGTGTATTGAGAGGAGGAGGCACCAGGGGTTATGGAGATGGAGGTGTGGGAGGATTTCTTCACTATGGTTTCACTGATTGAGACACCTTTCCTACCACAAAGTAGTCAAAGTTAGTGAAGAGATATTTTTGAATTACAATGTAAAAAGGCCATAGTTAAGGTTAGGGTAGGATGGATGAGAGTCCTTCATATTCTTCTCAGAGTCAAAGCATGTCATGTGATGAAAAATGTAATGAGCCCACTTGACTCTGAACCCCTTAAGAGGGCAATACGTCAACACTCTGGTGTTTCCAGCAATGTCCTTTTGGTTGTTCTTTGGATGAACATTGCATTTGAAAATTAGGGCAATGATGCGTGTCGTTATGTAAAGGGCTGAAGAGTGAAGGATTGCCTTCTTCCTATAGGAAATCTCAAGTTTCTTCAAGAATTTTTGAATATCATAAAGAGATAATTTGGATTCAAAGTTCTTGTAGAATTCATCAGGGTAAATCAGGTCAACATGATTTGGATAGGTGATATTCCAAGAATTAGAGGGAAAGGATCCAATTAAATATAAATTAGGAGAATCGTCTGCATTTTGATATAGATCTCAACAAACATTGTAGAAAGGGTGATCATGGTAGTTATAGTGGAACTAAGCTTGAGTAGTTCCATGTGATAGTTTATGGAAATCATGAATGACTTTCTTACTAGAGAGAAAATTTTAGAAGAAAAGACATTCAACACATAGTACACCAATGCATTGATCAAGAAAAACATGCTTGATTTCATTATAAAGATCAATCATAGATTCCACCAAGGTTCTAAAAGGAAAGGGAGAATGAGGAACCAACTATTTGTAGTGATTATAGATTGAGTGTTGATGAAAGATGTGACATCGAACACAAGAACCCTTGAGGACAAAGTAGTAGTGAGGACGGCTGAGGTGCATGCTGTGGCACTTTTCTTTCTTTGGCTGGTTGCCATGAATGATTGAAAAAGTGGAATAGAGAAGCAATAGATCCACATGGTTAACAAAAGAGATGTATTAAGGGTTGAAAAGGCTAGAGTTTGGGTAGAATAGGGTCTAGGGATTGAGGATAAACAAGAAGGGAGGGTAGTCAATCAAGTTTCTCTAGTTGAGAGGGGGAAAATTGACCAGCTGAACCCTTTAATCAAACATGGCACAATGGCGTTGGTCAAGTTTTTTGGGTAGGTAACTCGTTCGACAACAACTGTTATTCAATAACTTCAATCCTCAATTGACCTGTCGGTTGAGTTACCTCAGGGTAAACTCGGCCAACAGGTGGTTCTATCTCAAACCTATAGAATTGATTCTAAGGCCCTAGACACCTATGTAAATGTACCACAAGAATCCTAGCAAGTATTTATGATAATAGGAGGACATATTTATCATCATTGGATACTATTTCACATTTAAATAGAGAGGGAAAAATAGTTTTTGTTTAAGTTCAAGACAAGCATGACAAGGCAATTAAACATGGCCATTTTAAGCAAAACATGAGTAGATGATTTCCAATTTAGATCATAAAGAGGCATATAAGAATACTTTGGCTAGGATACATAGAAGTATCATCAATAGAAGCGATAAGCAATTTATATTTAATAAAATTGAATTTCTCTATAGTTATGGGTTTAATAAAAATATCCTCAAGTTGATTTTCCATATCCACATGAGTGATGAAGATGTCTTTCTTAGTAAAGTGATTGTAAGGAAAATGATAGGTTGACT
Organism: Alisma plantago-aquatica; assembly: GCA_963693085.1. Classification (NCBI taxonomy): domain Eukaryota; kingdom Viridiplantae; phylum Streptophyta; class Magnoliopsida; order Alismatales; family Alismataceae; genus Alisma; species Alisma plantago-aquatica. Next base: position 1,468,176,437 of record OY856411.1, read on the forward strand.
GTATATGTTTTGCTCTACTATGTAATATAGGATTACAAATAAATTTATTGCACTATTATTATCATAAAATATAGGAGAAACATCATAGAGAATATTGAAGTCTTGGAGCATTTTCTTCATCTATAGGACTGGGGAACAACAACTACCATCTTCTACGTATTTATCTTTGGTAGTTGAAAGATCCACAATGCTTTGTGTCTTAGAAAACCAAGAAACCAAGCAAGGCCATAAAAGGAAGGAAGTTCCACTTGTGTACTTTTTATTAAACAAACACCCAACATAATTCGAAATACTATAGGTTGTAGAAGTGAAGTCCCTTGAGTTAGGATACCATACTCTAACATTTGGAGTTTTGGCTAGATACCTCAAAATCCTCTTAAAAACAATAAGGTGTGATTTTCTAGAGCTTGATTGAAATCTAGCACACAAGCTAACACTAAACATGATGTTCGGTCTAGAGGCAATCAAATATAATAAGCTACCAGTCATAGCTCTATATAGCTTCTCATCTACCTTTTCACCATATTCATCCTTATCTAGTTTGGCGGTGTTGGACATGGGAGCATTGATTGAGTTTACATTCTCCATCCCAAAGTGCTTCAAGAGTTCACTTATGTACTTTATTTGGTTGATGAAGTTCCCGTCTTGTGTTTGTTTGATTTGGAACTTGAGGAAGAAAGTAAGTTCCCCCATCATGCTCATTTAAAATTCACTCTAGAGGGAATTAAACTCCTTGCAAAAAGAGAGGTGTGTCTTTAAAAGAGAGTAGTGTCAAATGTTCCTATAACATACACATTATTAATTAAAAAGTTCCTTAACATCTCATACCAAGATCTAGGTGTTTGTTTGAGTCCATAAATGGCGTTTTATAATAGATAAACATGATTTGTACAATTGTCATTTTCAAATCCAGGACGTTGAGCTACATAAAATTCCTCCTTAGATATCCATCTAGAAATGTACTTTTAACATTTATTGGATAAACAATAAATTTTTATTACTAGCAATGGCAAGTAGCATTCTAATAGATTCAAGTCTAGCAACAAGAGCATATGTTTCAGGAAAATCAGTACCTTGCTATTGATTGTAACCTTGAGCTACTACCCTTGCCTTGTTTCTTACCACTTTGCCACTTTCATCTAGCTTGTTATTGTAAACTTACTTTGTGCCAATGATCTTTCTATTCTTTAGTATTGGCACTAGAGTCCATGTGTTTTTCTTTTCAAACTGCTCAAGTTCTTCTTACATTGCTAGGATCCACTCATAATCCTCAAGAACTTCTTTGACATTCTTTGACTCAAGTTGTGAAACGAAGGTGGTTTCAACTTGTAATTTTTTGAAGGCATCTCACATCTTCACTCTTTCAAAAGGATTACCTACGATGAGCTCCTTTGCATGATCTTTTGCAAAGCGAGGAGTGGGATCCTTCTTTTCATCTTCATGTGAGCATTCAACTTCAACTAACTCGTTACCTTTGTTGTTGATGTCTAGTTATTTAAATATTGGAATAACCTTATTGTTGGTATGTATGCCCTGAGAGCCAATCATGGGATGATTGGTGGGATACATTAAGATTGATTTGATAAACATCAAAGGAAAGCTTCCAATTCTTTCTGGTTCAGTCATATGAGATAGTGATAGAACAGATTGAATGTCTAGAGAATGACAATACTCAATGATGTATGCCTTCAGGTTCAGGACCTGAACGATGAGATCATACATATGCTAAGAGTTTGTACATTCTTGTTATGTCCCTAGTTGGATGTCATTGTGGAAGGTAGATAGACAACAATGACACACAAGACTAGATTGTGGTGTTGGTTGATGACAAAATCTCATTAGTCATGATATAGAGATATCAAACCAAACACATAGGTACTTGTTAGAGAACAAGTATACCGGAAAGACCCACCGTGAGTTTGACACATGGAACCATGACATGGTAGTCACAGTCAGTACTCACAGTGATGGTGGTGAGTGTGGTTCTTTGACCTGAAATCACTACACTCAACACATGTCATTGGGCACACTTTGACATCATCAAACGCAATCCTGAAACATGGGTTGTTATAAAGGTGATGATTGGGTGGCTTTGACACATGGGGCTTTTGAGGGGTGAGTGATAGATATGGGATTTTTCCCTCCTGAGGGAGTTTGATATCCAAGTCCACTTGATGACTAGGATTGAAATAGGCGTGCGCATGCATGTGTGAATCAATATGTGATATTTATGTCATACATATCTCTTCCAATCTACTCTGAGATCAAGAAAGTGAATGAACATTGACAGGATGATTGTTCCATGCCTCGAGTTCATTTGGGATATCAGTGACAAAGGAATTATACATTCATTGTAACACCATTCACGGATTGTAGGATTGAAAGTTGTTCTCCAACTTTCTATTTCACTTGGGTAGCACTGATGTGTGACTAGGCACCACTCTTTGCTTGTGAAGTCATAAGTGTTATGGACTTTCACTGCCAACGTGAAAAGGACCTGCAGGGTCACACACATAGGATTTAACCTAGAAGAGGAGTTTTGTCCACAAAAAATGTTTAGATTGATTACTAAAGGAGTTTAGTAGTTCAATTAAACACTCAATTAATTGAGAGCTCAAAATCATAGTGTTCAAGGTGTTGGATACATTGATTGGAGTATCGGATTGATTGAAATCGCAATTGACTGATTCTGCACAATCTGCACTCCCAACCGATCAACTCATGCGATGAACCGATCGCCTGAGCTTGGTGAACCGGTCGGCTCAAGTGGTGAGTCGATCGGATCAAGAATAGGGTGAACGATTGCTTCAAGTGTTGAAATGATCGGTTCAACTATTGCAACCGGGCAAGTTGGGAAAGTAGGATTGGTGAGAATTTTCCTTTCGTTTCACTTGCCCAATTTGATTGAAACAAGGATTGGTATTTGATACCAATTAGAAACAAAAGTTGGAAAGTCAATTGGGAACTGGTCAAGACCACGAACCGACCGGTTCAGAAGTGAACCAACCGGCTCATGGGTCCCAACCGATCGGTTGAGGTGTCAACCGACCGGTTCAGGTCCCCAACGACTGTTTCAGTTGTGAAACGATCGGTTCAGGTTGCGAGTTGGTTGTTTTTTGTGGAAAATCTCGAACCCTTCTACTCCTGCTTTAGTTCCATATTTCCCGAGATAGAGAACCCTATCCCATGACCCTCCTATATATATAGGGGTATTGGGGGCTTCTCAAAGTACAACTCAGTGCAAACCAGTTGCTATGTAAAGTTTTCGTTCTCTCTGGTTTTAGTAACCGAGAGAGCCTGAGCAAGTGCTGCCTGAAAAGGGAGGCACAACAAGGGAAAGACAACTGCAGATGCAACTGGAAGCATGAGAGTGTGTTGGCGACTAGTACGCCAACAAGAGGGTGCGACTCCTTCCAATTCCTTATGGGACAAGGAGATTGGAGTTCTAGGTGGTCCATGTGGACTACTTCAGAGGCGGGAGGTTTCTGCCGCTCGAAGGATAGATGTCAATCCCGACAGTCCCGGTGCGACCAGGATCTGCAAAGACACCGTCCAAGACCGGAGGTGAAGACCGTGCAAGGCACGAGGTATTGTCGCCGAGCAAGCCTCGGGACAAGGTATGATTCCACAAACCATCCTTTCCTATTGTATAGACATTGACGCGTTTCCTTGTTCTGGGTTTGGGGGAGAAAATTTTGTTTCCGCTGCCTTCTCTGCCTCCCCTAAAACCCACAGTGGTATCAGAGCCAATTCAACTGCTCTATACTCTAGGGATTATCGATATGATCGATTTTGGTTTGTCGCCTTTATTTATTGCATACGCTACGAATAAAATTGGCTTTATGCACGTCGAATCCTAAATCCACAAATCCCAATTTACATATATGATATTTATTATTAATGCACTCAATACGCGTCACCCTTAAATGAGTTTTGTGGTGGATGTATAGCGTGGTTATGGCCAATAAACCCTATCTGTGTATAGTTGTATGTGGTTGCTTGCATCTCGGTCTGCACACCGATCTTCCTTCTCCTATTCCTGATGTAACTCGAAATAATTCGAGATTTATTTCCTATCTTTGCTCCCCTCAAATGTAACTCGAGGTTTCTCTTTTTACAATGTAAAATAGGATAGAATTTTATTTCCTGTTATGTCAAAGAACGGAGGACATCCTGACGACAGCTGAGACGATCGATTCAAGGCATGAACCGATCGGTTGACGTTCCAGACGATCGGTTCAAGGAGTGAACCGATCGGTTGATGACCGGTTCGAGGAGCGAGATGAGCAGGTGGTGGCCATGAAGAGATGCATGACGACCAGGCGAACCGATCGGTTGGAGGATCCAACCGATCGACTGGTGGCACCTAGACGACCGGCCAGAGAGAGAAGATCATTCATGTGATGAGTTGATTAACTCAGAAGGCAAAGCACAGAGTTCATCTTGTACAGGTTGCATGAGATGTAGACCTAGATGATTGTGATTCCTCTTGGCTCAAGGAATCACTTTAGGATGGCCATAATCATCACTTTTATCATTTTGCATGTTTTCTGTGGGATATAGCATGTATATAATACATACTATGTATTTTGGTGATTGGATATGTATATGTATATAAAAACCAAATCCCTCATTAAATATTAAGTTTTATATGCCTTCCAAATGCGACACATGTGAAAAGCTTGATCAACCAAGTGTGGGCATGCCCTAGCGTGGTGCACTATATATCTCATGGAAGCATGAAGGATGAATGTGTGGGTCTGCCCTAGTAGGGTGCATATTCATCGTGTTGGCTTTGGGTCGGACTTAACAAGGTGACCTAGATAGGATCTATCACCTTGAGGCATGAAGATGATCATGACAAGGAGTTGTATATGACATCTTATCAAGAGTTGCATATGATGCAATTGGCAAGAGTTGCCTACCTGAGAGATCTAAGTTGTGGGTGACAACCCTAGCTGGTCCATGGCTTAGAGGATTTCAGGATCTTGCCCACTAGAAGGTTGTACGATGCAGTCTTCCAAATTGATGGTGAGGGCTATCAATTTGAACTAAAATAGTGGGGCCGATAACTAATTAAAGGCCTAATTATATCATCAACTTTTCAAATCAATCAAATAAGTCAAAAAGGAGTTTTTGGACTAAAATTGCATATATTTCCTTTTGTTAAAATAAATGGTTAATCAACAAAATCACTTTAATTGCGATCGGTCTTTGAGACCAACAAATTAAATGGGAATAATTCCACGACTGGTTAGGATGATGAGAAATGTTCTCAAAGAGCGAAAGCTCCAAGTCCTAGTTATACCAAGACCAGATGAACTCAATCCCACCACATCAATGGCTAAAAGTATGCTTATGGAAGCATACTGATGATGACATTGATGAGGAGTGCTTGATGTTGTGTTCTCTGAACTATGAGCTGTAGAGACAACATGAGACATATGATGTCTCCAAGACACTGTCCTAGTATATCATGACAGAAGGAGATCCAGTAAGGTATTCACACACTCAATGTGATTGGGTATGTGGAAAGACATGACTAGGAAGGTTTCCCTCTGAGCCAAGAGTTGGATATTGGTATGATACTGCAAATGTTGCGAGAATCATACAGTTCGTGATAAACTACAACATGAACAACTTTGACAATCATTGACAAAGTTGTTGGACATGTTGAGGACAGTAGAGGAAAAGATGAAGAAAGACAAACCATAATCTTTGATGTGATCAAAGAAAAGGTAATTCTTAAGGGCAAGGACAAGGGCAAAGCAAGAAGTGTTCTGATACTAGCCAGCAATCCAAGCCGTCTTCAGCCTCAAGGCACATGGGGAAAGGGTGTATGAGGGAATTGCCCTCTATATCTGGAAGAAAAAAAGAAGATGAAGGAGGGGATGGAGATCTCCACCTAAGGTATCATGAAATGAACCACTTCTTTATCTGAGGTATATGATACCAAGATATGGATCTATCATATATGATATGCAAGATCCACAAAGAAGTGATGGCCTTTGTGAAAGGACCAATAAAGAAGTACCCATCATTGGAGCAAGTGTTGCTGCCATAGATAGGAGTATCTTCCAGTTTATTTCAGCCTAAAGGACACGAAATAGAGTTGAGAACTGCTATTTCATATATTTCCAATAGATAGAAACACTTTATTTTTGCATATTGTATGACAATGATGGCAATTAATAAAGTTGATGTTTCAATCGTAAAGATATGATCTTTGTGGCAATGCCTTGTTTATCTTGTGATACATGGTATGCATGAGATAAAATGATACCTAAAGTTATTGATAACTCAAACAATCAAATTAGCATCAATCATGAGAAATTCATTTCTAGTTTCCATGTGATGGATAAATCTAGACTCTTTTGGTTAGAGAACCAGTAAGAGACATGAATATCTTGGACATGATTAATCAATCTTCACTAATAGTAGTGGGAGAATGATTATCCTATTAGGTATGATACATGTGATGTATTTACATACCTATTGGAACAAATGCTAATACTTCAAATGGTGTTTAGAGAAATACCAATATGAATATCTTGAAGTGTTCAAGATTATCATAGATGAAGTGCAAATTTGGTAAAGTGTTAATTCTTGATGAGATCAATGAATGAAATACTTGGACCAAATGTTTGAGATCCTTATGAGTGATTATGACAGTGTATCATTTTGAACTCATGATTAAGGCATGGTGATGTCTAAATCAAGAAGGAATCATACTCTAAGGAGTTAGAGAATGATTATCAGATAACTGAATTCTTCTTAATAAAAGGATACCCCACACTAATAAAGGACATTGAGAATCACAAGGAGTTGTGAGTTCTTATATCCTTGACAGATACACCTCAATTATCTGTGTGATCAGTTGTTCATGTGATGAGTCAACTATCTATATGAATATTAGGAACCAAATTTTGAGTTATGGTTTATGACCATTACATCCTAAATGACATCCATGTGAACCATAAGGTATGACCTTGATGGTAGCACCCATTGGATGAAATCCATAAGTGCAAATGAGTCTTAAGTGTTAAGACACATGGATAACATTTTGAGAAGGATGATGCTTGTTTATTGCAACTTAATGACTAAGACATTTGGCATATGGATACTAAAACCACATTCCTATGAGGAATAAAACAAGGATGTGTACGTGACACAACCTATAAGGTTTATGAATCCACTAATGCAAATGAAGTCTATAAGTTACAATGGACTAATCAATATGATTGATTGAGTACAAGCAACTTAGAATTGGACCTTTACTTTGATAATATAGTCAAAGAGTTTGACTGATATGTCAAAGATAAAGAAGGGATCTGTGATTTAGTGGGAGCGTGTTCATATTCTACATGTTGATGTGAAATGGAAATGTTCTAGAATGGAAATCCAAAAGTGGAAATTATCTTTAAGGAAGATAGAGATGTTTCCTATGTGATAGGAATAGAGATCTATAGAGATAGTTCTCAAAAACCTCTTGACCTGAAAAGAGAAAGCATACATTGGCAATCTGTACTGAAGGGTTCAATATACACAAATTCAGTGGGAGAAAACTTGTCCATGTTATATGGAGTTAGTATCCTAAGGCCAAGTGTCCAATTCTTATGAAGAATGGGAACACTAAGAATAGATATGGATCTATCATGTATGTTATCATCCCATTATCTTGCATTCATAATCTTGTATGTAGGACATGGCAATATGATGTGCTCATCCTAATAACTCGTATGTAGGACATGACGAGTGGATGTCTGTCTAATTCCAGTAAGGGTTACTGGAACACCATGAGAACTTGATACGTACTTGAGAAGTTCTAGTTCGATGGAGATAAGGAAGAGTTCAATGTAAAGAGTTAAATAGATGCGAACTTCCAAAAGGATAGAAAATAATCGCAAAATATATATAGGATATATAAAAGTGAAAGTTTGTTGATAATTGGAAGTGTTCCAATAAAACCATTTGAAAGGAAATGCTGAGTATCTATGTGTTGGTGAACAACAGTGGATACTGTATGGATCTATAAGTTCATGAGATGAACTTATAGATATTCTGCTCATTGATGACAAGTATGGAATCCTTGATCATGCAATGCGGCTAAAGGTTAGCAAAGGAATACTAGATCACATATTACGATGAATCCATCTCATACGTATGACGTACAATGAAGAGATGAGAGACATGCAATTTATACTGACTTTGGCAAGGTGTTGCCATAACTCACTATGTTTGTACTAGAGCATAGTAACATGTGGAACATGTTTGAAGATCACTATGAATATGATTCAAGGGTGATTGGCTCGCAGTGCAAGTGGGAGTCTGTTGGTATGTATGCCCTGAGAGACAATCATGGGATGATTGGTGGGATACATTAAGATTGATTTGATAAACATCAAAGGAAAGCTTCCAATTCTTTCTGGTTCAGTCATATGAGATAGTGATAGAACAAATTGAATGTCTAGAGAATGACAATACTCAATGACGTATGCCTTCAGGTTCAGGACCTGAACGATGAGATCATACGTATGCTAAGAGTTTGTACATTCTTGTTATGTCCCTAGTCAGATGTCATTATGGAAGGTAGATAGACATCAATGACACACAAGACTAGATTGTGGTGTTGGTTGATGATAGAATCTCATTAGTCATGATATAGAGATATCAAACCAAACACATAGGTACTTGTTAGAGAACAAGTATACCAGACAGACCCACTGTGAGTTTGACACATGGAACCATGACATGGTAGTCACAGTCAGTACTCACAGTGATGGTGGTGAGTGTGATTCTTTGACCTGAAATCACTACACTCAACACATGTCGTTGGGCACACTTTGACATCATCAAACGCAGTCCTGAAACATGGGTTGTTATAAAGGTGATGATTGGGTGGCTTTGACACATGGGGCTTTTGAGGGGTGAGTGATAGATATGGGATTTGTCCCTCCTGAGGGAGTTTGATATCTAAGGCCACTTGATGAGTAGGATTGAAATAGGCGTGCGCACACATGTGTGAATCAGTATGTGATATTGATGTCATACATATCTCTTCCAATCTACTCTGAGATCAAGAAAGTGAATGAACGTTGACAGGATGACTGTTCCATGCCTCGAGTTCATTTGGGATATCAGTGACAAAGGAATTATACATTAATTGTAACACCATTCATGGATTGTAGGATTGAAAGTTGTTCTCCAACTTTCTATTTCACTTGGGTAGCACTGATGTGTGACTAGGAACCGCTCTTTTCTTGTGAAGTCATAAGTGTTATGGACTTTCACTTCCAATGTGAAAAGGACCTGCAGGGTCACGCACATAGGATTTAACCTGGAAGAGGAGTTTTGTCCACAAAAAATGTTTAGATTGATTACTAAAGGAGTTTAGTAGTTCAATTAAACACTCAATTAATTGAGAGCTCAAAATCATAGTGTTCAAGGTGTTGGACACATTGATTGGAGTATCAGATTGATTGAAATTGCAATTGACTGATTCTGCACAATTTGCACTCCCAACCGATCGGCTCATGCGATGAACTGATCGACTGAGCTTGGTGAACCAGTCGGCTCAAGTGGTGAGTCGATCGGCTCAAGAACAGGGTGAATGATTGCTTCAAGTGTTGAAACGATTGGTTCAACTGTTGCAACCGGGCAAGTTGGGAAAGTAGGATTGGTGAGAATTTTCCTTTCGTTTCACTTGCCCAATTTGATTGGAACAAGGATTGGTATTTGATACCAATTAGAAACAAAAGTTGGAAAGTCAATTGGGAACTGGTCAGGACCACGAACCGACCGGTTCAGAAGTGAACCGACCGGCTCATGGGTCCCAACCGACCGTTTCAGTTGTGAAACGATCGGTTCAGGTTGCGAGTTGGTTGTTTTTTTGTGGAAAATCTCGAACCCTTCTACTGCTGCTTTAGTCCCATATTGCCCGGGATAGAGAAACTTGTCCCATGACCCTCCTATATATATAGGAGTATTGGGGGCTTCTCAAAGTAAAACTCAGTGCAAACCAATTGCTCTGTAAAGTTGTCGTTCTCTCTGGTTTTGGTAACCGAGAGAGCCCGAGCAAGTGCTACCCGAAAAGGGAGGCACAACAAGGGAAAGACAACTACAGATGCAACTGGAAGTAGGAGAGTGTGTTGGTGACTAGTACGCCAACAGGAGGGTGTGACTCCTTCCAATTCCTTGTGGGACAAGGAGATTGGAGTTCCAGATGGTTCGTGTGGACTACTTCAGAGGCGGGAGGTTTTTGCCGCTCGGAGGACAACTATCAATCCCGAAAGTCCCAGTGCAACCAGGAGCTACACAGACACTATCCAAGACCGGAGGTGAAGACCGTGAAAGGCGCGAGGTATTGTCGCCGAGCAAGCCTCGGGACAAGGTATGATTCCACAAACCATCCTTTCCTATTGTATAGACGTTGACGCGTTTCCTTGTTCTGGGTTTGGGGGAGAAAATTTTGTTTCCGCTGCCTTCTCTGCCTCCCCTAAAACCCATACTTATCTAGAACATCATCATAAATAACATTCTTGTGAATAGAGGGTTTAGTTTCAACTAATTTCTTATTGATTGATTATTGTACTTTAGATAGTTCAATGTTCAAAATTGTATAAGCTCTATTGGTAGTGTTATAGCCAAGAAAGAAAACCTTGTATGATTTTGCATCAAGATTGTAAAGAGAATCTTTGGTGTTCAAGACAAAGCATGGACAACCAAAAACATGAAAGAAGTCTATTGAATGTTTTTACCACACCATAACTCATAAGGGGTTTTCTTGAGCAAGGTGTGTGGAAACTCGATTTTGCACAAAAAAAAAGCAATGCTAGTGGGTTTGACCCAAAACTTTATAGGAGTGTCATACTCCAAAAGCATTGTCTTATACATTTTCCTATTCTTCCTCTCTGCAATCCCATTTTTTTTGAGTGTATGGGTGGAAGAAAAGTTGTGAATGTAACCCGATTCTTCACAAAATCTTTCAAATAAATCATTTTCAAATGCTCCCCATGGTCACTACAAATAGAAATAATTTGGTAAGAAGCTGCATATTCAATTTATTTTTGAAAAGTTGAGAATAAATCCAGAGTATCACTCTTTGCAACTAAAAAGAAAGTACAAGTAAAAGGAGAGAAATCTTAGACAAATCATTAATCCATACTTGCTACCACAAAGCATTTGAGTTCTCATGGATCCAAACAGATCAATATGAAGAAAATCAAGAGATCTTTTGGTGATAAGGACTCCTTTAGATTTATATGATGATTTGGTTTTCTTCCCTTATGTGTATGGTTGACATTCCTCATCCATCTTAAAGTCTAATTTTGGAAGTTTTTGACCAATTCTTTTTTTCCCAAGTTCTTCAATTGATGCATATTTACTTGACCAAGCCTAAGGTGCCTCAAAGATATATCATTTTTATATACGACAAGGAAATTACCTACAATAGGCTTAAGAGAGTTAAGAACAATGGTATAAAATCCCCAATATTAGCTCCCTTATATATGAGATTGTAAGTGAGGGAATCTAGAAGCAAGCATTCTAGTGATGTAAAGAGAGCAAGATAATTACTATCACAAAGTTGACTAACACTTATTAAGTTATGCAGTAGGTCATTTACAAGAAGTACATTCTTTATGCATAGATGACCAACTACATCACCCTCACCTATCACTTTACTTTTCTTATTATCCCTAAAAGTCATTGAACCTCCTTTCCTCCTTACAAATGTGTTGAAGTGGCTCTTCTCACCAGTCATGTGCTTGGAGAAACCACTATCAACAATCCATTTTTCTTTTTTCCTACAAGGAAAGCAAAGGCCACTGCCCAATTCAAAATTTGGGATTCAAGGTCAGGTTGGGGACCCATTTCATGTTTGGGTTTGTCCCATTTTTCTTATAAGGACAAAAAGTAGAATAATGATCATCACATTTACAATGAAAATAAACCGTTGTTGCATTAGAACCAGAAGACTCTCCATGGTATATTTGAGGTCCCTTGCTCTTTTTCTTACCCTTGCCCTTTCTCTTTAGGCATCCCTCATATCCTAAACCACTACCACCCACTTGTCGAGTAGAGTGTTATAGGACTTCATTTAGGAACTTCTTCCATTTGAGGAATTTTTTGCAAGGAAGATCTAAGCATATAATTGTCATCACTACGAGTAATAACAATAGAAAGAGATTAGCAATATTTTCTTGAGCATGCAATAAGTATGTATCTAAACAAAGGGCTTTAGTTACCTTGGAACATTTTTCAAGAGTAATACTAGCTACTTCTTTCCTAGATACAATAGGTCTAGATTCTAGATCATTAACTTTAGGAAGAAGTCCAAAATTTTCATTTATATGAAATACAAGCTCATCAAGATAAGTTTGGTTTTCATCTTTAAGTCCATTAATTTTCTTAATATGATCACCATTTTCAATTTCTACACCATTATTGGACTTCAAGATCAAGAAATTTCTCTTGCAAAAATTCTACGCTATCATTGCAAGTTTTCTCATTTTGTTCAATAGCTTCTATTCTAGCATTCAAGTCATATTTTTTCCCCTAATATCTTCTTTTTAGGCTTGCATTTTGAATAATAAGAAGGGGAATCATGAATTATATCAATAAGAGCATCTTTATAGAGTTCATTGAGATTTACCTCACTTACCTCATTTACTTCCCCGATTGTGCTATACATGAGGGCCATGTGGCATTCATCTTCATTTGAGATATAATTACTTGAAGAAGACTCTTCCCAAGTGGCATGGGATGCATATTTTCATTTTCTTTCTTTTCCTTCCTCTTGAATCTACCCTCCTTGTGGTAGTCCTCGTTCTTCCTATAGCTACTCTTGTGGTGATGTTTCTTGACTTTTGGGCATTCATTCTTGAAGTTCTCCATTTGTCCACACTCATATCATCTAGGATAAGAGGAGGAGGATGGTTTACCCTTGAATTGCTTTCCCTTGGAGTGGTGAGCTTCAAGATCACTATGGGAGTCATCTTAACTTGAGGATGGAGGAGATTGATAAATGACTTATTGTTGCACAGTAGACTCACCTTGGGCTTTGAATGAAGCCTCCTTCGTTCTCTTGGTATGTTTCTCTTTTTATATTTATTCTTTCTCTTGCTTGTCAAGTCTCACTTCAAAGTCTTGGAGATTTCTTATGAGTTATTTAATAGGAATGTCAGATAGGGACTTTGTTTCTTCAATGGTAGCCACATTTGTTTGCCAACAGTGAGTAAGAGATCGAAGAATCTATGAGTTGATCTTTCGTTGATACATAGTGTGACTCAAAGAGGCAAGGCCATTGACAGTAGTGTTGAGCCTTGAGTACATTTCATCCACATTTTCCTTCTTCCCATCTTGAAGCCTTCAAGGAGTCCATTGAGTATATATACCTTTCTTTCTTTGACTTGCGTCGTACCTTCATAGGTGATGCAAAGCTTGTCCCAAATCTCATGAGATGTACCCAAGAGGAAATCCACTTGAACTCAGTTGAAGTAAGGGCGGTGTGGATGATGCTAATAGATCTAGAATTTAGGTGTACCTTATTCATGCTTGTCTCATTCCAACTATCTACTTATCCTTCCGGCTCAGTGTAGGGAAATTTGACCACCTTCCACATGTCAAATCTCATACCTTGAATTTATAATTGCATCCCTTTCTTCCAATATACAAAGTTAGTCCATAAACGATAGGCAGAGGCATCGAAAAGCCACCCTCTATGTTAAGTGAAACAAGTATATTTTTTCCCATTTTATCTTATTTGTGGGAGTAGGTTGTTGGAGAAGACCAAGCTTTGATACCACAGGGGGGGGTGAATAGAGCTAAAACCAGATAAACAATTCATTAGACCTTCAACATATTTGCTAAAAAGATATTGCAAGTATGAAAAGCATGTAAGAGAGAGATCAAACAAACACCAAAGAAGACTAAGATTTATATTGGTTCCAAACTCTAAACTAGAAAATGTACATCCACTACCTAGATGGGTCAATATCTAGGATCTTGAACCTTGTTACATTCTTTATATTCCACAAGAAGAGTTGCAACAAATGACCACCCTTTTCAAGGAGAAGGGCTAAACTAGCATTCCTTTTCAGATCATGGAGCCAATAACCATCACAATGGGCTTACCTATCTACCTACTAAAAATCTTATGTCTTCTTCAAGGACTTAACAATTTTTGTAGAAGATCTCCAACGTTTCATCTATCATTTCCTTCTTCAAGGAAGTTACCTTTAATTTCCAAGTTGCTGGAGAGAGATTGAAAAGGATAGTGAAGAGCTCTGACAAGTGTAAAATGGAGTGGATCTATTACAAAGATCCTAACTCTCTTAAATTGAATGTAGATAAGAAATCAAGCTTGAGGGAGATTAGAGGCTATTGGAGGCACAAGCATTTAACTATAGCAAGGAAGCACAGAAAGAAAACTTAGAATGAAGTCTAAGGGCCCCTTTTTATAGTTAAGATTTCCTACTAGCCAACAAAAACACTTTGATTGAATTCTAGACATTTTTTGGGGTTGTAATGAATCTATTTTCAAAGTTTGAAACACTCTAAACAACCATAAACACTTTTTAGCACTTTATCATATAGTGTTGTTCGCTGAGTTACCTTTTGGGAAACTCAATCGACAATATTAGCTATCAAGCCCACCATAGTAGTCAGTCAAATTTCTATCTAATAAGAAACTTAGCTGATGGTTACATTTGTCTTACCAGTGCTGGTTGTTGGTCGAGTTGTATCAAGACAAACTCGGCTAGCAGTGGTTACTGCTAGAAGGCCTAAATTGGTTGTCAGCCAAGGAAGAAGGGGGGAGGGGGAAGCTCCCCCCCCAAAGAAATAAAAATCAAGTGTTTAGATATAGATTATAAATGTATATTTAGTTATTTATTTTAATATATATACTAACCAATCTAGTATTTTCATGACTATCTTAGTAGCCTACTGGATAAGAAGGTCTACACAACAAACCTTTGACTTCAATGGCGGGGGTTCGAATTCCCTTGGTCACATTTTTAATAAGCAAATAACTCATAAAATTTAATATTGCAGTCACTACATAACAGAGTCATGCAAATGCAAAACTATAGATTACTAGCTAGCCTAGTGGTACAATAAAGGTTGCATAGTGCTTTGTACCCTAGTGATCTTGGGTTCAATTCTCAACTTCCACACTATTTTACATATTTTAGTTCATCTTTTATGTTTCATCGCCCCCAACCATACATGTCTAGCTCCATCCTTGCCCAACCCCAAATTAACTACATCATCCTTAAACCAACCCAGAGTGAATTGGTCGAAAGAGTGCAGTAATGAGTGGTTCAGGTTAAGAAGATATATAGTTGAGTTTGTGTAGGGCTTCATATATACACATAACCTCTTGTGTCATATTGATTTTTGTTCCGAAAGAAGGAAGTGGTGGAAATACACTCAAATTTCTATTCGGTTAGTGTTGACTATGTATCACTATGATATTATGTGACTTTCATGCAAGGATGACCACGTTCACATAGTTTATTAGAAGAACAAAACTCAAACAGCACACTTATACATAAATATTTATATGAATATTGTGTATAGTGGTGACAAGTCATGGTACCATGCGATGGCTAGGAGACGAGTGTGTGTGGGAATCATTGGTTTTCATTAGCAATCACTTGGTTGAGCATACATGTGGCCACACACATGGTTTTCTATTGTTGAGGGGAAAGGACACTTCAAATATGGCTGAAAAAAGGAACTTGACCACCAGACCAAGCCACACAATCTAGAATGGTTTGGACTTATATTGCAGTTTGGTCCTAAATTTTTTCTGACCAATCTTAAGTGATTTAGGTTACAATCTATCTGACTATTTAAAACAACCAAAGAAGACTTGAACTAGTGCTACAACTTTCACTAGAAGATGCATTATATGGGTTGATAAACATAGTTAGGTATATATATGATTTTTCTAATACATACACACAAAAAAAGTAGTTGAATATATGAGTATGATCCAAATATAGCAGATTGCTGAATGATAAAACAGAGAGAAGAACTAATAAAAACATTACCCAAACATCTCATCTAAAATATCAAATGTAGAGATATTTTGTGAACCATGGTTCCTTTTAAGAGAGACATTTATAGAGAAGTAGATATAAGTCAGTGCTCACACCAGACCTTCATTAAGATGTTATAGAAATAAATATGAGTTAGTGCTAGTTTTAGCTCAAAATAAAACTAGAATGTGATCTTACTTTTAGATTCATTTGAAGTCTGGTATGAACCTTTTAGCAGTTAAATTTGATGAGTACATTTTTAAGACCATACTATGTATAACCTAGTTTGCAATTTTAATATCAGACTAAACTTGACTAGACATAATACACATGTATCTTTAACATGAATGCCTTGCACGTTACATGGTGAGAGTATGTGAATCAATGCTAGGCCTACCTTTGATAAAAAAAAAGAGAGATAACTTTGTAAAAGTGTCTATATTTGGTTGCAACTCTTAATAACTCCCTCTTATTTGGCTAATCACACATGCCATCCTCTAGTTTTCTCATAATGCCTAAGGTGCCATACCCCCTCCTAGAATACTAGAATTTTTATGAACTTTTTAGATATACCATTAGGACTGTTTGGAGTCATTCACAAACAATAAGGGATTGATTATTATTACCTAGACATGAAAATATGAGAATCAGGAGGTGCTTTGGAAAAACTCGTAAAATGGGCTTCCTGAGCCCCGATTAGCATTAGTAGGCCACATCATCTGATAATGGGAGAGTTAAAGTAGGACCTAAGGGAACAAAAACTAATGAGGGTGGTTGAGGTGTGAAGTGAATGATGAAGGTAGGGATGATTATAGATGATGGCTAGGGTTTTTACTACATCATGACATGCAAAAAAGTAGAACCCTTATGTACAAAAGTAAAATTCGGGGGTTTGAAACGTGAGTAGTAGGAATAGGAGTAGGACTACTAGAGAAAACTAAGTTAAGTTGATCTGGGAACATCATAGTCATGAAAATTTCTCATCTTCTCATGAGCAATAATAAATCAACACTTTATAAGATATAAGTGATGTAATGAGTTTAAGATTAAAGTAGAAGGAGAGCTAACTCCAATAATTAAACTATTTTCGTGTAGCACTTCTATTTCTACAACTTTTAAAAAACATAACAACTTGTTTAAAGACTTAATAACATTGTAGAAATACTCTCTAGGATCAAGGGATATCATATATTTCATGTTCCGCACCAACATTTTAAATGCACAACATTTAAGATTATTAACCATCATAGACTGCGTCTAAACACATGCATGTCAAACTAGGCATGTCTTTAGCATCAAGAAAGATTTTCAAGAGATCTAGATGAAACATACAAGTTTTTGTCCCCTTCAAATTTCTCAGACTGATACAAATATTTCATCTTTTAGCATACAAGAGAGATTGGAAGCAAGACTAGGGTTTGTGTATCTCATGCAGGTACTAAATGCATAATATGTTATATGACTCACCTCACAAATAGTGGAAACGAGTCTACTAGTCGTTGAAGATGGAAATCCTTGATTTTTACTCTCTGACATCCAACAATCTTCAAACTCAAGGTAGACAAGATCATTCTAAATGTCAGAGCTTTCCTTCTTCAAGGCCCCCAACAACCCTAACTGCACCATGTAAGAGCAACTAACACAAGGAAAAGAAGGAAACATGTTTTAAGACTAGCAAGGTCAAAACCCTATACAAAAATCATCAAGAACAAGGCTCAAGAAGGAGATGATGAAGGATCATCAAGATATTAAAAAGAAAAGAAGCTACACTTACATGGATCTATATCGAAAAGATGTAGGGAGAGACATCGATCCCCTCACAAGGAGAGAATAAGAGTAAATAGTGGGCTTGTCAAAGGTCAAAGAAAGTAGAAATCCATAAACCACAATATTCCACAAACCATGTTCCTCCACTTCCTAGCATTCCTCGTTGTAGCTAACTTTCGCTGGATATGAACTTTCCATTGAAAAGCTTGATATGTTTAAGCTTCAGTCTCAAATCTAGATTTGTCATCCTTTTAGTAGAAAATAACTCAGACCAAGCCCTAGGCTTCTTAGCCACTGCTATTGGCTGCTCATCTGGGAAATTTAGTGAAGCTAGCGCTAAGATTTTTCTTTAGGATTTAAAGGACACAACCATCCATAGAACTATCTTCCTTTGGTTCCTCTTGAGAATCCATGTATAGGGACTCTCTCGAAGCTGCCCCTCCTTCACACACACTATTCATAGCAAAGTGCACTCTCATCATTCTTCTCAATTAGTCTTTCTTCTTCTAGTTATCTAATGAAACTTGGCCATCTAACTATGTTTCTTTAAACATTAACAAAGGCTAATAAGTATATTTAGGTAACCTATTTCCTTATAATTCATCTAGAAATGTGTGTAGATTTATGTACAACCTCATAAGCATTAATTTTCAATTTAATATGACCAAAAATTCTTGGCAGTGACCAAATCATGCAATACAATTATTATTATTATTATTATTATTATTATTGTTGTTGTTGTTGTTGTTGTTGTTGAGTAACTAGTCCCTGAATTTTTATATATAACATGTACATTTATTATAGACAATAACATCTATGATACTATCTTGATATAAAATTCACAAGACAATTGTACCAAAAACTTTGATTTAAAATCTCTTTTCATTTGTAACTTTTATAGTGAATTGATCACTTTTTTGGTAAGAAGATGTCTATATATATGTCTAGGAAGGATGAATTTTTTTAATCTCAATTGTGATCATGATATTGAGATCAAGACATTTCTTTCTACCTATATCATGCATACAATCTCACAAGATGATTAACACCATTCCTCAATGACCCAATGTATAAACATGTTGGATTTTGAGGCATGTGGACACATCAAATTACCCATTGAATGCTTAAAAAGGGGGTTCATGATTGTGTCAACAGTGGGGATTCTAGGTTGTGGTGACTAAAGGCAATGACAACCTCAAGAAATGGTCACACAAAAACATCATGATGGAGACAATCACAATGCATTGACGTTGGGGTTGTAATTAGCCAAGTGATGGCCGAGAAATGAGGGTTCTAGTAATCATGTTGTGATAAATTAGATGGTAGTTATAACTGACATGAAAAAATGGCCAAAGACTATGAAGAGCAAGGTGGCATGTGTTGTTGAACACCAGAAAGGGTGGGTAAATTGCCGAAAAACCCATGGTGACCATTATGAAACCATACATGTCTCACGTGAGACTGTGGAGATGGAACTAGCCTTTCTAGGGTTAGAATTTAACTTTTGGTATGTTACTCCTTGAGTCAACGACATGAAAAGTTGTGAGCATAGACATGAAGATTGTGCATAGTGATGACAAGTCGTAGTACCATGTGATGGCTAGGTGACGGGTGGGCTGGTTGGTAGTTTTCATTAGTCATCACTTGATTAAGCATACATGTGGCCACACACATGGTTTTATATTGTTGAGGAGAGAGGACACTTCAATTCTGGCTAAAAATTCCAAACTTGACGACCAGACCAAACCACACAATCTAGAATGGTTTGGACTTATAGTGTGATCAAGTTTGTTCATCAATTTCTCTAAACATCCTTAAGTGATTTAGGTTACAATATATTTGACTTGTTTAAACAACCGAAGAAGACTTGAACTAGTGCATATATCACTTTCACTAGAAGATGCATTGTATGGATTGATAAACATAATTAGGCATATATGATTTTTCTAATACATATACATAAAAAAGTAGTAACATATGTCGATATGCAATTCTTGGACCGGACCAGACATTATGCACATGTATCTTTAACATGAATGACCTGCGACGACTTACATGGCGAGAGTATGTAAATTAGTGCTATGCCTACCTATTATGATTGAAAAAAAGAAGATAACTTTGAACAAGTGTCTTTGTTTTGCTGCTACTCTTAATAACCCCCTCTGATTTGGCTAATCACAAATTAAGGACGTCCTTTAGGTTTCTCATACTGCCTAAGGTGACACACCCCTCCTATGGTACTGGATTTTCATGGAATTTATAGATAAACCCATTGGGTCCATTTGGAGTCATTCACAAACAGCAATGAAGCAAACAAACGGGTTTCCTAATCCCGTGAGTAGGCCACAACCAGTCAATAACAAGTTAGGGAGTTAACGAAGGAATTAAGTTGAAGACATAGATGGTGGACGGTTGAGTTGGAAAGGTGGATGATGAATGTAGGGGGATGATTAAAAATGATGGCTAGGTTTAGCCGGTGCATCATGGCATCCAAGAAAGCGAAGACCCAAAGTGGTAAAGTAAAAGTCGGGGTGTTGAAAAGTGAGGAGCAGAGGTAGGAGTAGGACTAGAGAAAGCTTGGAGCAGGCGATCTATAAAGAGAGGAAGGAGTGTGGTGTGGGGCGGGCGGGCAAAGCGCCGGTGCGGACGGGGTCACGGGCCCCCGTACATGTGTTGTTTGTTTATATGTTGGTTAGTGAGTGCATTCTTCTTCTATATCTCCCAATGGGTCCTTACTGACTTGTGTCAGTCGAAGCGGCCGGACCATTCTCAGGTCCCTTTCCCACAAGTCTTTAGTGGCGCGGGATCCGACCGTCTTTAGTCTTTAGGGAAGCGGCACGCAGAGCTCATTTATCTTGGTCGCTGCTAGCTAGCAAAGCAATGGCGTCGTCCCAAGTCCCTCTCCTTACTACTACCTGTTCTGACCCTATGATGACCAGCCAACCATCATCGCTGCAGCTGCCTCCGCTCGTGCAGGCCGTTGACATTCCCGTAGTCCCGTCGTCGGCTACCAATGACAGCAGCTTCCTCGTGTGCGACCAAGACATGTGGCCGCCGTACTATCCAGGAGGAGGAGGAGGAGGAGCGGGAGAAGACGGGTCGTTTGCGGCCGGCCTGGGTGTGAGGCAGCAGCAGCAAGCGCTGCTGCTCCAAGCGGCGCTTCTGGAGCTGGATTCCGCACGCGCGAGGCTGGCGAGGGTGACGGCCGAGTCGGACAGACTGCGGGACATGCTCCGCGCCATGGCTAGGGAGAGGGACGCCGCGCAGCAGCAGTGCCGGCAGGCGCTGCTTCTCCTCCAGCTCCACCTCAGCGGCCAGAAGCAGTTCCAGCAGCAGACGCCACCGCAGGAATCACCTCTAGCGGTGCCGTCGTCGACGCTGGCGGCGACGGAGCCACATCTGGCGTTCCTTTTGAATAATAACATCAGTCCCACGACGACGGGGTCTTCATCCCAAGGCAGGCAGCTGATCGTAGTCCACCAAGCCGCTTCCGCGGCTCCTCCACCGTCGGCGTCCTCGTCAGAGGAAAGCAGCATCGTCTCGTCCCCGCCACTGCAGCAGCAAGGGGACGCGTCGACGGACGCCTTTGGGTCGGGGAGCAGCCTGCAGCAGAACGCTCCAATGGCCAAGAAGAGGAGGAGAATCGATGAGCCACCCATCGAACGTCCTTTGCCCGAGAAGGGACGGCTGTTGGAAGCTGTCCTGAATGCGGGGCCGCTCCTCCGGGATTTGCTCCTCATGGGTCCCCTTCCACAGTGGCACCACCCACCTCCGCCGCCGCCGATTGACGTAGTCTCGCCCGCCGCTGCCTTCGGAGCCGGCAGTGCCTGTAGTGGTGCGGTGGAGGAAGCACAGGGACCACTCGGGAAGAGGAAGGAGAGGGACGGAGGGGAGGAATTGTTCATCAGGTGATGACGGGTCATGGCTAGCTAATCGTTCTGGTAATCTTGTAACATGTAAAGTAACGTGTTAGTTGTTCGTGATTATTCTAGTCTAGTATTGGGTAACGAATTCCCCATCCATGCATCCCTTCCGTGATCGTCTGCTTGCCCCCTGATGGTAATCAGTTCCAGTGGGTTATAGAGGGTTCATGCTGTAATAAACCATGCTTGTTATCAAAAGGCAATGCAATAACAAGGCACGCAACATGTGGCTGCCACTTGTTCTATGAAAGAAAAACCAGCCTTTCCCCCTCGTTTTTTTTGCTTCCCTTTCACTAATACAAAAATGACTTATAACTTTATAAGGGTCGGTTGTATACAAGAAATCGACGCCTAAATCCTACATCGTCGGTTGAATACACAAACCGACATCTATATGTGAATAGCGGCCAGACACGTGTATCATTTTTTATTTAGCGTCGGTTCCTCAATAAGCAATCGACGCCTAAAATCGACGCCTAAAATCGACCGCCAAATCCAAATTTTCTAGTGAAAGAAATCACCTCCAAAATTTAACATACGACGTCGGTTGTTAACAAATCAACCGACGACTAAAAGTTTTTCGCGAGACAGAAATTGGGCCAATTTTTATCGTCAGTGTTCTTACAATAACCGACACTGATGTGTTTTAGCGCGCTGTCCCCGCGAAAATTTTCAACCCCCTTTGGCGTTGGTTTGCTACGATAACCGACGACTATGGTCATAATTTGAGAACATTTTTTTTCCGGCATATGTAGATAGACGTCGGTTTTTCTAGTTGAAATCGACGACTATTATTGAACATAGGTGTCAGTTTGTTTGTGGTGATCGACGCCTATTATTATAAGCGACAATTGTTTTTAATAACCGACGTCTATTGTTAACTTAATAGCACTCGCGCAAAGCAAACTCTTCCCCTTTCTCTCTGTTTCATTGCCCTCCGCTTAGGTCTGGCGATTTGTGTGATTCCTGCCGCCGCTCGCCGTCGCTCGCCGTCGCTGCTGCTATGCTCGCCGCTGCCGCCGTTGCTGTTGTACTTGCCGCCGCAGCCGCCGTTGCTGTTGTACTTGCCGCCGCCGCCGCCGCTGTTGTACTCACCGCTCCCTTCTCCTGCTCGCCGCCGCATGCCGTCCCTTCTCCGCTACTTCTCGCCGCCGCCTACTGCCGGACTGCTTCCCGCCGCTGCTGCTGCTCGCCGCCGCCTACCGCTCAGAACCTGAGCTCACCGCCGACGGATATGCATTCTCCACCGGCTGAGCTCACCGCCGCCGCCGACTTCCAACCCCCTTTTTGTACTCTGTCTCCACCTGGAAAAGCTATGTAGCCCTGTGGGTTAACGCAAATCCTAACAATAGCCAAACATGGCTGTTGTATATGAACCAGATGATTACTATTATAAAAAAAATAGTAGTTCAAATCCTGATAAGAGGAAAATGAAAGATTTCACAATTAAGTTCACAATTACATAGATGCATAGTGTGTTAGTCTTTGATACCAACTGTCATAGAAGTGTTATTACATCGATCCAATCCCATTGCTTGGACAGACAATGATAAAGTAATTTAGTGTGACTGCCCCTAAATAGCTCAAGGTTCACAAAGTTCACACACAACTGATGTAATAATTAAATATAGAGAAGAAAAAGAAAGACATATTAGATTGAATATAGAGAAGCCACATTATCATTTCCAAATATTAGTTTATCCTCATGGACTTTATATTTGGTGATTCTTGTACAACAACCAAACATTATAATCATTAAGTAGCAAGTAGTAAAAGACAATCTAGAACCTTAGTCACTAGATGAATAATGGCCATAAATGTGTAATGAAAGATGCATGAAAAAATGTTTACATGAAAAAAATATTTGGTTGTAAAATAATGAGTTGATCTTTTGTTTATCTTGCAATATATATTATTACTAAGAAATTATTTCATTATGTAGTCCATTTTTTATGATTTGTGTTTATATTGATCTCATCTTGATTTTTCCCTATTATGGAGCATGTCAACATTATTTAAGATTGATGAGTGCTTTAAACCTAGGCATGTCAACATTCTAGGGTCATATGGGGCATGTAAAATTTTGCTTCTATTTAGGATCAACAAAATATTATGCAAGTCATGAATGAGAACCAACAAGCTATAGTTGAGTTGACTATTCATAAAATTCATTGAGTCATGTTCCAGTGTTTATCTATTTGAAGACTCACTAATACACCAATTTGATTTTAGTAAAAGGGAAATACTAATGCACTCACGTGACATGCTTGAAATGTAAATGATGAACTTTGCCCTAGATTGCCAATCATGCTTCTAAAGACATCAATAATCACCCTAACTTGAAGAACTAGGATATGAATGTTGAAACTAGGATTGTAGGTATAAGAATGACAACACATGTATTTGTTGGCCTAGAAACCCGCCCAAGATTTACTCATTAGGAGTAAATTTTGAATAGTCCCCGGTTTGGGACTGTTCTTGAACACCTAATCTCACTTAGGATGTAAGTGTATAATGTGTATTGGGTTTTCAAGAAAATTTTGGTAGCATTTCCCCATTTGTTCTCTAAGTACATATGTACTTGGAGAACATCGGGGAAATGCTACCGAAATTTTCTTGAAAATCCAATACACATTATACACTTAATAGTGAGATTAAGTGTTCAAGAATGGGATAGGTGGTACACATTTATTATATATAAGACCTTAAACCTTAAAGTTTTAACTATAAACCCTAATCTTTTAACCCTAGACCCAAATCTTGTTCTAATATATACTTGTTTTCTCTTTGATCATAGAATGGATAGATCATGTATGTCCATTCCAAATCGTTGCACCCCAAAGTTTATTTCTGATCTTGATCAGTTTATTAGATTTTTCGAGGAACATAGGAAACAACCTGGAGATAGGTTCTACTGTCCATGTAGGCATTGCAGTAACAACTTGAAAGTCAACACTGGTGACGAAATCAAAAGTTATGTCATGTGCAATGGGATTGTACAAGGCTATACAGAATGAAACTGGCATGGAGAGATTTCAAACCTGAAATCAGTGGATGTCGATAGCAGTTCTTGTGTGGAAGAAGAAATTGCCTCCGATGACGTAAATGTGAACGAACCAGTTCCAGTAGACATCGTTGATGCGATGCTGGATAGTTGTGGGGTAGAGCACACCAATCCACCTCCCATGTTTAGAAACATTGTGTATGATGCTGAGATACCGTTATACATAGGTTGTAAGTTTACGAAGCTTAGCGCCGTGTTGAGATTGTATAAGCTGAAAGCTAACAACAGATGGAGCGACGAAAGCTTCACGTCATTGTTGCCGTTGTTGAAAGAAATTCTTCCTAAAGGAAACGAGCCGCCAATCTCAACATACCAGTTAAAGAAATTGTTGTGCCCAATGAGAGTGGAGGCCAAGAAGATACACACATGCCCGAATGATTGCGTATTATTTCAAAAGGACTATGTGGATTTGAAAGATTGTCCCAAATGTGGTGCGTCAAGGTATAAATTGACGACTTCGGGGGAGTCAAAAATTGGTTCTCCTACCAAAATGATGTGGTATCTACCAATAATACCACAATTTGAATGCTTGTTTGCCAATCCGATAGATGCGAAGAATTTGAGGTGGCATGCAGATGTTAAGAAAAATAATGATGGGATCCTACGACATGTGTCTGATTCCCCACAGTGGAAGAAGATTGATTTATTGTACCCTGAATTTGGTGAAGAAGTCAGGAATCTAAGACTTGGACTTTGTACATATGAGATGAATCCATACGGGACATTGAGCATCCAACATAGCACTTGGCCAATTATGCTTGTTATATACAATCTTCCTCCCTGGTTGTGTATGAAAAATAAGTATGTTATGCTGTCGTTGTTGATATCAGGCCCTAAACAACCTGAAAATGATATCGACGTTTATCTTGAACCTTTGATTGATGACATGAAGAAACTCTGGGGTGAAGGTGTGATGACATATGATGCCTCACAAAGAGAGACATTTCATTTGCACGCTATGTTGTTTTGCATTGTGAATGACTTTCCAACATATGGAAATTTGTCTGGATATAGTGTCAAAGGATCTAAAGCGTGTCCTATATATGAAGAGAACACTGATTCAACATGACTAAAACACGGTGGCAATACTGTATATCTTGGTCATCGAAAGTTTCTTCCAAAATTCTATCCGTATCGTAGGTTGCGTAAAGCATTCAATGGACGGAATGAGGAACAGAGTGCACCTAAACCTATACTAGGGGAGGATGTTTACGAAAGAGTAAAAATCTTTATCAATGAATTTGGTAAGAGATCACAATGTACGATGGACACACAGAGTGGCAAATCTTTATTCAAGAAGAAGTCAATATTTTGGGATCTTCCTTATTGGAGTTCTTTGGCAGTCAGGCATTGTGTCGATGTCATGCACGTTGAGAAAAATGTCTGCGATAGCATCATCGATACTCTGTTGAATATACCAGGTAAGACTAAAGATGGGATAAAATCTAGAATAGACCTACGTGAAATGGGAATAAGGATAGAATTAACAGAAGTAGTTAGTAGCGATCGGAGAACATACTTACCTCCCGCTTGTTACACGTTGTCGAGAAAGGAGAAGAAAGCTTTTTGTGAATGCTTGGTAAATGTTAAGGTTCCACAGGGTTACTCATCCAACATCTGTACATTGGTATCAACGAAAGATCTGAAGTTGATAGGTCTTAAATCTCATGATTGTCACATTCTAATGCAACAAATATTGCCCATGGCAATTCGGTCTATATTGCCGAAGTATGTAAGGTTTGCAATCACCATACTTTGTCTTTTTCAACAGTCTGTGCAACAAAGTTATTGACCCTGATACTCTCGATAAATTGCGAAGAGAAGTGGTTGTTACTCTATGTCATCTTGAGATGTATTTTCTTCCTTCGTTGTTTGATATCATGGTACATCTTGTTGTCCACTTGACTAGGGAAGTGAAAATGTTGGGATCAATTTTCTTGCATTGGATGTATCCCTTTGAACGATACATTATCATTTTTAAAGGTGATGTTCGAAACCGTTATCGGCCTGAAGGGAGTATTATTGAGGGTTATGTGGTGAGAGAGGTTATTGATTTTTGCAATGACTTTCTGAGTGCTAATGACGTCCTGTTAATGACAAGAATATTGAGGAGCATTTTGGCAAAGGAATTTTGGGA
Source organism: Alisma plantago-aquatica (assembly GCA_963693085.1). Classification (NCBI taxonomy): domain Eukaryota; kingdom Viridiplantae; phylum Streptophyta; class Magnoliopsida; order Alismatales; family Alismataceae; genus Alisma; species Alisma plantago-aquatica. Next base: position 1,468,203,374 of record OY856411.1, read on the forward strand.
TCATAGATGAAAGTAATCAACCGTGAGCAGTTGGAACAAGGTCACTTGTATATTTTACACAACATCGACGAAGTGAGTGTTTATATCAAGGAACATACCATTTTCATTAAGAGACAATATCCTCGAGCCAATTCAATATGGCTTGCTAGAGAGCATAACAAGACATTTATTAAGTGGTTTGATGATAAAGTCTTACATCAACTATCTCAAACACCAGATAATCTTACTGAAACTATTAAATGCCTCACTTTTAAACCAAAATTGAATGTTATGTCTTATGAAGGGTTTGACATAAATGGATTCTCATATTACACAAAGAGTCAAGATGATAAGAGTTTCATCCAAAACAGTGGGGTCACCCTTCAAGCATCTTCATTGTTTTTTTACAAGTGCAAAGGATAAGAGTCCACGTGAAGCTAAAATGTCATATTACGGTGTCATTGAAGATATTTGGGAGTTTGACTACGTAGATTTCAGAATTCCACTCTTTAAATGTAATTGGGTTGATAACACCAAAGGAGTTATAGTGTATGAATTGGGTTTCACATTAGTAAACTTTGAAAAGATTGGCGAGAAGGGTGGACCATTCATATTGGCATCACAGACGAAACAAGTCTTTTATATCGATGATCCTACAAATGATCAATGGTCGGTCGTTCTTCGTGGTAAAAGACAGTTTATTGAAGATCCTATAGATGAAGAAGAGTACTATGATAAGTATGATGACTCCAGTCCATTCTCAGTTGGGTTGTCAACACCACCAAATATTGAAGCTAATGATGACTTGTATGTACACAGAGATCACAATGAAGGATTGTTATTTGATAAAATATCGCAATATTAGAGGCATGCATGTTTATATTTTTTATATGTTTTATTTTTCTAAATGTGAACTTTACAATGTGAATGTGAACTTTACAATGTGAATTACTTTACAATGTGAATGTGAAGTTTACAATGTGAATTTTACAATGTGAATTACTTTACAATGTGAACTTTACAATGTGAATGTGAACTTTCAGATGGCTGAGCATTCTCCTGATGACCGTGCTGATGATTACCGTGAGGGTGAGGACGTCAATGTGCCACCTCACAATGTAAGTTTTAAAAATAAATCCCTTAGGTTTCTATCTATATGTTCATTTATAGTTATATCCTGTAAGTGTGTTTTTTGTCAAATTTTAGGTTGGTGATGTACCCCCTAAAGAAATTGGGGCACTTGATGAGCAGCAAAATAAAAGATAAAGTGAGGGGCATCACAATTATGAACAAGTTACTACAACAAAGGGGTAATGGACCCAAACTGGTTGTGGATTTCGATCATACAGGAAATCCAGTTGGAGTGAACCGCAACTCATTTATTTCGTATCTTGGGGTTCTTACTGACAGCCATTGTAGTCCTATTTTTGAATCCTAACATAAAGTTCCTAAGGGGAAGAAAGACTTAATATGGAAGGAACTATGCATGAGTTATTATTATTTGCAATTCTATTTTTGTAGATTACTAATTTTTAGGATACTAGTTAATAGCAATTCTATTTTGCAGAGTATATTTGATCTGGATGAAAACATGCATCGTAAATGTATGATGCAACATTGTGGGAGGGTCCTAAGGAACTATAGGACAAATCTCACCCGATATTACATACACGATGCTGATAAGAGGTTCTTGATTGATTTCCATTTCTAGACATTGATCACTTTTTTACTAACTCTACACTAATATTTTTTTTTGTATTCTCTTTAAAAAATAAATTTAGGTAGAAGGCAACCATTGAGCAATGGAACTACCTGGACACCAAAGACTGGGAGGACTTTGTTACCCAAAGAAAAATGGATGAATTCAAGGTATTAAGAGCCACTCCCAATTTAATTAATATACGTTCTTATGTATTCACCTATTCAAGATTAACCTTTAGTGTTACTAACCAAATCAATGTGCTTACTAATAAGGCTATCACCGATGCTCAAAGAGCAAGGCGTGCACTGAATGTGCATGACCACAAAATGGGTCCAAGAGGCCATGCATGCGTTTGCCAAAGATTACATGATGAGTCTACTGCTCACTCTGCTGCTACTCAGGAGTCCTCTACTATTGGTCCCGCACCTCTGCCTCGCCATGCTATGTGGATAGCTGAGAGGCAAAACAAGAAGGGAGATATAATGAAACCCGCAAATACTGAGGCGGCTACAAAAATGGTAAAATTCAAATCTTAGAGCAATCGATCGATATTGATTATTGTTATGTTTACTTACCAATTTATGTTTATGGCAATTAGCGGGAGCTGTACGAGCAGAGGAAGGAAGACAAGTTCATCCCTGAGGGTATAAGGGATGAATTGAAAGTTGCTCTAGGTAACCCAGAGCATTCTGGATGTGTTAGGGGTGTAGGCGCTGGTGTGGGCATCAAAGTGTTCTTTGGGCCATCACAACGCAAACCAGTTCCAAAAAGTGGGACTTTCACAAGCTGAGGTAACTTGTTCTTTTTCTAGAATGTTATTGCGAAAGAGAATTCAATAATCAGAAGCTAGCGTTTCTTTTATCCATGTATAGGTAGATCGTTTAATTGATAGGAGAGTCGAGGAAGCACTTGATAGGAGAGTCGAGGAAGCATTTGATAGGAGAGTCGAGGAAGCACTTGATAGGAGAGTCGAGGAAGCAATTAGCAAGTGGCAGGCGTCTCAGATTGCCACTCAGAGAGTACCTATGCCGGGCCGCTCTTCTCCTACTGTAGAGGTTGGGAGTAATCCAGTAGACCCACCACCTAGAACGTCCGCTGTTAGTATTTTTATGACATATATAGTAACTAGTCTTTTCAAGATGATATGTTTATGTATATATGTATATAACATTCTTTACGTAAATTTATAGGAGTTGAAGCCATGCCGTCTAAAAAGTCAAGAATATATCGTTGCAGATGCACAAGCTTACCCAGCCCTTCTAAGGGAGATGTTTCATGGGACTGTAGTACCAGCTGGTGTGGTTCATGTGACCCCGATACATATACTCCCTGATTGGAGGGATCTTCCACTGCCATATGCCCACCCAGATTCTGAAACGCTTGGTGAGGCAGAAGGCGGTGTGATAATGTGGCCCAAAGAGGATGTCATCTATACTAATATTGTATGGCAAATTTACATTATGTTAACTTGTTAGTGTGTATATATGAGTGAATTGATCTAAAATTATATATATAGGTCAAAAGGAAGACACTCACTACATCTCAGCCTCCACCTCCAGCTCCTAAAGTACCAAGTTGGCTTCCAAGGGACCTACACACCTCGTTAGGTCCTAATTGTAGGGGTATGGCAGTATGGATAGGCGAACATGATTCAAATTACCCTATAAATGTTACTATTCTGGAGGATGCTGCAGGTCAATCATACAATAATAATCTATTTATACAAGTTTTTCATACGTATTAATGCATACGTAATACAAGTTTTTCATACGCATTAATGCATACATATTAATGCAGGTCAATCATACGATAACAGGCTATTTATACAAGATATTTTGGAGTTGTTTCGTTATGACTGGCTAAACACATCTATGATAGAGCTGTGGATATGGTGAGATCTTGTTTATACATCCATATACCTTATTTTATATACGGTAATCTGGTTTCTTATATATTAATGTATACGTAATACATGTTTTGCAGCCACTTACACACAATATGTACATATTTTGTATTTTTTCATGTGGGATTTTTGGTTCCATCTTTGATTAGTCTTGTAGATACAGACCCTTCTTCAGTTACTTCATACTGCTGTGATGCTTTTGAATATTTTGGTAAAAATAAGAAGACGGTGATAATAGCTCCATTCAATGTTGAGTACGTTTACTTTGTTTGTAATTTGGACTTAAGAAAATTATATTTTTATTGTAAATTTTGAGTTATTAAATTTTAACTTTCTTACCTGTAGTGGTAGGCATTGGGAGTTACTAGTTATTGTCCCCAAGACGTTCACTGTCTATTATCTAGATCCTGCGGGAAAGGAATTAAATACATTATATGGACACACAATGAAAAAGCCATTATTTCCGTGAGAAATATTTCATATTTTTATATCCGTTAACATATGTTATTATATTACTATTTAATTATACAATTTAATGTGTTCCATTAACATGTAGGGCTTTAGAAAAGTTCAAAAAAGCTGGAGGAAAGGTCCCCAGGAAAAAGAATCAACCACTAATTTGGGAGAATGTGAAAGCAGTTTCCTGACTCCGATGTATATATTATTTATGTGAGTTGTGCTTATTTATATTTTTGAATATTTTGTATGTTTCAATTTATAGTGTGCTACACAAGACAACGGCTGGGAATGTACCTACTATGTGATGCGATTTATGGACCTAATCATCAAATATGCCATAATGAAAATCGATACTATACATCATATATTATATATAGTCTCATTAGATAATATGAAATATATCAATCTTATTATATATTATTAATTATATATATACGTCATTCTCTTTGTAGGTTTTTAAAGCTGACCTTAGCACAGGTGGAAAGTTATTAGATGTACATACTCCCTATACAAGGGATGAATTAGATGTTGTAAGAGAAGAATGGGAAAAATCCCTACAAGTAGTGGGAATTTTTAAATATAATTGGGACAATAATGGCAATGATGACGATGATGAATAAAGAATGATATTTCTAAACTTTATTCTCATAATTATTTTTGTGTGAATGTGAATGACTTTTTCTGAATTGTAATATGTGTGAATGTGAATGACTTTTTCTGATCAATACATGAATGTCTGAATGTGAAAAGAGATGAAATGAATGGAACCGAATGTGAATGTAAATGACTTTACATGTTTCTATGTGTCTCTGATCAATACATGTGTCTGAATGTGAATGACTTTGCAGGTTTGTGGCCTGTTGTTGGCTGATATCAATGGATGCTGTAAACCTGCAGTTCAGAACTGAACTGCAAGTTCTGCATCTTGCTGACCAGCCATACAACATGCTTGTAAACTGATAAGAAATAAAAAATCAGAACATAGGCGTCAGTTATTTGTATAAAACCGACACCAAAGACATACAACGTCGGTTATTAACAAAAAAATGACATCTCTTTCATGACCGATGTCGGTTATCTGTAAAAACCGACACCTATTATGGCCAGGTACCACCGCTGTGTTGGGAAACACGGCCGTGCTGACAGGGATTTGACGTCGTTTATTAGCATAAAACCGACGTTTTTATCCCGTTATGACGTCGGTTATTAGCGAAAAACCGACACTCATAGTTCCATTGCTGACGCGTTTTCGGTGGTGGGAAGGGTTATTGCGTCAGTTTTTATTTATTAACCGACGTCTTTAACCATGATATAGTATCAATTTTATTTAATAATCGACGCCTATAGTTCCCTTGCTGGCGCGTTTTCAGTAGTGGAAAGGGTTATGGCGTCGGTTAGAAACCGACGCTGAAGATGTCAACTTTTAGCGGCGTCCACTTGGGTGTCGTTTGGAAACTGATGCTAAAGAGTTTAAATAACGGACGCCAAAGTCTTTTATGTAATAGTGCTTCTTTTGCTTCCATGTTCAGATGACCGACCATGTATCCGCAGCATCCGTTTCATATGCCGGAGAATTACAAACAGTCGCCGGCATGCATATTCATGACTTTACTGAGCATATGCCATCGCTGATGAGTGACCACTGTCTTGTCTGTTTCTAGCGCCCACAGCGAAATGCAACAGGACTAGATTCCTTTCCTTTAACCTTTATATCATACGCGCTATCCTAATCAGCTGGCTCGTCCATTGTTCGTCGATCGCTTTGCCAACGACACAAAGACACACCTAGAAGACCTAGGGGACGCCTGAGATTATTCACAGGGAAGTTACTAATTAGCACAGAGAGTGACATGGAAGCAATGGAAATTATCATGGGGATGGATAAAGTGAAAATGATTCGGTCATACGCGTAAACCGTCACGCGTGTGTTAAACGCATGGCAAAGACGATTTTCGGAAAGTTGAGAAGTTTTGCCTTTTGGGACGGTGATATTGCAGGTTGGCAAGGGATGCGGTGTCTGTGGCACTCCGTGATAATTTTAAGATCACGTGGATGGACATTTATTAGTGAGAGAGAAACTTATTTCGCATATAACTTTTAATGCGTGATGAATTTTTTAATAAAATAAATATCGTTGGACTCTTTGAGAAAAATATTTTCCAACAATACCAATATTGATAGACTTTTGACAAAAATGACACGAAACACAAAAATAAACATTAGTATGTGGTTGGTGGATAAGATGTGATGAGAAACAAACTTATTTTGTTTAACTTTTATTTCCTATTGAATTTTTTGATCAAATAAAAACCATTAGATTCTTTACAGAAGCTACATTTTAATGAGACTAATATTGATATACTTTTGAGAAAAAATATACAAAATATAAAAATGAGTTTTGTATATTTTGGGTTAAATGTTTATTTTCTTGCTAATACACTAACTCAAAAATAAGTACATAAAAGAAAAGAGATGAGCAAAGTAAAAAGAAGAGAGGAGGGTTGGGCACACTTACACATTCAATGGGCTCCATTTCATGTGTTACTGGGTTCAACTCATTTTTGGGTGTCAATTACTCATGTTTGGGTGTCAATTGTCCATTTTGGACGCACTTATCTATTTATTTGATGTCTTTTCATGTGCCTATCAATGCTTTGGGGTGTTCATTAAGTCCATGAAGTTTTGGGCGTCGTTAACTTGTTTTTGAGTGTCAATTACCCATATCTGGGTATCAATTGTCCAGTTTTGGACACTCATCCATTCACTTGGTGTCATTTCATGTGCTAATGAGTGTTGATTAAGTTCAGTAAGTTTTGGGCGTTGTTAACTTATTTTTGGGTGTCAATTACCCATGTTTGGGTGTCAACTGTCCATTTTTGGATGCACTTATCTGTTCACTTGGTGTCATTTCATGTGTTACTGTGCGTTGATTAAGTTCATTAAGTTTAGGATGTTGTTCAACTTATTTTTGGGTGTCAATTACCCATAGTTGAGTGTCAATTGTCCGTTTTAGAACGCACTTACTCATTCATTGGGTGTCATTTCATGTGTTACTCGACGTTTATTGAGTTCATTAAGTATTCAATGTCGTTAACTTATTTTTGGGTGTCAATCACTCATGTTTGAGTGTCAATTACCCATGTTTGGGTGTCAATTGTCCATTATGGGTGCACTTACCCATCACTTGGTGTCATTTCATGTTCTACTGGACGTTGAATAAGTTCATTAAGTATTGAACGTCATTATTTTGTTTTTGGGTTTCAATTACGCATATTTAGGTGTCAATTATCCATTTTTTGGCACACTTACCCATTCACTTGGTGTCATTTCATGTTCTACTCGGCGTTGATTGAGTTCATTAAGTTTTGGGCACCGTCATCTTATTTTTGAGTGTCAACCACTCATGTCTGGGTGTCTATTACCTATTTTTTTGGGTGTCAATTACCCAAATTTAGGATACATTAAGTAACTTTAGGTGTAAATTGTCCATTTTTAATTAGTCGCACTTACCCATTTAGTGGGCGTTATTTCGTTATTTTTGGGTGTCAACTATCCATTTTTGGGTGTCAATTACCCATTATTAGGCACCATTATGTAACTTGGGGTGTCGATTGTCCATTTTGTTTTTGGGTGTCAATTACCCAGTTTTAGGCTCCATTAAGTAACTTTAGGTGTCAATTGTCCATTTTTAGTCACACTTACCCATTTAGTGGGCTCATTTGGTTATTTTTTGGTATCAACTATCTATTTTTGAGTGTCAATTGCCCATTATTAGGCGCCATTAAGTAAGTTGGAATGTCAATTACATATTTTATTTTTGGGTGACAATTACCCAGATTTAGGCTCCATTAACTTTAGGTGTCAATTGTCCATTTTTAGTCGCACTTATCCATCTAGTGTGCGTCATTTGGTTATTTTTGGGTGTCGACTATCCTTTTTGGGTGTCAATTACCCATTATTAGGCACCATTAAGTAACTTGTGGTCTCAATTGCGTATTTTATTTTGGGTGTAAATTACCCAGTTCTAGGCTCCATTAAGTAAGTTTATGTGTCAATTGTCCATTTTTAGTCACATTACTAACTTAGTTTGCGTCATTTGGTTATTTTTGGGTGCCAACTATCTATTTTTTGGTGTCAATTATCTATTATTAGGCGCCATTACATAACTTGGGGTGTCAATTACGTATTTTGTTTTTAGGTATCAACTACCCAGTTTTATGCTCCATTAAGTAACTTTGAGTGTCAATTGTCTATTTTTAGTTGTACTTACCCATTCAATGGGCATCATTTGGTGTCATCTATTTGTTTTTGGGTGTGAATTACCCATTATTAGGCACCATTAAGTAACTTGGGGTGTTGATTGTCCATTTTGTTTCTGGGTGTCAATTGTCCAATTTTTGGCTCCATTAAGTAACTTTAGGCATCAATTGTCCTTTTTAGTCACACTTACCCATTTAGTGGGCCATTTGGTTATTTTTGGGTGTTGACTATCTTTTTTGGGTTTCAATTACCCATTATTAGGTGCCATTAAGTATCTTTGGGGTGTCCATTGCCTATTTTATTTTTGGGTATCATTTACCTAGTTCTAGGCTCCATTAAGTAATTTTAGGCATCAATTGTCCATTTTTAGTCACATTACTAATTTAGTTGGAGTCATTTGATTATTTTTGGGTGCCAACTGTCCATTTGTGGGTGTCAATTATCTATTATTAGGTGGCATTAAGTAAATTGAGGTGTCAATTGTGTATTTTTTTTTTGGGTGTCAATTACCCAATTTAGGCTACATTAAGTAACATTGAGTGTCAATTGTCTATTTTGGTCGCACTTACCCATTCATTGGGCATCATTTGGTTATTTTTGGGTGTCAACTATTCATTTTTGGGTGTCAATTACCCATTATTAGGCGCCATTTAGCAACTTGGGGTGTCCATTACCCATCATTCAATGCCATTTAGTAACTTGGGGTGTCAATTGTCGATTTCACTTTTGTGTGTCAGTTACCCAGTTTTAGGCTCCATTAAGTAACTTTAGGCATCAAGTGTCGTTTTTAGTCGCACTTACTCATTTAGTGGGCATCATTTGGTTTTTTTTGGGTGTCAACTATCCACATTTTGGTGTATTTTTTAGTCACAAATACACATAAAGTAGGCATCAACACAATAAAAGTCGAGATGCATAATTGAAAGTGAGCATCAACACAACAAAAGAAGGCATCTAAAGACCGACAATGGGTGCAAACTGATTAAAACTAGGCATAAGTTTGATATAAATGAGCACAAATAAACATACACTAAAAGTTGTTACGAACAAATATGTGTATATCACACTCAGTGTGCATAAATGCTTTTAGGTGTCAATTTCTCATTTATGCACGCACCTATCCATTTTTGGGTGTCAATTACCCATTATTTGGCGCCATTAAGTAACTTGGGGTGTCAATTATCTATTTTATTTACAATTACCCAGTTTTAGACTCCATTAAGTAACTTTAGGTGTCAATTGTCCATTTTTAGTCACACTTATCCATCTAGTGGGCGTCATTTGGTTAGTTTTGGGTGTCGACTATCCTTTTTGGGTGTCAACTACCCATTATTAGGCGCCATTAAGTAACTTGAGGTGTCAATTTCCTATTTTATTTTTGGGTGTCAATTACCCAGCTCTAGGCTCCATTAAGTAACTATATGTGTCAATTGTCCATTTTTAGTCACAATACTAATTTAGTTGGCGTTATTTGGTTATTTTTGGGTGTCAATTATCTATTATTAGGCGCCATTAAGTAACTTGGGGTGTCAATTGCATATTTTGTTTTTGGATGTCAATTACCCAATTTTAGGCTCTATTAAGTAACTTTGAGTGTCAATTGTCTATTTTTAGCCACACTTACCCATTTAGTGGGCATTATTTGGTTATTTTTGGGTGTTAGCTATTCATTTTTGGGTGTCAATTACCCATTATTAGGCGCCATTAAGTAACTTGAGGTGTCAATTGTTGATTTTATTTTTGGGTGTCAGTTACCCAGTTTTAGGCTCCATTAAGTAACTTTCGGTGTCAAGTGTCCTTTTTAGTCACACTTACTTATTTAGTGGGCATCATTTGGTTATTTTTGGTGTCAACTATCCATATTTCGATGTCCTTTTTAGTTGCAAATACACATAAAGTAGGCATCAACACAATAAAAGTCGAGCTACAGAATTAAAAGTGGGCTCAAGACAACAAAAGAAGGCGTCAAAAGACTAAAAATGGGCGTAAACTTATTAAAACTGGGCATAAGTTTGATATTAATGGGCACAAAAAACATACAATAAATGTTGTTACAAACAAATATGTGTATAACACATTAAGTTGGCATAAATTCTTTTGGGTGTCAATTTCTCATTTATGCGCACACCTATCCATTCATTGAGCATCAAATGGTGGCAAAAGTGCCCAAAAACAGCTTAAAACACCAAAAAATGATACATACGTGCCCATAAATTAATTAAATACTCTTATGCATTACTCACCTCATTTATCCTCATACTTCTTTCCTCTTTTCTAATACTTCCCTCGTATCCTATTCACCATTAATATGAGTGCTCAAAAATAGCTAAAATGTGCCTAAAATGGTGAATATGTGCCTCTTCCTATTACTTCCCTCATCTTCTCTCATTAATTCTCTCCTTTGTCCCTCACTTCCCTCCTCTCCCTACTCACTTCCTTCCTATATCTTTTTTTCATCTTTAAAAAGATACAAAAAAATAAAGCTGGAAAAAAGGTGGTGGGATAGAGTGGTAGTAGATGGGGACCACTAACAGGAATGCAGGTGGTGGGGCTAGTAGCAGGTGGGTAGGTGGGGAGGAGATCAATGGGACAACCGATGAAGTAATTTTAGCAGTGGTATTGTTGTGCGTGAAGGTGTGCGTAACTGGGTGTGAGCTTGCCCAAATTTTAACCCTTAATAAAGAGAGCAATGAAGTCGTCCAGCCCCACACCTACCACAACTACATCATCCTTAAAATTGGTCCAGAGTGAATTGGTCAAAAGAGTGCAATGAGTGAATTGGGTTAAGAATGATATATGTAGTTGAGTTCGTATATGACTTCATATATATACACGCATGTCATTGTGTCTGATTGATTTTTGTTCCAAAATGAGGGAGGTGGTGGAACTAAACTCAAATTTCTATCCCTTGATGCAATCCAACCAAGTACAAAAGAGTCCAGATTTGTTGTTCCTGGTTTTATCAGGAGCAGGCTGCTCTTTTTCTTATCAAGCAACATGTGTTACTACCCACCTAATTGTAGGGTCCACATTGTATTCACTTAAAGGTGGTGTGATCCAACACAAGGTGTATCGTACACCCTTAATAAGGAGCAAAAAATCCTGGGGAAGTATAACATGCTTCTTCACCATCAATTGCGTCTGAAGATGTACATGTTTCTACCAAAAACTCCTCCATCTACACCGCCAGCCACCTCATGTTCCCCTGACCGTCTCTCATCATCAAAGGCCAGTGGGTTTGGCAATAAGCTTCCTCCAATACTCATATTTGTTTTTCACTTGCCTAAGGATGGCAAGATTTAGTCTAGCCAGGAGTTCCAACACCAATGTTGCCACCCCTATTTTACATAAACCTCCATGGAATTTTGAAGAATTTACCATCATTTCTACTTGGAGGTTTGTTTCCCTGTTATCTCCGTGCCTTGCAAGATCATTGTGCATTTTCTTATACATTTAGTGTTTCTTCTCTAGTTCATCTAGTTTCTTTGTGCCCCCTCCTACAGATCCTTCCTATCAGTCATAGCGGAAGAGCATCTAAGATCCATGGGCATCTTAGGACCCTATGTTTAAGTCCTTTGAGATCGACTAGGTCTCACCAATTTTTTGGTGCTTTTCCTTAGTTATTTTTTTGATGGATTCATGAGTTTGATTATTGAGCTCTTCATGTTATATAAGTACGTTCCATGAGTCATATGTTGAGAAGGAAGAAGATGCCTGTGAAACATTTCACTGATTTGTCCTTATTTTCATTTTATTTTGCCACACCACCTATGTTTTTTACCACACATAATCATGTTATTTTTAATTTACTTTTACCTTCCGCCAAATTTAGAATGGTTGAAGTTGTGTTTAATTCTAGCCACACAAATAGTAATGGTTTGTAATGCTCAAGCTAAGATCTATTCTTAGTGCGTTGTAGTATTTTCCAGTATAAATAGAACCCGGTAAACAATGGGAGAAGCACCACTTTTCTATCCCAAATTCTTTGGTAACACATTGTCTCTCTCATATGATGTGTTCTAAGTGTATCTTGTGTCAATTGAGATTGATTGAGAAAAATATCTCATTGTAGTACGAAAAGAGATGCATCCTCCTTGATACACACCATGAGACACACTAATTGTGCCAAGTTGAGGTTGAGCTTGTACAACCTATTCTTGGATTTCTCTGCCTTGGCCAACAATCTCCTATCTCAATCGTAGTTTCATATCAATCCACCCTAAAAAATAGTTTTACAACTGTTCTCGTCAAGATGCCCTAGACTAACGATGTTGCTCTTGAGACATGGGATGTAATATACATAAATGAGGACACAATGTTCTCCAGTTTGGCACTGAAAAAGGGTTGTTTTGTGCCAATAGATCACTATAGTAGAGTCATTTCCAAATCATACCATACCCCTTATAGATTTTTTTAGATCGGTAAACATTTCCTCACAATGATTTAGAGCTGTGATACCAACACATTGTCTCTCTCAACTATTGTGTTCTAAGTGTATCTTGTGTCAATTAAGATTGATTGAGGAAAAGGTCTCATAGTAGTCTGAAGAGACATGCACCCTCCTTGATACACACCATTAGACACACTAATTGCACCAAGTTAATCTTGAGCTTGTACAACCTATTCTTGGATTTCTCCACCTTGGCCAACAATATGCATAGCAAACCACTCTCTAAAATAGTTTTACAACTATTCTTGTCAAGCTACCCAGACTAATGATGTTTCTCTTGAGACGTGTGATGTAAAATACATCATTAAGGATACAATGTTCTCCAATTTGGCACTGAAAAAGGACTTTTCCGTGCCCATAGATCACTAGAGTAGAGTCTCTCCGAATCGTATAGTACCCCTTACAGACTTGTTCAACTTCCTCACAATGATTTGGAGCTCAGATACCAACACATTGTGTAATGCCTAGACCCACTGCCCTAGGCTCTACTAGAGTTTCAGGAATGACAACTGGCTCCATAGACCACCACTAGCCTTAACTGCGCGCTTTATCCTCACTCACACGCAAGACAGGGTCAACTTCCTGATTGGTCACCCATCCTAGTACTACTCCAAGCTGAGCACACTTAACTATGGAATTCTTTAGTGATGGGCTCCGGGAAAAGGAGGTGCACCTTAGTGGTATGAGTAGTCCAATCATTCATTTTAAGATCATGTTATCCGAGGCCTCAAATCCTAAGATGTTACAATCTCCCCCACTTAGACACATGCCGTCCTCGTCAAGGCTCAACTATATGGCCTCATAATATTGCCCCAATTCAGTACAGACCCAAAATGGCACATGGACACCCAACTCCCGATCACAGAATACCAACACAATGGTGGCTAACATCACCATGGACAACCCTTTCCAACTTGCCTGGATCGCACGGCTCAAGACTGACATGTCACATGCCCATGTAGACCCCACCTACTGGAGGGGTTATGGCTCTGATACCATTTGTAATGCCTGGGCCCAATGCCCTAGGCTCTACTAGAGTTTCAAGAATGACAATTGGCCCCACAAACCACCACTAGCCTTAACTGTGCATTTTATCCTCACTCACGTGTAAGCCGGGGTCAACTTCCTGACTGGTCACCCATCCTAATATACTCTAAGCTGAGCGTGCTTAACTATGGAGTTCTTTAGTGATGGGTTCCCAGAAAAGGATGTGCACCTTGATGGTATGGGTAGTCCAATCATTCATTTTAAGATCATGTTATCTGAGGCCTCAAATCCTGGGATGTTACACATTGTCTCTCTCAGATGTTGTGATCTAAGTTAATCTTGTGTCAATTGAAATTGATTGAGGAAAAGATCTCATAGTAATACAAAAAGACATGCAACCTCCTTGATACACACGATGAGACACACTGATTGCGCTAGGTTGAGGTTGAGCTTTTAAAACCTATTCCTAAATTTCCCCGCCTTGGCCAACAATCTCCTATCTCGACAAAATAGTTTTACAACCATTCTCATCAAGCTTCCCCAAACTAGTGATGTTGCTCTTGAGACGTGGGATGTAATATATATCAGTGAGGACACATTGCTCTCTAGTATGGCACTGAAAAAGAACTATTCTGCGCCAACAAATCTCTATAGTAGATTTATCTTCAAATCATACCGTACCCCTTACAGACTTGTTTAGCTCAGTAAACAATTTCTCACAATGATTCAAAGCTCTGATACCAATGCATTGTCTCTCTCAGATGATGTGTTTCTAAGTGTATCTTGTGTCAATTGAGATTGATTTAGGAAATGATCTAATAGTAGTACGAAGAGAATGCATCCTCTTTTATACAAACAATGAGGCACACTAGTTACACCAAGTTGAGGTTGAGCTTGTACAACCTATTCCTACATTTCTCCACCTTCGCCAATAATCTCCAAATGTTGATTGTAGATGCATAGCAAGCAACCTTCCAAAATAGTTTTACAACCGTTCTCATCAAGTTGCCTCAGAATAATGATGTTGGCCTTGAGACGTGGGATGTAATATACATTAGTGAGGACACAACGCTCTCCAGTCTGGCATTGAAAAAATATTGTTCTGCACCCATAGATCTCTATAGTAGAGTCATCTACAAATTGTACCATACCCCTTACAGAACTGATCAGCTCGGTAAATATTTCGTCACAATGATTTAGAGCTCTAATACCAACACATTGTCTCTCTCAACTGATGTGTTCTAAGTGTATTTGTGTCAATTGAGATTGATTGAGGAAAAGATCTCATAGTAGTATGAAAAGACATGCATCCTCCTTGATACATGCCATGAGGCACACTAGTTGCGCCAAGTTGAGGTTGAACTTATAAAACCTATTCCTTGATTTTTTTTGCTTTAGCCAACAATCTCCAAGCTCGATCGTGAATGCATAGCAAGCCACCCTATAAAATAGTTTTACAATCATTCTCGTCAATCAAGAAGCCCTAGAATAGTGATGTTTCTCTTGAGATGTGGGATGTAATATACATCAGTGATGACACAGTGCTCTCCAATATTGCACTGAAGAAGGACTATTCTGTGCCCATAGATCACTATAGTAGAGTCATCTCCGAATCGTACCATACCATTACAGCCTTCTTCAGCTTGGTAAACATTTCCTCATAATGATTCAAAGATCTGATACCAACACATTGTCTCTCTCAACTACTGTGTTCTAAGTGTATCTTGTGTCAATTGAGATTGATCGAGGATAAGATCTCATAGTAGTATGAAGAGACATGCATCGTCCTTAATAGACACCATGAGGCACACTGGTTGCGCCAAGTTGAGATTGAGCTTGTACAACCTATTTCTGGATTTCTCCCCCTTGGCCAACAATCTCCTATCTCGATTGTAGATGCATAGCAAGCCACCTTTCAAAATAGTTTTACAACCATTCTCGTCAAGCTGCCCCATAATAATAATGTTGTTGTTGAGACGGGGGATGTAATATACATTAGCGAGGACACAATGTTCTTCTATCTGGCACTAAAAAGGACTGTTCAACACCCATAGATCTATATATTGGATTCATCTACGAATCATACTGTACCCATTATAGACTTGTTTAGCTCGATAAACATTTCTTGACAATGATTCAGAGCTCTGATACCAACACATTGTCTTTCTTAGCTGCTGTGTTCTAAGTGTATCTTGTGTCAATTGAGATTGATTGAGGAAAAGATCTCATAGTTAGTACTAGTATGAAGAGACATGCATCCTTCTTGATACACGCAATGAGGCACACTGGTTGCGCCAAGTTGATCTTGAGCTTGTACAACCTATTCTTGGATTTCTCTGCCTTGGCCAACAATCTCCTATCTTGATTATAGATGCATAGCAAACCACCCTCCAAAATAATTTTACTACCGTTCTCGTCAAACTACCCAAGACTAACAATGTTTCTCTTGAGACGTTGGATGTAATATATATAAGTGAGGAAACGATGCTCTCTAATCTAGAACAGAAAAATGGCTATTCCGTGCCCACATATCTCTATAGTAGAGTCATCTCTGAATCATACCGTACCCTTTACAAAATTGTTCAGCTCGGTGAACATTTTCTCACAATGATTCAAAGCTCTGATACCAACACATTATCTTTGTCAGCTATTGGGTTCTAAGTGTATATTGTGTCAATTGAGATTGATTGAGGAAAAGATCTCATAGTAGTATGAATAGAAATGCATCACTTTGAACGCCATGAGGCACACTGGTTGCACCAAATTGAGGTTGAGCTTGTACAACATATTCCTGTATTTCTCTATCTTAACCAACAATTTCCTATCTCGATCGTCGATGCATAGGAAGCCACCCTCCAAAAAAGTTTTACAACCATTCTTGTCAAATTGTCCAAGATTAATGATGTTGCTCTTGAGACGTGAGATCACTAGTACAGAAAAGGGTTATAACGTCACTACCTGTAGGGTCAGTTTTTATAAATAACCGACCTTATATGTCTAAAAAAATGCGGGCACCACTTAAGACCTCTTGGGCCGATTTTCTTAAAAAAACCGACCTTGTAGTGTAACTCTATAGGGTCAGTTTTCCAAATAACCGACCTTATATGTCTATAAAAGATGCGGGCACCACTTAAGACCACTTGGGTCTCTTTTCTTAAAATAACCACCTTGTAGTGTATCTCTATAGGGTCGGTTTTCATAAAATAAGCGACCTTATAGATAATTGGATTAGAAAGCCAATTACAGTTTCCCACGGAAAAAAATTGCTCGATTTTGGCTTCGCGCCTGGATCTATAGGGTCGGTTTTTCCAAATTACCGACCTTATATGTCTACAAAAAATGCAGGAGACATCTTGGATCTAGTTTGCCTTCACACATGTATAAGCACCTCTAGGGTCAGTTTTTTTATTATAACCGACCCTAGAGTTCCCTTCGGTTGACAATATTGTCGACTGAGTTGAATTTTGGATCTAGGTAAGTTCACTCATGTATAAGCACCTCTAGCATCCATTTTTCCTTATAACTGACCCTATAGGCCCCCCTCGGTCGATGAATTTGTCAACCGAGATGAATTTTGGATCCAGTTTAGTTCACACATTTATAAGCACCTCTAGCGTCAGTTTTTTACTTTTAACCGACCCTAGAGCTCCACTCGGTCGATGAATTTGTCAATCGATAACCTCTTAGTCGACAAATTTGTCGACTGAGAAGGAGAGCCAGATTTCCTTCGTGCCTGTATAAGCACCTCTAGCATCAGTTTTTTACTTTTAACCAACCCTAGAGCTCCACTCGATCGATGAATTTGTCGACCGATAACCTCTCGGTCGAAAAATTTGTCAACCGAGAAGGAGAGCTAGATTTCCTTCGTGCATGTATAAGCACCTTTAGGGTCAGTTTTTTCCTTATAACCGACCCTAGAGGGCCCCTCGGTCGACAATAATGTCGACCGAGATGAATTTTGGATCCAACTTAGTTCACTCATGTATAAGCACTTCTAGTGTCAGTTTTTTACCTTTAACCGACCCTAGAGCTCCCCTCGGTCGACACATTTGTTGACCGATAACCTCTCGGTCGACAAATTTGTCGACCGAGAAGGAGAGCCAGATTTCCTTCGTGCGTGTATAAGCACCTCTAGGGTTGGTTTTTTCCTTATAACCGACCCTAGAGGGCCCCTCGACAGACGATATTGTCGACCGAGATGAATTTTGGATCCAGTTTAGTTCACGCTTGTATAAGCACCTCTAGCGTCAATTTTTTTACTTTTAACCGACCCTAGAGCTCCCCTCGGTCGATGAATTTGTCGACCGAGAATGAGTTTGAGTGTTTTTAAATAACCCGACACAGGCACCGCTTATCTCTACCGTCGGTGTTTTTGTTTTAACCGATGCTATAGGTCGGGCCCGAGGCTTGAAGTGGTCGAGACCTAGTCTTTCTCTCCCACGAAACATAAATTTCGTTCTCTTTTTCTCTCCTGAGGCACCAATACCTTTTCTTCTTTCTCTCCTTGTTTCATTTTGCCACTGAAACCTTCTCTTCCTTCTCTCCCGCATCATCACTTTTCATTGTTGCCGCACCGCCAAAGCCTTTGCCAAGAAGCTCGTCGTCGTGTTCGAAGAGGATCGTGGTGTCCGTTAAGCCCTTGCCACCTATCCACGCCGCCAAAGCTCTTGCCTCCTCTCGGCGAAGAGAGCTCGTCGTCGCCGCCTCTCCACACTTCCACGAAGGTCACCGCCTCTACATGAAGGTCATCACATCCTCCATGAAGTTCACCGCCGTTTCCAAGTAAGGTCGCCGCTTCCCTCATTCTCAAGTTTGTTCCCGCCGCCACGGTAGCATCCAGGTCCACTCTCAGTCGACAATATTGTTGACCGAGAGTCCACCTCCGCACATCGTCTAGGTCCACTCTCGGTCGAGAATTCATCGACCGAGAGTGGACCTAGACGCTGCGCGCAGGTGGGCTCTCGGTCGACTAATTGTCGACCGAGAGTGGACCTGCGCTCCTTTAGCTACACAGTTATATTGTTTTTCCATTTTATATGATTTCATAACCCAACCAATAATAAAAATATGTATTTTTTCATATGTAATCATTATATAAATTCTAGAAATTAATACGAGATTAGACATGTGTACTCCTATATTGACACTTTAGGTTTGATGCATGATGTTTAACTTAATATATAAATATGAAAATAATGCATTTATATATTAACTTAGAAACTTGTTCAAAATTTACTCATTCAGAGTAAACTTTGGATAGTCCCCGGTTTGGGACTGTTTTTGGATATTTAATCTCACTTAGGATGCAACTGTATAATATATGTTTAGTTTTGTAGAAAATTTCAGTAGGATTTCCTCATTTGTTCTCTAGGTACATATGTGAGTGGTTATTTGCCATTTACATCAGTGTACTTGGAGAACTTAGGGGAAATGCTGCTGAAATTTTCTTCAAAACTAAACATACATTATATAGTTACTAGTGAGATTAAATATTTAAAAATGGGATAGGTGGTACACTTTAGTATATAAGTAATTAACTTCCTATCAATAAAAACTTATAGATTATAGTATCAATATTAACAGTTAGTTTTATAATTAATTTTAATGTGATATAGAAAATGGATCGAAGTTGGATGTCTATCAAGAACCATTGCAGTCCAGAGTTTGCCAAAGGTCTTGATGAATTTATTAGATTTGCTGAGGAACATAGGAAACTACCTACAGATAGGCTATATTGTCCATGTAGAAATTGTTGTAACAATTTGAATGTTGATACTGGTGAGGAAATTAAGTATCATGTCATATGCAATGGGATCATACAAGGTTATAATGAATGGTATTGGCATGGAGAGAAATTTAATTATGGATCAAAAAATGTCGATACTAATAGTTGCGGCATAGAAGATATAAATAATGATGATAATGTTAATGATGAACCGATTCAAGATGATTGGATTCAGGATGATATGGTTGATGAGATGCTATGTAGTTGTCAGGACAATGTCATTGAACCACCTTCTTTATTTGTAAACATTGTCTATGATGCTGAAAAACCATTATATAAGGGTTGTACTAAGTTCATGAGGTTGAGTGATGTGATGCGATTATATACTCTTAAAGCTCAAAACCGGTGGAGCGATAAGAGTTTCACTTCACTATTGTCTTTGTTAAAAGACATTCTTCCTGAAGGCAACGAGCTTCCAATTTCAACATATCAAGCAAAGAAAATAATATGCCCAATGGGAATGGAGGCTAAGAAGATTCATGCATGTCCAAATGATTGTGTGTTATTTTAGAAGGACTATAGTAATTTGATAAATTGTCCAAAATGTGGTGCGTCAAGGTATAAGACCACAAATTCAGCTAAGGCTAAAATGGCTCTCCTGCCAAGGTTATGTGGTATCTACCAATAATACCATGATTTCAATGCTTATTTGCTAATACAGAAGATGCGCAAAATTTTTCTTGGCATGGGGAGTTAAAGGCCAATGATGATGGCATCCTACGACATGCATCTGATTCACCACAATGGAAGAAAATTGATTTATTATACCCTCAATTTGGTAAAGAACCAAGAAACTTAAGACTTGGACTCTGTACAGATGGAATGAATCCCTATGGTACATTAAGCAGCCAACATAGCACGTGGTCTGTTATGATTGTTATATATAATCTTACTCCTTGGTTGTGTATGAAAAATAAGTATGTGATGTTGTCAATATTGATATTAGGGCCCAAGCAACCTGGAAATGATATTGATGTTTACCTTCAACCTCTAATTGATGACCTAATGAAACTATGGGAAGAAGGTATTATGACATATGATGCTTCACGTAAAGAGATCTTCAGTTTGTGTGCTATGTTATTTTGCACGATTAATGACTTTCCAGCTTATGGAAATTTTTCTTGATATAGCATAAAAGGATACAAAGCATGTCCTGTTTGTGAGGAAAATACTGATTCAATCAGACTGAAACATGGTGGTAAAATCGTATATTTTGGTCATTGGAGATTTCTCCCACTAGTGCATCCTTATCAAAGGCAACACAAAACCTTTAATGGGTCAACTGAGGAACAAAGTGCTCCTAAACCTATACCAGGAAATGTTGTATATGATAGGGTGAAACATATTGTTAATGAATTTGGAAAGAGTTCAAGTAGTCATCCACTCGCATGTGACAAATCTCTATACAAGAAGAGGTCAATATTATGGGATCTTCCTTATTGGAGATCTTTGACAATTAGACATTGCATTGACGTCATGCATGTTGAAAAAAATATTTGTGATAGCATCATTGGTACACTATTGAACATACCAGGAAAGACTAAAGATGGCATCAAATCTAGAAAAGATTTAGAATTAATGGGTATAAGAAAAGAATTATCAGTGGAGATCAGGGGTCGCCACACATATTTACCACCAGATTGTTACACTTTGTCAAAGAAGGAGAAAAAGACTTTCTGTGAGTTCTTGTATAATATTAAGGTTCCACAAAGATACTCTTCTAATATTCGTAGATTGGTATCAATGAAGGATCTAAAGTTGATAGGTCTCAAATCTCGCGATTGTCACACCATAATGCAACAAATTTTACCTGTGGCTATTCGATCTATATTGTCAAAGCATGTAAGGTTTGCAATCACAAGTCTCTATTTCTTCTTCAATGAAATATGCAACAAAGTGATACATCCTGACACTCTCGATAAATTACAAAAAGATGTAATTGTTATCATGTGTCAGCTTGAAATGTACTTTCCTCCTTCATTTTTTGATATCATGGTTCATCTTATAGTACATATTACAAGGGAGGTGAAGATGTTGGGTCCAATTTTCTTACACTGGATGTATCCATTTGAACACTACATGAGTGTTTTTAAAGGTGATGTTCAAAATCGTTATCGTCCTGAACGGAGTATTGTTGAGGGTTATGTGGCTAGGGAGGTGATGGACTTTTGTATACTTTTTTGAATTGCAATGAAACTTCTAGAGATCTAAAAAATTCCCATCACACTGAAACTTATTGTTGCAAAGGAACTTTTGGAGGATGAGTGAAAGGAATTAGTCATGAGTTGTGGGAACAAGCACATTTGTATATTTTACACAACATCGATGAAGTTAGTAGCTACATCACAAAATACAATGATCTTATCAAGAGAAATCATATGCGATCTAGTTCAATGTGGCTTGCAAGAGAGCATAATCAAACATTTATTAGGTAGTTTGAAGAGAAAGTATTTAATCAACTATCTGAATCACCAAATAATGTTGCTGAGAACATAAAATGGCTCACCTTTAAGCCAAAAATGGATGTCATGTCATATGAAGGTTATGACATAAATGGATTTTCATACTACACAAAGCGTCAAGATGAAAGTAGTGTGGTCCAAAACAATAGGGTCACTGTTCAAGCTTGTTCGTTGTATTTTGCTAGTGCTAAAGATAAAAGACCACGCGAAGCTGAGATGTTATATTACGGCGTCATTGAGGACATATGGGAATTGGACTATACAAATTTCAGAGTTCCTATCTTTAGGTGTAATTGGGTTGACAACAACAAAGGAGTTTTAGTGGACGAGTTGCATTTCAAATTGGTGAATTTTGAAAAGATTGGTGAGAAAGATGAGCCATTCATCTTGGCAGACTAAGCAAAACAAGTATTCTATATTGATGATCCAACAAATAAAAATTGGTCTGTCGTTCTTCATGGAAAAAGACAGTTTACTGTAGAACCTATAAATGAAGAAGAATACTACGAAAAGTATGATGATTCCAGTCCATTCTCAGTTGGTTTTCCAAGTATAAATGTTGAAGATAACACTGATGAATATTATAAACATCATGACCATGCTGAAGGAATTTTACTTGACTAACAACTCAACCAATACTAGAGGCATGCATTCTTTGAATTATTTATTTTATTATCATTCAAGCAAGTAATCTTTTAAATATACATCATATATCATGTATACCTTATCACTTGTGCTTTTATTATCACTTATTTTTTTTTTATCATGTATACTTGCAGGTTCTAAAATGGCGAGTGAAGATGAACATTTTGAGCATGAGCATGAGCACCATGAGGATGGTAGTGGTGATGCTAAGAAAAGTAGAGGTCCCACACTGATGTGTAGGATGCAGGAGCTCAGGGTTAAAGGGGACAAATTGCCAGTCCAGGTTTATATCACAGGAGCACCTGTTGGGGAACATGCTAGTGCTTTCAAGCATTACGTAGGGGCGACCACACGCAGTAAGGTGGCAGTAGATATAGAAAATTGGCATGATGTTCCTAATGCCAAAAAAGACCTCATATGGAAAGATATATCTGTGAGTGGAAGTGATATTATTTTAATATGTTTTTTTATCTATTGATTCTAATTTAGTTTGCTTGGAATGAATTCCTTTTCAAAACAACATTATTAATTGCTTCTTTTGCATGTATAGGGTGTTTTTCATCTAAATGAAAAATATCACAAGAAAAGAGTGCTACAACATTGTGGTGTACGATGGAGGGGTTTTAAGACATATCTCGCAAGGGAATTTATACAAAATCCTAACCAAAAGAAGAAAGCAACAGATGTATATATTTTTATAGATCCTGAGGTGTGGGAAAGATTTGTTGCAGCTAGGAGATCGGAAGAGTTTCAGGTAATAAAGATTGTGATTTATTGTATTAATATTTAATTTTATACAATTAAGGAGGTGAATCTTTTTATACATGTTTGCCTAGTCTAAATTGCAATAATCAGGCTATTCACCAGGCTCAAAAGGAAAGACGGGCTAAAAATGTGCATGACCATCGCTTGGGGCCCGGTGGTTATGCCTTCTACTGCCAACTACAAGAGAAGCAATCCTCTTTTGGAGAAGAATCTAATATAACTCAAGTTGAGCGTCCAACCCGACACTTGACATGGATTGATGATAGAAAGAATCGAGTAGATGAAATTGTCAACTCTGCAACTAAGGAGGTGGCACAAAAGATGGTAGGTTTATCCCAACTAAGTAAAGAGTAACTCCCACAAACTTAGATTTATTTATATCTAATTGATATTTTGATTTAATATTTTTATTAACTATGAATACATTGATCTCCACGAGCAAACGAAGGAAGGAAAGTTCATCCCAACTAGCCACATGGATAAACTATCAGTTGCTCTTGGTGCGAAGGAGCATCCTGGATGTGTTAGGGGATTAGGAGCTGGCATAGGATTCAAGTCTTATTTTGACCCTTCACAATCTAAAAGAGGCCGTGCAGGAGGTCTTACACAAGAGGAGGTTGAAGCATTAGTAGCGCAGAAAGTAAAAGAAATAATGTCTTCATTTCAGCCTACTCAACCTTCTCAACCTATTCATACTGTGCGTCTCTCAAGTGATGAGGTACAAGTCCATGCTCCAGTTGTAGAAGATCATGGGAGCACTCCCAATGAACCACCACAACAATCTGTAGTAAGTTTTTATTCTATATGTTGCGTTATTAGTATGATATATATGATAATATATATAGTTGTAACATGTATCTGTTCTACTGCTTCTTATATAACTTATATTATTTCAATCTAGGTTGGTATGAACTATAAACTTGTAATGGAGGTTCCAGAATATAATGTTGTGGCAGCGGGCAAGGTGTACAACCTTGGTGGTACATTGCATTGCCAACAAATTACTGATGACATTTTCCGTGTGCCCATCCATCTTGTGTATGATAGAATGGGGGACAAACCACTACCCATACCTAATCCTAAATATAGTATAGTTGAAGAAGCTGAGGGTGCTATGGTGGGTTGGCCCAGACACTTGGTTATCAATGACAAGGTATACCTTATTTCTACCATTCTCTCCCCCCGCTCTTACCCTAGCGCCGGTAGGGTTTCTTCTTGCATAGGCGACTGGCTGGGGGGAGGGGGTTTGGCCGTCGCAAAGCGGTGCCCCGCTCCCCCTCAGCCTCTTCTCGCCCGTCATCAGCAGGGTCTCTTGTTCGGGAGGTGTGTGGACGGGGTGTCTTTAGAGGCAGCGGTCTTATTCCTCCATGTCGTTGAGCCTGGCTGCAACAAGTTTCCTATCCCTTTCTCTTTTATTGGCTTTCTGTTTAGATTGTTCTCTTGTTTTGTCTATCTCGTTGTTAATCAGCGTTGCTTTCTCTTCTCGTGGTAGATTTTTCTTTCTCGGTCAATTTTGTTGTGGAGTTTGTATGGCAACAAGTGCGGGGAAAATATCCTTTTGGAACACTAATTTGGTGTAGGTACTCTACCACATATACATACTCAGGTTGAAGGTATTCCTCATAGAAAGCTGCCTTATCTAGCGAAGGAGAAGAGGAATCTATACATCATTGTCCTTATCAGATTCCGATATGAGTTTTTGTGGTGGTTTGTATCTATTCTTGATCTTTGTGTGGTCTTTTAGCTTGTTTTTCTCCTCATGTAGATGCCGTATGGCCCCTCCGTAATGAAATTTGTCTGTTAAACTTAAAAAAAAAGGTATACCTTATTTCTACCATATTTTTCATATTTGACTGCATATATGAACTCATGTAATATAAGTATGTAATTTAATTAACAAGTTTGTAAACCAAAAAGTAAAAATTCTACTAGTCATCCTCCTATGTCCAAGCCATCTTTCATTCCCGAAGCTACATTCAATGAATTGGGAAGCAAATGTAAATATTTGTGTCGATACTTAGCCAACCAAAGCTCAAGATCACATATGTTGGTCAATTTAACAGAAGATGCAGCTGGGAGGGACTTTGAGAATTTTATTTTTCTTGATGATATTATAGAGTTGTTCCGGTATGATTGGCTGAATATTTCGATAATAGAAGTATGGATA
Source organism: Alisma plantago-aquatica (assembly GCA_963693085.1). Taxonomy (NCBI): domain Eukaryota; kingdom Viridiplantae; phylum Streptophyta; class Magnoliopsida; order Alismatales; family Alismataceae; genus Alisma; species Alisma plantago-aquatica. The sequence goes on from OY856411.1 coordinate 1,468,228,938, forward strand.
AGGTAAGGATCTATCAATATAGAAAATTCCAATACACATTTTTAGCTTACTTCTATATATGGAAATAATTACAAATGTTTTACAACCATTTATATACTGAGATCACAAACTTTGATATAAGGAATGTTGGATTCTTAGTTCCTTCAATCACTAGTCAAGTGGAGACACATTTTGAGGATGTGAATGAGTACTTCTCTACTGCATTCAAATATTTTGCTAGTGAGGGGAAGGAAATTATCCTAATTCCTTTTAATGTCCAGTAAGTATTATTATTCAATATAATTTTAATAATGAATAAAATAATTTATTTTAATGTTTGTTTTATTCTTACTCAGAGCTAGACATTGGGAATTAGTGGTGATTGCCCCAAAATTGATGACTCTTTATTATCTTGACCCAATGGGTAAAACAACAAGGAGTCACAAACTGAAATTGTCAGCTATGGAGTAAGCATAAATTAAGTCAATGCTTCAACATGATATTTCTATTTAGAATTTCTATTTTACCAACTATCATTTAATTGATAGGGATATAAAGGCTTTTCGTGAAGCTGGAGGACAAATACCCACAAAATTAAAGACATTGACTTTGAAAAATGTCAAGGTAGCTACTTTGACAATTGCTTAGTCTTATATGTATTAATTTTCAACTCTAATATATCAACTCTTATAGTCTTATCTCAACTGGTGTTTATAGTAGTTTACTAACATTAAGTATAATTTGTTATTTGTAGTATCCTATGCAAAATAATGACTGGGCTTGTGGCTACTATGTAATGAAATATATGCAAGCTATTGTCAAACAAGCATCACATGACATTCAGACTATAAGTCATGTAATAAAGAATAACATCATAAATTTACAAGTGATTGTAGTCATTTTATAAAATATTAGCATGTGCATTTTCTGGTACAGATCTTTACAACTCAGCCTTACACACGTGTGGACTTGAATGAATTTCGAGAAGAGTGGTCAGATTCTTTTCTAAATGAAGTCAATATAGCATTGTATTAAATATGTCAGCTCCATTTATGTATGTGGTTTGAGTACTCTTTCATATTTACTTTTGTATCTGACATTTAATATCATCTCAGACTTGCAATCTATCTTTTTGTAAATTATGATGTGATTATGAATCATTTTTGTTATGAATGTGTGGTTTTGAATGGTGACGGTTGAGCATCAATGCTCCCCTCTCCCAGAATATATGAATCTTCTTGTTCTTTTGTTCTATTTTAGTTTCTACAGAAATTTAAAAAAAATCGTAACTTCTAGCGTCAGTTTTTTAAATAACCGACCCTAAAGATTGAATAACTGCTTCAGTGTACACTGGTCGATAAAATTTTCGACCGAAATATAACTTCTAGCGTCGGTTTCTGTAAAAAACCGACCCTAAAGGTCTTCTATAAGGTCAGTTATTTATAAAAACCGACCCTAAAGATTGAATAAACATTTCAGTGTACCCCTCGGTCAACAATTTTGTTGACCGAAATATTTTTGGTCGACAATTTTCTCGATCGAGAGAGTTTATAGGGTTAGTTTTTTTGGAATAACCGACCCTTAAGATTGAATAAACATTTCAGTGTACCCCTCGGTCGACAATTTTGTCGACCGAAATATTTTCAGTCGACAATTTTCTCGACTGAGAGAGTTTACAGGGTCAGTTTTTTTTGGAATAACTGACCCTAAAGATTGAATAAACATTTCAGTGTACCCTCGGTCGACAATTTTGTCGACCGAAATATTTTCGGTCGACAATTTTCTCGATCGAGAGAGTTTATAGGGTCGGTGTTTTTGGAATATCTGACCCTAAAGATTGAATAAACATTTCAGTGTACCCCTCGGTCGACAATTTTGTCGACTGAAATATTTTCGGTCGATAATTTTCTCGATCGAGAGAGTTTACATGGTCGGTTTTTTTAGAATAACCAACCTTACAAGCTCCTTTTTCTTGCTTGGGTCATATTTTTTACAGCCTTTTACGTCGGTGTTTACTCTGTAAGGTCGGTTTTGTTTGGTCAAAAAACCCGATGCTATAGAACAAATTCTATAGTGACGACTACTTAGGGGTCGGTTATTAAGTGACACTATAGGCTTAAAAAAACCGACGCTACAGATCATTCATATACTAGTGGATGTAATATACATAAGTGAAAACAAAGTGCTCTCCAGTCTGGCACTGCAAAAGAGCTGTTCCATGCCCATAAATCACTATAGTAGAATCATCATCAAATTGTACCGTACCCTTATGGACTTGTTCAGATAAGTAAATATTTCCTCACAATGATTCAGAGCTCTGATACCAACACATTATTTCTCTCAGCTGCTGTGTTCTAAGTGTATCTTGTATCAATTGAGATTGATTAAGGAAAAGATCTCATAGTAGTATGAAGAGACATGCATCCTTGTTGATGCAAGCCATGAGGCACACTAGTTGCATCTAGTTGAGATTGAGCTTGTACAACCTAATCCTGGATTTTCACACCTTGGCCAACAATCTCTTATCTTGATCGTAGATGCATAGCAAGCCACCATCTAAAAAAGTTATACGACCGTCCTCGTCAAGATTCCCTAGACTAACGATGTTGATTTTGAGACGTGAGATGTAATATACAGTAGTGAGGATACGGTACTCTCTAGTCTGGCACTAAAAAAGGACTGTTCCGCACCCATTGATCTCTATAGTAGAGTTATCTCTGAATCATACCGTACCCTTACAGACTTGTTCAACTTGATAAACATTTTTCCACAATGATTCATAGCTTTGACACCAACACATTGTCTCTCTCAATTTATGTGTTATAAGTGTATCTTATGTCAATTGAGATTGATTGAGGAAAAGATCTCATACTAGTATGAAGAGACATGCATCCTCTTTCATACACATCGTGAGGCACACAGTTTGTGCCCAATTGAGGTTGAGATTTTACAACCTATTTCTGGGTTTCTCCTCCTTGGCCAACAATCTCCTATTTTGATCATAGATGCATAGAAAGATACCCTCCAAATCAATTTTACAACAATTCTTGTCAATATACCCCAGACCAACGATATTGCTTTTGAGACATGTGATGCAATATATATTAGTGAGGACACAGTGCTCTCCAGTCTGACACTAAAAAATGACTATTTCGTGTCCATAGATCTCTATATTAGAGTCATCCAAATCGTATTGTACACCTTACGGACTTGTTCAGCTCGGTAAAATTTGATCACAATGATTCAGAGCTCTGATACCAACACATTGTCACTCTGAGCTGTTGTGTTCTAAGTGTATTGTGTGTTAATTGAGATTGATTGAGGATAATATATCTCATAGTAGTATGAAGAGACATGCATCCTCCTTGATACACGCCATGAGGCACACTGGTTGCGCCTAGTTGAGGTTGAGCTTGTACAGCCTATTCTTGGATTTTTCTGTCTTGGCCAAAATATTTTATCTTGATCGTAGATGAATAGCAAGCCACCCTCCAAAATAGTTTTACAACCATTCTCATCAAGCTTCCCTAGACTAGTGATGTTGCTCTTGAGACGTGAGACATACTATACACCAGTGAGGACATGACGCTCTCTAGTCTAACACTGAAAAACAATTATTCTGCACCAACAGATATCTATAGTAGAGTCATCTTCGAATTGTACCGTACCCCTTACAGACTTGTTCATCTCAGTAAACATTTTCTCACAATGATTCAAAGCTCTGATAGCAACATATTGTCTATCTTAGTTGTTGTGTTCTAATTGTATCTTGTATCAATTGAGATTGATTGAGGAAAAGATCTAATTGTAGTATGAAGAGACATGCATCCTCTTTGATACATGCCATGAGGCAAACTGGTTGCGCCAAGTTGAGGTTGAGCTTGTACAACGTATTCCTAGATTTCTCCACCTTGGCCAACAATCTCCAATCTCGATCGTAGATGCATAGCAAGCAACCTTCCAAAATAGTTTTACAACCATTCTCGTCAAGCTGCCCCAGAATAACGATGTTTCTCTTGATATGTGGAATGTAATATGCATCAGTGAGGACACAATGCTCTCCATTCTGGCACTGAAAAAGGACTATTCCACACCAATAGATCTCTAGAATAGATCCATCTACGAATTGTACTGTAGCCATTACAGAATTGATCAGCTCGGTAAACATTTCTTGACAATGATTTGGAGCTCTAATACCAACATATTTTCTCTCTCAGCTAATGTGCTCTAATTGTATCGTGTGTCAATTGAGATTTATAGAGGAAAAGATCTCACAGTAGTATGAAGAGACATGCATCCTCATTGATACACACAATTAGGCACACTAGTTGCACCAAGTTGAGGTTGAGCTTGTACAACCTATTTCTGGATTTCTCCGCCTTGGCCAACAATCTCCTATCTCGATTGTAGATGCATAACAAACCACCCTCCAAAATAGTTTTACAACCGTTCTCGTCAAGCTGCCCCAGACTAACGATGTTGATCTTGAGACGTGGGAGGTAATATACATCAGTGAGGACACAATGCTCTCCAGTCTAGCACTGAAAAAGGATTATTGCACGCCTACAGATCACTATAGTACATTCATCTCCGAATCGTAGCGTACCCCTTACTGACTTGTTTAGCTCAGTAAACATTTCCTCACAATGATTTTGATCTCTAATACCAACACATTATCTCTCTGAACTGATGTGTTCTAAGTATATCTTATATCAGTTGAGATTGATTGAGGAAAAGATCTCATAATAGTATGAAAAGATGTGCATCCTCCTTGATACACACCATGAGGCACACTGGTCGTGTCAAGTTGAGGTTGAGCTTGTACAACCTATTTTTAGATTTCTCCACCTTGGCCAACAATCTCCTATCTCGATCATAGATTCATAGCAAGCCACCCTCCAAAATAGTTTTACAACTGTTCTCATCAAGTTGCTCAGACTAATGATGGTTCTTCTGAGATGTGGGATGTAATATACATCACTGAGGACACGATGCTCTCCAGTATGGTAGTGCAAAAGGGCTATTCCACACCCAAATATATCTATAGTAGAGTCATCTAGGAATCATACTGTATCCCTTACAGACTTGTTCAACTCGGTAACCATTTCCTCAAATAATTTGGAGCTATGATACCAACACATTGTCTCTCTTAGCTGCTGTGTTCTAATTGTATCTTGTGTCAAATGAGATTGATTGAAGAAAAAATCTCATACTAGTATGAAGAGACATGCATCCTCATTGATACACACCATGAGGCACACTGGTTGCGCCAAGTTGAGGTTGATTTGTACAACCTATTCTTGGATTTCTCCGCTTTGGCCAACAATCTCTTATCTCGATCGTAAATGCATACCAAGCCACCCTCCAAACAATTTTACAACCATTCTCGTCAAGCAGCCCTAGACGAATGATGTTGATCTTGAGACAAGGGATGCAATATATAGTAGTGAGGACACAATGCTTTCTAGTCTGGCATTGAACAATGACTATTCCGCACCCATAGATCACTATAGTAGAGTCTTTCCCGAATCGTACCGTACCCCTTACAGACTTATTTATCTCGGTAAACATTTCCTCACAATGATTCTGAGCTCTGATACCAAAACGTTGTCTCTCTTAACTGCTATGTTCTAAGTGTATCTTGTGTCAATTGAGATTGATTGAGAAAAAGATCTCATAGTCGTATGAAGAGACATGCATCCTCTTTAATACACGACATGAGGTACACTGTTTGCATCAAGTTGAGGTTGAGCTTGTACAACCTATTCCTAGATTTCTTCGTCTTGGCCAACAATCAGTTATCTCGATCGTAGATGCATAGCAATCCACCCTCTAAAATACTTTTACAACCGTTCTCATCAAGCTTCCCCAGACTAACGATGTTGCTCTTGAGACGTGGGATGTAATATACATCACTGAGGACACAGTTCTCCCCAGTCTGGCACTGAAAAAGGACTGTTCCGTGCCCATAGATCTCAATAGTGGAGTTATCTCCGAATTGTACCGTACCCCTTATGGACTTGTTTAGCTCGATAAACATTTCCTCATAATTATTCAGAGCTCTAATACCAACACATTGTCTCTCTCAGCTACTGTGTTCTAAGTTTATCTTGTGTCAATTGAGATTAACCGAGGAAAAGATCTCGTAGTATGAAGAGACATGCATCCTCCTTGATACACGCCATGAGGCACACTAGTTGTGCCAAGTTGAGGTTGAGATTGTACAACCTATTCCTTCTCCACCTTGGCCAACAATCTCCTATCTTGATCGTAGATTCATAGCGAGACACATTCCAAAATAGTTTTACAACTGTTCTCGTCAAGCTGCCCCAGACTAACGATATTGCTCTTGAGATGTGGGATGTAATATACATCAGTTCGGACATAATGCTCTCTAGTCTGGCACTAAAAAGGTCTGTTCCATGTCCATAGATCTCTATAGTAGAGTAATCTATCAATCGTACCATACCCTTATGAACTTGTTTATCTCGGTAAACATTTCTTCACAATGATTTAGAAATCTGATACCAACATATTGTTTTTCTAAGATGCTGTGTTCTAAGTGTATTTGTGTCAATTGAGATTGATTGAGGAAAATATCTCTTAGTAGTATGAAGAGACATGCATCCTCCTTGATACACACCATGAGGCACACTCGTTGCAGCAAGTCGAGGTAACCCCTCCAGACCCAAAAACATGATTGGGGACTATTTCATCTTTCTTCTTGTAGGTACTTGCAAATGGGTTGACTTGAGCTATTGAATTGCAAATTGACTTCTAAAACCTTATGAAAGAAGAAAGGTGAGATGTGTAGAGGATGACAACAATTGGAAAAGAAATGGCAAGCAATGAGGTAATGTTTTTCTTTCTCATATCCAATCATAGTGTGTTTTGCCAAGTTAGTGTGCACTATGCATGTGGTTTTTGAGTCAAAAGTAGTATTTTTTATTCTATTCACACTCTTTCTCAAAAACTATTTCTAATGGTTTCATAGTACATTACTAACTTGCTTACACATGTTTGGTTATGGCTTATCTTTGTAGCATGCATCTAAATATGATTTTATGAAATATATGTGCTTTTTGACAGCAACTTTGTCAGTCGAGTTTGTCCTGTTTGAAACTCGACCGATAGGTACCAATGGGAATTGCCAACAAATATTGTTGGTCGAATTTCCATAACACATATTTTGACCAATAACACTATGCACAAAATTTACATTTGTCTTATTGAATGAGAATTTACCTCTCAACTAGATTTTCTCAACCAATAGCCTTATTCTTTGGCACTCCCTTGGTACCTTTGTATGCATATTGGCATGCTTTAAATTTCCTATCCTACTTACAACTCTATCTTTCTAATTGCTATCATTTGGTATCCCACTAGTGGTATTCCTATATCTTGCAATAACTTATTTTGAGTTGTTTTGCAGGTTTTGATGATGATCTCTTTGGATCTCCTAGTTGTATATAAAAATGCTTCCGTTGTTCTCTAACTTTCTACATCTATATAGTTGTATATCTTGTTTTGATACAACCTTGAAGTTCTTAGTGGTAATCATCTTTTGGTAATGATGCATATTTTATAGTGAGTTATATCCTTTCATGCTTCTAATATTGCATATCTCTTTGTTTGGATATAGGTCTACATCTACTCATAGCGTGCTTTATCTTGTGCATCTCTTGCTATAATATAGATCCTACTAGTAGTCCTAACTTGTGATAATATTTACTAGTAGTTCATATACATGCAATTCTAGCATTGCTTATCTTTTCATCAAGTGCTATTCAACTATATGCTATGCTTATATCTTATTTTATACTTTCTCAAGCTTGTTTGTTGAATTGCATATCTACTATCTTGAGTTTCTTACTTGACATTGTGATGCATGATATATGGAGGTACATTGTATGTAGAAATTAGAGCATCCTTGAAATTTTATATAGATTTTGCTCCACTGTCAGATTTTGATGCAAGACTAGTATTTTTTATGCATAAATGACCTTATGAGCAAGTCCCATTACTCCTCGATGAGACCAAATGCTTTTTGGGTGAATTCCATCATCTTGAGGGTCAAAATTGTGATTTAGTATCTTTTCTGCAACACTTTATCTTGCTTTGATCTTTGCTAGAATTACATTGTGGGTTGTTCAAGTGTATGCTTTAACTTGCTTTTCTTTCTATGTTTGGAGAAGCCCCTAGATGTGCTCTTCTACTCTCTTTATGTAACTTTTTATTATATCCTTTCTTTTAACAAGTTGTGTTTCTTATCTCTTCATACCCCCACCTTTTTGAAATGACAAAGGGGGAGAAGGCATGTCTTATTTTGACAAAAGATGGAGAAGACATGTCTTACATGAAGAGAAGAATCATGTCTATGTAAAGGGGAGAAGGTAAAGGGGATAAGAAATCTATGTGTAGAATATATATGAGTAGAAGGCATAGTATTCTTTAAATGTTATGAAAGCTAACCATGTATGAGAAATAGCATCAATTAAAGGGGAGTATGAGAACTCCACTAGCATCAATTGAGGGGGAGCATATGAACTCAATTCTATTGAAACCCATATGTTTCTCCAAAGGTATGACTTTATTTAAATGATTTCAATACAATTATGGAATGGTTTGTCATATTCAAAAAGGGGGAGAATGTTGACTCAAGTTCAATTTAGTCAATGTTGACTCAAGGTCTAAATTGACTAAACCCTTATTTTGATGATGACTAAACCATTCTAATTATTTGTGTCTAATGCTTCTGCTTGAGTGATTTTAGATTAAGTATAGACACACTACAAATGCCATAACTTACTGATATGAAATATTATAGCACTGCAAATTCACTAGGAATATAATTCCTAGAGTTTACCAAAACCAAAGTGCAATAACGCCACGCACAAGCAGACAAATCTTATCACAGTATAGTTAAGGATCAAATCCTAAGGGACAAATTTTTTAAGAACTATCTAATAAAGTAACTTAGCAAGAACTAGTATTTATCACAAAAGTTGAGATTGGTTTGACTAATCTAAGATTGAAAGAATAAAAAGAGCTATACTAAGGTTCTAGTTATCAATAAATGGAAACACTAGGGTGGAACTGGGTTTCACCACACTACTCAAATCTATGCAATCATTCAAATCCAAACATGTATGAGGTATAATTGGAGTTATGCAAGTTTCCCCTTTCGACATTAGAAACCTGCATGAGTAGATATCCCTGTAAGCTCCATGTCTCGTTACTTACTAATCCTCTATCTACTACTCCGGAGACTTTTCATCGGAAGTTCTCATCAGGGTGTCAACAAAAACTAAACGGTATTCAAATCTTAAATGTTGAAGTTCTCGTTGTAAATGATTATAATGAATCACGTAACATGGGTGATAAATCCACAAAACATGCGATAAGCGATTGGATATGAATTATATGAGTTCATACAATAATTGGAACATGAATGAAATTGCAAGAAACAGGTACTGGAGCTAGTCCACACACCCCAGTGAAAAGACTACTCCCTCGACATGGTGAGGTTAATATCACTAGAAGAGGAAGAGGAAACCATCATAGTCATGATGGTGGTGGAAGCGGCTCAACGTGGTGTGCGGTGATTGACTTCCTTCTTCCTTCCTCCTTAAGGAATTAACCCTGACTTGCAGTAGAAGCAAATGGAGAAACAACAACTCAGGGAAGAGATCGATCACCCAGAGAGAGATTGATGACTTAGAGTTGCAGATGAATGAGTTATTTCTATCTATGCTTGAGCTCGATAGGCTTCGACCATCTAGGTCGATAGAACTATCTCAGTCGACATGACTCATCCTTGATATTATCTCAGCAATAACATTTCGACATTTTTTGTCTCCAAAATTTCTGAGATGAGTTGTACGGTTGCACTGGGGGCCTATTTATAGGGTTGAGGTTGTCGACCTCTTGTGTTCCCTATTGGTGTCAAGTCGATGGATCCATCGATTGATGGGACTGTCGACCAATAAGTGTTGATGTTTGGACTTCCTATTATCAGTTCTTGAAGGTCGACGGGACTGTCGACCTTGAGGGTTGACAAGACTGTCAGCTGAAGTTGTGGTTGTCGACTAGTGTGTTGACAATATTGTATCGACGAGTTGATTTCTTGTTGGTTCTTGGTGGATGATGATGTTAAGAAGGGGGATCCATAGATGTGTCAAACTTTCTTATCGATGGATTGTATGTCATTCTTTGTCGATGTCGACCAAGGAGGTTGATACTGATGTCGAGCATTGAGTGTGCCGAGCAGGGAGGTTGATAAGGTTGTCGACCTCTTGATTGCTGGTAGATTTTGATGTTGATTGGCATGTCGATCGAAAAGTCAACTTTGGTCTTGGACACAATTTTTGTGTATCGATCTGCCTTCTGAAAGTGCTTAAAATCCAATTTTCTCCAGGGCGCTACCCCGCACCCCATGAGAGGCATCCTTCTCTCGACTCCCACCCACTGAAGGATATATTGTACCTCAATGTATCTCTTGATTGTTATGTTCTAAGTGTATCTTGTATCGATTGAGATTGATTGATGAAAAGATTTGGGCTAACATTTTTGTGTTTCTTCACTTTTGATTTATATATCATTGTCGTGGTATTCTGACAGCCGTGTTTACCGATTGACCCTATCACATATCAATTTTCTTATGCGTGATGTGTGGATAATATGACCTCTTGGTTTCATTTATTTTAAAAAACTATAGTAAATAGTGTTAACTTCAATAATTCATAAAAATTAATCTATAGGTCATAAAATTACAAATAAATACTTTGTTGATATGAACTATTTCCTCTATCAAAATAAATATAATTGCATTATTGTATATATAATTCTATACTAGGTGAAGATGTACCCTGACTTGGATCTAGGTTTTAAACTTTGAGAAGTTGACAAAAGTTTTGAGGTATGTTGCATACCCTTAGTCACATTGAGTAAATAATCTAGTTGTTCTCTCTTTTGGTGGATGTTGCATCACCTTAATCATATTGAGAAATTATTTTGGTTTTTTGTCTCCCTTAAACTTGTATGAGATATTTGTATGTCGGATTTTCTCCTTCTTGTCTGATAACCTATTTGGGTCTAATATTAATGGATTTGAGTCCCTGGTATTATTGAAATATTTATAACTCATATTGGACTCTAAAGTAGTAGTTTGCTTCATGAAGAAACCTTAATTGTGGAACTCAATTAAATTGTTCGTCACTCTGAGATGGAACACAAATTTGCCCACTTTTGTGGTTGATGTTTCAAATTATACATATATGTGATGGAAATCTCATTAATTCTAATTCTGTCATTGTAATTTCACTTATCTCCATATATATGCATGATTTGTGATTCACTAGCCCTATAGTTGTATAAATACTTTGGTTTTTGGTTTATGTGCCCATGTTATGTATTGGGATGGAGGTTATGTGACCTAGACCCAAGTTTTCTGCTCACTTTCATATATTTAGGAGTTTAGTTATGTGCCATTCTCTATCAGGGATATATATATATATATATATATATATATATATATATATATATATATATATATATGGATTCAATGAAAGAGGGAAAGTGAACATCGAAATGGATATCAAAGACAAACAATAAAAAGGTATACAAAAGGTGCACTTGCCAAATATAAAAATACCAACATGTGCCACATAAGCACAATCAAATAAATCTAGACATAAAACCCATCATAAATAGTAATCAACATGTATTCAATTGAGATAAACATACAACTAGTGAATTATAAATAAATAATGGCAGCTAGGGAACATAACCCATATATGGGATATTTTAAGAAGTTAACGTCTTTTTTCATAGTAGGATTCAGGGAAAGAATAGGAAAAACAATTTCACTATATTGTAGTCATTATTCCATAATGTTACTCAATCCCTATTAATATGCTCATATTGACTTTTTGTGCTTGCAACTTCCACCTGTATTTTCTTGTGGGGGCATGCTTCCAACCCCTTAGGTGATGGACATGGAGAATTTGACATGATGACCTAGACTTGTCTTAGTGGAGCCGACTCTTGGTAGATAGACTTGAAATAGATGTGGATTTCCATCTACTTAGATCTTGAAGTTGTTGTATTCATGTAAGCCCCTAGTGGGAGATTATTATGTAATCTTGTAAAATTGAATATAATCATTATATTTTAATCGGGTGATATACTTTGGTGTGTATGAAAACCATTTATGAAAAGATCAAATAAAAGTTATTCATCCAATTATGACATAATTATGCATTTTTTATGCATGATGGCTCTTATTTGATCGAGTGAGGTGTGGATCCCCTCTCGGGTCCCACTCCTTACATTATGAGTGAGATGAAATGATAGTATCCCTCCTTTTTCTTCTACCAGTGGAATGAAGTAAATTCCTATTAAATTTTGAAGTCTTCTTTGAGTGATAAATAATATTAATATCCAATTAAATAGTATTCCTAAATTTTAAAGATTCTTCTATAAACCTTTAATAACTAAATTGTCTATCTTATGCATGTGAAGTATGGAAACTAATGAATCTTTTTTAGTGAATCTCAATGATGCTATCCTCTTTATAAGATACACCATTAGAATGCACCAAAAGTAGTATTTCTTTCATAATATTTACTAAAGTGATTAAAGAAACTGAATGATATATATTGATTTGTGAATAACATACATGAGAACTCCTAAATACAAGATTATCCATAGTTTCTTATGTGAACTGAGACAAGTGATGAGATGAAAATGATGATAAATAATGAGTAAGACAAGTAAAGAGAATGAGTAATATAAAGAGATAAGAAGAGATGTAAGGAAGTATGATATACCAAAGATACCTAAGAAATATGTGAATGCTTAATGTGAAACTCTTACACTTGAGTTTCTTCATATTGAATAATAATATTAATATGACAAAAGTCAAGATTCTTGAGATGTGATGTGAATATGAGAGAAAGGTGGAAATGGGTTGTGATGATAAGAATAAGGTGAGCTGTGATGCGTGTGGTGTATGTAAGGACCTAATATGGAAATATATGGATTCTTGAAATGGTATTGTGGCTTATATGCAAGTGGAATTAGTAAGTATGCAATATGAACATGTTGCACATGGAGAGAGTGGTAGAGCTGTGACACAACTACCTACCCTAGGAGTAAGCAAGTATAGTCCTAGACACACACTTCACTCTAGAGGGGTGTTGGACCTTTCCATATCCCCACGAATAGTTGGGAATTGATCCATTACTCACATGATGGAACGTATGTATCCTAGTAAATGATTACAAGTTGGGAATTATGTCGTTTATGGTATGGTAGGAAATGAGAGATAAGATGATAACAGACAATATATAAGAAATATATATAGAAATGTGAATAAGATAACATTAATTGGATGCTATGATTAGAATCCTTAAGATGTTTATTATGTTCTTATTCAATTTCTTATCCTGCCAAGTAATTCTCATGTCTTCTCAGTTATACATGTAACAAAGAATAGTCATCTTGTATATATGCTTAAATGTTTAGTGGGAGGTAGACACTCATTGAGGCAATCAAACCTTACAACATATGTTGTCAATGTTCTTCATTATTAGATTCATCGTGTGACTGTGTTGTACTAGTAAGTAGTTTATCTAGAGTCCATACACACTCAAGTACTATGGGAAAAAATACGATTATGTATGATCTTATGTTTCCTTCTTGCATATATTGTAATAGTTTTTTTATGCGTAGTGAGCCTAATAAAATATAGATTAATGAATTATTTACAACATATCAAAATCCAAATGATCATTAGAAAAATCCCTAAACAAAATCCAACTTAAAACTAGCACACGACACAAGTTGAATTGAAAGTGCTACCACTTTTCATGTCCACCTTTCACACCATTTGCATCATTTGAGGGTCTCTACAATGTGACTAGAGGGATGACATATGAGATCGTCAGCAATCTATTCTTTTCTTTTCAATACAATAGGTGCAAGTGATACATGTGTCCAGGTTCTAATCTTAAACATGTTTTCTCATTTTCAATTATGTTATGATTAACAAACATCTTAATATGCTAATTAATTAATTTTGTTAATGCATGTGGATTAAAGTTAAATAGATGGATTATTTCTGAGAAAAATGTTCAAGTGAAATCATTTCTAAAGAATCTTGAATGTGTATTTATAAAACCTAAGTTGTCATTAGGGTTAGGGTTAAACCTAATGTGATTGAATATGATATGCTTACAACCTTTTTGTTAGTGAAAAGGAGAGTTTGGATTTTTGTCTTTAGTGATCCCTTGGATGGATTATGATTTCTTAAACTTGTGGTATGATCCCTTAGAGTAGGGTTCTACCTTTTAAATTTGTTATGTCAACCTACGTATAGTCCAATTTCACTTGAGTGATTTGAGGGACTAGTTTGGATTGAAGTTAGAGATCAATCTAAGTGTTAGGCCAACCTAGAGAAGTTAGTCAACATTTTGACAAGTCGATCTGACTTGTGGGCTTTAGGGGACCAAAGACATTAGAAATGGTGGACATATCAGAGCAAGAAGATGAACTAAGAGGTTGAAGTGTTGGAAGTTGTTTATCTATTTTGGGTCATCAGGGCTCACCTCTAGTCCTGAGTTAGCCAACTTGACCAAAAGTTGACAACCCTCATAAGATTGATCTAAATTTTATAGAAGTCAGCCAAAATTCTATAGTTGGCACTGGAAATTTAAAAAGGGACATTATAGTAATTTTGGGAGATGATATATTAGTGGATCATTGTTTATGGGTCATCTTACGATACATAAACATGCTAATGATGTGGAAGAGTGGCCTAGAGAAATTTTGGGTGATTCCTAGGTTTGGACCCTCCTTGGCATGGTGGAGCTTGATCTAAGGATGATCTTGAAGGAAGAATGTGTTTGAGTCCATTTGTTCTCTTTTTGGTTTGTCTTCCTCTTCACCATGGATGACCTAGGGAAGGTGAGGTCCATTAGGACTATTTCTTAGTATTATACATATCTTGGCTGCTTATTTGGCTAGGGTTGACCTAGAAGGAGCATTCTTGGTGTTGTTGATGATCCTTTGAATTGTAGATGTAGAGAGGATCTCTTTGTTGTTCTTGTTCTAGGAACCTACTTTCTAGGTGAACATATATTTTCTGGTCACTAGTTTAGTGTTGAAAAGGGATAGGAGAAATGAATGCACTCTAATAAAGATCTTTTATGATCTAATTTTACTATTTATGGGGAAATACTTCATTTATGATACTATTATGATACTTATAGTGTAAATCTGATGCTTAATTATCAATAACTCCCCTCACTTGCATCCTAAATAGTAATTAAATAAATTATGTATAGTTACATGATTAGTGATATTATTGATTGAGGTGAAATGATAATCCCACTCTCATTGATGTGCTAAGTGAATGGAGTGGAATCCTATTAAATTTTGAATTCTTCTAAGAGTGATGAAAAATATGGATATCTAATAGATTAATATTCCTAAATGCAGAGATAAATTCTTCTATAAACCTTTATTAACTAAAGATTATACATGTGTACTATGAAAAATGATGATCTCATTTAATGAACCATAATGGTGATATCCTCATTATATGCTACACAATTTGAATGCATTAAATTTGTTACTCCTTTCAATACATCTAACAAAGTGATTGGAGAAATTGAAAGATATTCTAGTTTGTGAATAGCATAAATGAGATATCTAAATATAAGATGGTCCATGGATTCTTAGTTAAACTAAGATAAGGTGATGAGATTAGAATGATGATAAATAATGTGATAAGACTGATAAAGAGAATGGGCAACAAGAAGAGATGATACAAGATGTAACAAATTATGATGTACCCAAAATACCTAAGAAATATATCAATGCTTAACATGAAACTCATATAGTTGAATGAAATATAATGTAATACAAATGATAATACAAGAAAATTGAAAATGCTTGAGATGGGATGTGAATATGAGAGAAAGATGGATATCATTTGTGACGATCAGAAAGAAATGAGCTATGAAGCATATGGTGTATGTATGTCATAATATGAATATATATGGAGCCTTAAAAGGATAATGGGGGTTATGTGCAAGTTGCATTAGTAAGGTTGTGATGATGGTCATGTTGCATAGGGAGAGAGTATTAAAGATGTGGCATAACAAAGGGGGAGAAAGAGAAGTACCTAGTTTTTGGCACAAAAAAGCTCCTCCTTGAAGCTCAAAAAAGTCCAGATTTGAGTTTCTTTCTCAATGTCCTAACCTATGGATAGAAGTAAAACAAACTTCTCACAAACAAACAAAGCTCACATGAGAACCAATAACCTCTAAGACATCATCTCCATCCTTGGTCCTACTAAAGAACTAAGAAATGAGGATAGAAGATGAAGGAATCTCATGATCCTCTAGATCCACCCATGGATAGATGCCTATGGTGCCAAGGAAGAGGAATGAAAATGTAGAACTAAAGGAAGGAAGATTTGGAGTAGAAGGAAAATGAAGAAAAACCTAGAATGGAGGTTTTCCATCTATTTCCATCATGGAACGAACTTCTCCAAGGATATGGAAGCTAGATCAGGCTTGGTATGCCTCTTCCAATGCTTTTCTAATCCCCTGTGACACCTCATCACACTAAAAGATATTAATCAAAACATAAAACTTGATTAATTACTAACTAATCTCATAGTCATAAAAATGGAATAATTAAAACCGATTTCAACATCACAAACATGTTCTAAAGCATTTACATAAAGGTCCATCTTATCTATAAATTATATACCATAACAAGTATTTACATATGTATCCAGTGGCCTTAGCCACATCCTATATACAAAAGAGATATTCCACATGTACATACCATTTATCTAAAATAGTGGCACACTACCAAAGACTCATGTCGGTACATGCATATTATGTACAAAACACATCCCATGTCCAGGTTTGAGAGTACATGTATGAAACTAAGACTCTACTACTATAACTACAACTGTTCCAACCTTTAGCATTACTGATCACCATGCTACTTCTCTTCTACCGCATGATCTCAACCATGTTGCCGAAAACCACCTAAAAAGATGTGGTGACCCACAAGGTGAGACCCATGTCCCAATGAGAGATATACATCTCCATAATGATTATTGATTACAATATTTAATAGTAATTAAGATGAGCATATTGAGTATTTAATAAGCAATTGAGTAGGTTGAATAATTCTAACATGTTAAGCACGTTCAATAGATTAAGTAATTCTACAATTAAGAACGACAACAAATAGGAACAACAAGATATGTAAGAGAGCAAGTAGAACTTATCATTTAATCACAATTAATCTCTCTTATTGCATTATATAACATTTAGCAGTGTAGAAGAATAAGGCAAGGGTTAACATCCAATGCAAAGTGTATTTAACCCTAGAAGATATACTACACAGATATATTACATCTTTTATTATTATGCCATGAGGAATTTGAGGAATACCACTCAAATCCCAAATGACCACTGCTAAGTCAAAATCAATGACATACAAGATCTAAGATAACCAGATTCCTAAGATCTTCTCTACCCTCGGTTAGTACAAGTCCACCACAATGACACATAAGATCAAGCTTATAATAGCATAGACTATCCTTGGAACATGTCATGGACCTAGTGAAAGGAGGTGGGTATGCAAACCCTACCATCCTAGGTACAACCACAACTTTCCTTAAATTTCATCACATATAATCACTGACACTGATTGCATTCATTCTCAAAATAAAGGCTAGGTATGACCGCAACCATCCTCCCTGGTCTTGAAATCAAGATGTCAAGGACACATAGTCACTTGCACCTCACATACTCAACAATATGCACTTCATGTTTCCCTCAGGAATACTCGTTTCACCATCCAACAAGTTCTGACACTGGAATGGATCTAGGGCACATGGCACTACATGATTAGGGTTTCATTTGATTAGTTATGCCAATTGAGTGAATTGAAGCTCCATCATTCAAGTGGACATACAAACCCCGATTCATTATAGCAAGCATCGATATAAAAAACTTTAGAAGATATAAAATGTATGTGACAAAGTTCCTCATCACATTATCACATGGTGATTATTTCATTGCCATCATAAGACTGCACTTGTCATATCTTGAAGAGTATTTTACCTCATTCAGGGCTCAACCATGCCCAAAGGTCATTAAGACCATCATATCATTCCGTGCAAAATTACCATTATCTTTCTATGCCTTTGAACAAGGCTCAACAAATTATCATCACACATGTGACACATAAGTTTTAACATACCAAGGAACTATGATGTGTAGATAGAACCATATTAAGGTTTCAACAACAATAAGGGAGTTATTTCATTGCCACATTAATCATTCAATAGGGCTGATTTCAATCAATCACCATCACTTGGTTACATTAGGGTTAAGTGTAATAAGCTATGTTTCATTAGGATCACACATCCACTTATAATGGTGATTATTAGTTATATTTATACAAGGGAAAGGTAAGACTACAAGTTTAAGGGCATTGAACCATCAAATTCTCATAATAAGAACCAAAACATTACATTATAGGCTTCAACCAAAACATTGAATGTTGAAGCATAAAATCCTGATCATTGCATCAGGTTCTTCATTCAAAACCATCGATTTATATATAGGTCTAACCCTTGAATCATTTAACTAAGCAGACCCCCAAATTAGGGCTTAAAAGAATCAACACATAAGACCTAGTCTCACCATTGATTGTGGTATCCTGGACCACCATCCGTTGTGGTGTCTAGGACCACCATCGGTTGTGACATTTTGCGTCACCATCGGATGATGGGATCAACAATACTATCGGTTGTCACCATTGGGTGTTTGAACTACTATCACCATCGATTGATGCCATCTTTAAAGTACTAAAACATCGAGTGTTGAGCTTCCAAAAGAGTCCAAAACTGAACTAAGGGTGACCCTCGGTTGACACCATCAGTTATCAACAAAACAACACTAAAAGGCAACTCCATTGGATCAAGCAGGAAAGCAACCATCAATTCTTGTATAAGGTTTGATAACATCCAAAAACCCAAGTGTAAGCCATCATTTGAGAAGTATTAAGCACCATCGCTTAACTGGTAAGAGAGAACCAAACCATATTCTACTTCAGGAAGGTTGTACACATGGTTTTAGGTTCATCTAAAGTTAGAGACTAGTCGCGGAACAACATTAAAATTGAAACTCTAGGAAAATATATCATCTATATGCTTAGATCTATGTTTAGAGCAAGAACTTGAACAAGAAAGCTAGTAGTAAGCAATAAACGTGAGGAGGGTTATAAAACTCACCTCTAGGGAAAAGACCAAACTCCAAACAATAAGAAAACTCGAGCTCAAATGGTAGAAAACCCTAGTTTTAGCTCTGCATTCGGCCAACTAGCTCTTTCTCCACAAGGGAAGCAAACCCTAGGTCAAAAGAGCAAGAAAGATAGGTTCTGTAAGACTTAAAGCAATCTTTACCATGAGAAACCATGGTTCCATCAAAGAAAAAGGAAGAAGGAGATAGAACATCAAAATATATGAAAGAGAGAAGGAGGGACTTACTTTCTTAGGTCAGGAACAAGAAAAGGAAGCTCCATAAACCCTAGATGAGGGAAAATCCTAACCCTAGCTGCTCCAACAAGAAGGTCGGCTATCTCCTTCAACCTTAGACACCCTTTTCACCCCAAGCATGGGAATATGAATATATATATAGGAAAGGAGATATAAGGATCCAAAGGTTTTGTTTGGGTGCTAAATGAAAGGTATATAAAGCTTATGGATAAGGGAGAAAAGAAGCTTGAGGTGTCCTAGTAACTTTTCCATGTGTCCATGGCCTATGGCTGTCACAACCATGCAAGTAGAAAATCCACAAGTTCTAGAGACCTGCTAAATCGTTGATTGTTGGCTCTCTAGGCCAACCATTGGTTTCCATGCATGGTAGTCATCAGTTATTGAAACCCTAGCTCACTAAGTGGTGAACCATTGCTTGATCATCTCTTTTGAGTGAACCATCAGTCCAAGAGAACCCAAGAAAGAAAACCAATGACCTACTTACCTCTAGAGATGACAATCAGTTGTCACCACCTGGTGATGACCATCAGATGTCAATCAAATAGGGGGACCATCGATTGATGGCATATCAAGGTAGCACATCCATGAAGGGTAAACCCTAAATCAACCCTAGAAGAGTAACACAACAAACCAAGATACAACTAGGCGCCCTTCTGACCCCATAGCTATCCTACATACATGCCTTAGCATTTCTGCTCCCACTTTCCCTCAGGAGAAGGAGCACCATGATCTTGGCATGACTTGGGATGAGCAGAGTGCCATGTGGCCTGGTTGCAGTTTTGGTCCTTCTGTCTATGAGGAGATGCCTAACCAGGTTGATGAGTAAGTGACTATTGACAACAAGGAGGCATCTGATGATGATGGCAAAGATGGTTCTGATGATGATGATGGCTTTGTTGATGACTCTGGTGATGAAGGTGAAGTTGTTGCCTCTACTGCACCTTTAGATGGAGATGAGGACTATGAGCCTGAAGCTTCTGATGGTGATGTCGGTGACGACCCTTTAGACTTAGATAACCTAGATATTTAGATGTTTTAGTCTTTAGTCTTTAGATGTTGATCATACATATCTTCCTGGACTATTTTGTACTTAATAGATCTGGGCACATTATCTGAGCTATACAATTTTCTATCATCATGTTGTCCTCATTTTTTGGCTTGTAGTTTCTTTGAGAACATGCTTATGTGTTGTAATCTTAATATTTTGTATCATAATTCTATGTATGTTCTATCATGTGAGTTACTAGCATGCTTTTCATATTTTGATTATGAAATTAGTTGCTTGTTTCTCTCTCGTCTCTATTTGATGTGTGTTGTGGGGTTGCATGTTTTATCTTGAGGTTGGATGTTTGTGGTTGTACTTGGAGAAGACCTATTTTGGTGTGCTCTTCTACCCCCTTAGTTTTTGATAATTCCAAAGGGGAGAGAAGTTCAATGTTTTGAAGCTCAACCATGCTGTTTTTACTTCCTATGTGATCCTTTTCTTGTCTAGTATATGTTTTATCATGTGACTTGCTAAAGGACCATGTATTATATATGTTATATATCTTTGTGTAGAAAGACTAACCATGTAGGTAAAAGTGAGCATAGATTTAGGAGGAGCAATTCACATTGTTCAAATTATGAATCCCATTGCAATCCACAAGGCTAAGGTATACCTTTACATATCCTTTTCAATATGTTGAGGAATGGTTTGTCATTGTCAAAAAGGGGGAGAATGTTGACTTGAGAGTTATACATTGTCCATATTTTGATAATGACTTAACCATTCCATTCATATGTATCTAATATGTTTGTTTAAGATTAATTTCAGGCTTTAGGTACATGAAAAGGATCAAATTACACAAGTCCAAGCTTGTCCAAGTTCAAGTCAAAAGTAATGCAAATGTGCAGTTTGGGAAAACACTTCAAACCCACTAAGAATATTTTTGTAATCATTTGTATTGATGATATGACTTGTAACTAAGATGAGAAAAAATTAGGGACACTTAATTCCATCATTTGATCACTTTAAAATCAATTTGGAAAATTTTCACAACACTTTAATCAGTGGAGTTTGGATCTCGACCGATCAGTGATGGATTTTTGGAAATGGTTACATCGGTCGAGTTGTACACTCACAAAACTTGTCTGACCAACTTACTGACCAAATTTGATTTTAGCTGATTGGTTGAGTTACCCCAGGACAAACTTGACCAAAAGTCTGAAAATTGACTTTGTCGGTTAGTGAATTGGTTGAGTTACATTTATTGAAACTCGACCAAATGTACTGTATGGAAAATATAGAAAAATTGATTCCAAGCATTGGAGAGTTGTTAGTTAGAAATGAAAATAGATCCACTGCAAGTTGTAAAATGACTATTTTTCATTCTTAAATGATCCCACACTCAAAGGAACACCCCCATCTATAAATAGGACCTCTTAGAGTTCATTCCAAGGTTGCCCATTCATTCTATCCTTGCTCCTTGCTATAATTGAGTGTGCTAAGCCCCTTTGAGCCTCTTTATCTATCTCATTTACAAAGTATTTCGTTATTATGAGTGATTTAGGCATGTTGTAAGATATCTACCTCATTGTTACCTTATAAGCTCTCCATCTTTCCATCTTCCCAATCCCCTTTCTCAAAGAGCAAGGATGAAGTGATCCTCTCCGAGTGAAGGAGGAGTTGATGTTATTTTTCAATGATGAAGAAGGTGTGAAGATCTTTTCTAAGTGAAGGAGAAGGACAAGGCGGAAGATCCAAGGATCTTGGTGGGTAAATCCTCAAGGCTGAACACTTGTTTCAAAGAGGAGATGTCCTAGGAGAAGGAATCGAGTTGCTTGAATGAGTGGGTAAGACCTATAGTGAGGTAGAATTCTAGCTCTTGGATAGCTAAGCCCTTGGTTGTAAGGTGGTCTTATTATATGTTTTATAATGGAATATAAGTATACATGGGTTGGAAAGTCCTAGAGGTTGACCTCTCTAGGTAGTGGATTAACAGTGTCCTAGTTTGGAGATTGGGAACATTCTAAACACCTTTTTCAAGTGCTTGTTTCATTCTCTCTCATCCTTGCTATGCTTGTTTAGATATGACTTCAAACTCAGTTTTAGCATTTGGTTTCAATTGATATAATTTGAAGGTATAACAATTCTTGTGCAAGTTTTGAAGATCTATTCACACCCCTATAGAGCCTAGATCCAACAAGTGGTACCAGAGAAAGGATCTTCTAACAAATTTCCTAGGAGGAGAAGATGGGTGAGAACCTACTTGGTTCCATCAACCTATATTGAGGCTTCTCCATGCGCCCCTAGTCGTTGACGAAACCAACTTCCTCTATTAGAAGCGACATATGCAATTTTACATTTAAGGAATGAACTTTGATATGTGTACAGTGATGATTGCACCCTAAAAGGATCCAAGTGGAGGTGTATAAACTTGGGATGAAGCAACCATACAAAATGCACAATTCAATGCCAATGCAATTACAATCCTCTATGGAGCCCTCACTCCATCCGAGTCCAACCACATCTCCTCATGGGATACAGCCTACGAGGTATGGGACAAGTTGTTCATCACTTATGAAGGCACAAATAAAGTGAAGGAGGCAAAGATCTACATGTTGAACAACCTCATATAGAACTTCAAGATGGGGAAGAAAGAAGGAGTTGACAAGATGTACTCAAGGCTCAACATCATCATCAATGACCTAGCTGCTTTGGGATATACTTTGGATAGAGGAGCAATCAAATCAAAGATCTTGAGGTCTCTTCCAAAGAGATGGGAGTCAAAGGTGACCTCCATTAAAGAAGTAAGAAGTCTTGGTGGTCTTCCAACCGAGGAGCTTATTGGCAATCTACAAGCTCATGAGCCAAGACTTGACAAGGAAGAAGAGGAAGAAAAACAAGAAGAAAAAGAATCAAGGAAGATAAAAGATAGTGCCTTCAAAGCTCAAGTGGAGGCTCTCATCCTTCAACAACAAATTGCTTATCAGACCTCTCCCTCCTCCTCCAGTGAATATGATGGCCCTTGTGTGCATGAAGCCGACTTCTTCAAGGGAAAGCACTTCAAAGGAAATCAATCTTCTTCATCTACTCTAGGGTGCTACAAGTGTGGTAAAAAAGGACACTACAAGAATGAATGTCCTAAGGCTAGAAATTCACACCACAAGAGCAACTCCAAGAAGGAGGAAGAGTACAAGAAAGATAACAAATACTAGAGGAAGGAAAAGAAGGAGAGGAGACACAAAGACACAACTCATGTAGCTTGGGAAGGATCATCCTCTAGTGGCTCAAGCTCTGATGAAGATGTAGAGTGTCACCTTACACTCATGGCCTCCACAAGTGAAGATATTGATGAGGTAAGTGAGGTGAGTTTGCATGAGTTAGCTAAAGAAACTCTTATTGACATCCTTGTTACTACCCATTCTTATTATTCTGAATGTAAATGTAAAAAAAAGAGGTTGGGTAAAGTCACAGATGACTTGAGCTAAACTTGATATTCTTGAGAAAAATGAGAAAACCCATTTTGAGTGCATTGGTTCCTTGTAAGGACAATTTCTTGATCTTGAGATCTAATACAATGGCATTGAAGTAGAGAATGGTGTCTATCTTAAGAATATTTCATCTGGTAAGGAAGACAACCAAAAGTGACTTAATGAGCTTGAGTTACTTAAAACTAAAAATGCTAAACTTAAGCTTATTAGTGATGCTCGTAGAGATGAGAGGGATGTTTATCTTAAAGAAATTCAATTTCTTAAACATGAAAATGATAGGTTACTTGGTCAAGTTAATGGTTTATCTTCTAGACGTATTTTTCCTAGTAATGATATTGCTTCTATTGATCTTGAAAATGATTCTTATTTGACTAAATCCCTCTGTTTAGAGGCCGGCCTTGTTCATGATAGAGATGATCTTGCTAGCTTGTCTTCTACTGTTATATCTCTTACTAATGACAATCACATACTTAGTGCCTCTCTGTAGAAATTCCTCAAAGAGAAAAACTCCCTAAATGAAATACTTGACCATTATACCAAACAAAGTGGTACTAGTGGTTTGGGAGTTGTAGGGGGAGATTCTAAGAGCAAGAGTAAGGGAAAAGGTAAGGAAACTCCTCTTTTCATTGGAGAGTCTTCTGGCTCTAAGAACCCTATGATTTGATCTCATTGCAAAATTCATGATCATTATTCTACTTATTGTTCTTGCAATCCTAAGGGGACCAACCCAAACATGAAATGGGTCCCCAAGCTAACTCTAGATTCCAAAGTTTGAGTTGGGAACTGACACTCTCCTTTCTTGTAGGAAAAAGGAAAATGGATTGTTGAAAGTGGTTGCACAAAGCACATGATAGGGGATATAAACCACTTCAACAAATTCATAAAGAAGAAAGGAGGTTCTGTTACTTTTGGGAACAACAAGAAAGGTAAGGTAAAAGGTGAGGGTGCTGTAGGTGAATCGTTGTGTATCAAGAATGTTCTTTTTGTGGATGTTCTACATTACAATTTAATAAGTGTTAGCCAATTATGTGATAATGGTTACCTTGTGCTATTTACTTCTTTTGAATGCTTACTCCTAGATTCCCTCACTTACAATGTCATATATAAGGGAAGTAGGAATGGTAATCTTTATGTAATTGTGCTTGACTCTATTAAGCCTATTGTTGGTAGTTTCCTTGTAGTCAATTCGAATAATATTTCTCTTTGGCATCGTCAGCTAGGTCATGTAAATATGCATCAATTGAAGTAGTTGAGGAAAAGGGACTTAGTCAAGGGACTTCCCAAATTGGATTTTGAACAGGATGGGGAATTGCAACCTTATATACAAGGAAAGAAAACCAAGTCCTCCTTCAAATCCAAAGGAGTCCTTAGTACCAAGAGAGCTCATGAACTTCTCCATATTGATCTATTTGGACCTATGAGACTCAATCGCCTCATGGTTCCAAGTATTGTCTTATTATTATTGATGATTTCTCTCGATATACTTGGACCTTCTTTCTCATTTATAAGATTTATACTCTTGATGTTTTCTCTATCTTTTGCAAATGAGTTGAAAATGAAGCTTCTTCCTGCATGATTTCCATTCGTAGTGATAATGGGGAAGAATTTGAAAATGATTTTTTGTGCATTTTTGTGAAGAGTCTGGATATGCACATAACTTTTCTTCACCTCGAACACCTCAAAAAAATGGGGTTGTAGAGAGGAAGAATAGGTCACTATAGGAAATGGCTAGGACCAAGATTTTAGAGTATGATACTCCAAAGAAGTTTTGGATCAAAGCTATTAGTACCTCATGTTTTGTGCAAAATGGGGTTTTCACACATCCCAATTTGAAGAAAACCCCCTATGAACTATGGTGTAGTAGGGATCCTTCTATTGAGTACTTTCACATTTTCGAGTGTCCTTTTTGTTTTGAACACAAAAGATTCTCTTGATAAGTTTGATCAGAAACCGTACAAGGATTTCTTTCTTGGTATATCACTACTAACAAGGCTTATAGAGTGTATAATGTTGATCTATCTAAGCTAAAAGAATCTATTAATGTCAAATTTATTGAGGCTAACCCTCTAATTCCAAGGATATTCTTAATGATGATGTTGCAGATGAAGTAATTCCTATACTGAAGGAACTCAACATCATAAAATGGAAAAGAAGAGATAGATGAAGAAAAGAAGGATCCAACCCCCTTCTTTGCAAAGAATCATCCTAAAAAGCTAATCATAGGTGACCCTTTTGAAAGAGTGAAGACGCATGCTACCTACAACAAAGAACAAGCCAACAATGCCTTCATCTCACAACTCGAGCCAAAGAATGTCAAAGAAGCTCTTGGGGATGATGAGTGGATCCTAGCCATGAAGGAAGAACTAGAGAAATTTGAGAAGAACACAATGTGGACTCTAGTGCCAAGACCATGCGATAGAAAGATCATTGGAAATAAGTGGATCTATCACAAAAAACTAGATGAAAGCAACAAGGTGGTAAGAAATGAAGTAACATTAGTGGCTCAAGGCTACAATCAGTAGGAAGGTATAGATTTTGATGAAACATATGCACATGTAGCTAGATTTGAGTCTAATCATATGCTGCTTGCTTTTGCTAGTTATAAGAATTTCCTTCTATATCAAATGGATGTTAAAAGTGCATTTTTGAATGGTACAATTGAAGAGGAAGTATATGCTGCACAACCTCCGGGCTTTGAACATGATAGTTTACCTGACCATGTTTGTCTGTTGCAAAAAGATCTCTTTGGCCTCAAATAAGCACCTTGAGCTTGGTATGAGAAATTAAAGAACTTTTTGTTAGATCTTGGGTATATCATGGGAAAAGTAGATTCTACCGTGTTTCACAAACACACTTCTAACCATTTTTGTATCATTCAAATTAATGTTGATGATAACATTTTTGGCGGAACTAATCTTGATCTTTGCAAGGAGTTTAGTGATCTTATCCAGAGTGAGTTCGAGATGAGCATGATGAGTGAGCTTACTTTCTTCCTTGGCTTTCAAATCAAACAAACTAAAGATGGAAACTTCATCAACCATGGCAAGTACACAAGTGAGATACTCAAGCACTTTGGATGGAGAACACCAAGCTGATGGACACCCCTATGTTAAACACCGCCAAACTTGATAAAGATGAAGAAGGTGAGAAAGTGGACGATAAGATATATAGAGGTAATATTAGAAGTTTACTTTATTTAACTTCCTCTAGACCTGATATAATGTTTAGTGTTGGCTGGTTTGCTCACTTTCAATCAAATCCTAATAAATCACATCTTATAGTTGTTAAGAGGGTTTCAAGGTACTTAGCCAAAAGCAAAATTTTATACTATGGTATCCTAAGTTAAATGACTTTACTCTTACTACTTATAGTAATGCTGATTATGTAGGTGTTTGGTCGATAGAAAGTGCACAAGTGGCACTTGCTTCCTCCTAGGACCATGCTTGGTGTCTTGGTTTTCTAAGAAATAGAGCACATTGGATCTATCAACTACCGAGCCTGAATACATTGCAGCTGGGAGTTATTGTGCCCAAGTTCTATGGATGAAGCAAATTCTCCAAGACTTTAACATTTATTTTGATGCTTCTCCTATCTTTTATGAAAATACTAGTGCAATCAATTTATCTTACAATCCTATATCGCATAGTAGAGTCAAGCATATAAAGGTTTGTCATCATTTTCTTTGTGATCACATTCCCAAAAAGTATATTATATCACACATGTGGACACAGAAAATCAGTTGGCAAACATTTTTACTAAACCTCTAGCTAGAGTGAAATTTAATTTTATTAGATCTAAATTGGTCATAACTACTTTGTATGAATCTAATATGCCTTCTAGTTAGTTGATATCTATCTTATATTCTTTTCTCATGTCTTGATCACCCTTGCTTGCTAGTGCTAAAATGTTTCATGTTCTTATGCCTTGTTTTTCACATGTTTTGAATATTTTTCACAAACTCTTGTTTTATCGCTAAATAGTACCCAATGATGAGTGGTATGCGCCTAAGTATGTCTAAAATGCAAAATGGACTAGAAAAATAAATTTCATTAGCACTCAAATGGCTATAAACTAAGATTTCTAAGTTTAGGACAGAACCTCTGTCGGTCGAGTTGCCAACTCAACCAATTGGTGGATGAGGGATTCTATAAAAATCCATTAGATCGAGTTTATTTCTCATAGAATTGACCGATGGCCAGACTGGACCAAATATTAAGTAGGTTTCAGACGACTATTCTCCCTCTCAACTAGCAAAAATTTGACCAATTCCTCCTCCAACTCTCTCAAGCTCTCAACCCTAGCCCCAACCTTCCCTCTCCTAGCCCTAGTCGGCCCTCATTTGACCTTACTATCTCCTTTTCCTATTATACCTAGGTGGTTAGACAACCTTAGGTGGTGATCTTCTTGAATTTCGTCTCCCATTCTTCTCCTTTTTGCCTCCATGTCTTCAAATAGTAGAAAGAGGGATACCAGTATTGCAGTTCCTTCATCCTTATCCAACTCTCGCCTCATTCCCTATGATGATTCCCTAAAAATTGGTACAAGGAGATCCTTCCTAGAAACCCATTTCCCTTCCATGCTTTGTTTGAGTCTTGCCCCGCTAAGCAAAAGTCATAGATGAGGTAGCCAAGTTACTTTATGATCATCACCTAGCTGCCCTAAGTGTTGAACATCAGTGCTATCACAATCTATCACTAACACTTAGGCAGTTCATGAGTTCTATGCTAATCTGTCATGGAATTAAGACACTCTTGTACCCTCACCTAATACTCAAGTGATTCTTACTTCCATGAATGCCGGTAAGAAATTCATTATCTCAAGAAGATGTTACTTAGGTAACCAACACATGGAGGAACAATTATCCTAAGTATTTTGAATTGCTAGATTCTACGACCTTCTTCAAGTAATATGATATTACTCTCCCTGACATACATAAGTTCTTTAAGGAGCCTCAATTTGTCTACAAGAAGAAAACCATTCTATCTTCCTCTACCTTGGACCTTAAAAACTACATTCTCTCTTTGGTAGTAAATTGTAATATTCACTCCAAAAAGAATCAAACTAAAATTGTAGAGAATATCGCAATTATGTTTTTCCTATTGAAAGACATTGGAGTCAAGTGGTCTAAATATGTTCTCCACCATATGACCTACTTCAATGTTGGGAAGAATACCCGAGGTAACCACCTACCCTACCAAACCCTGATTTGTGGCCTTTTCACCTCTGCCACTGGAAAGTGTCTTTTTCACAATCTTCATTATAAACCTTCTAGAAAAGGAGTCTGTATCAGTGAGACTACAATCAAGAAAAGCTTTTTTTCCTACATCCTCTTCCACCACACCTGGAGCCTCTACCTCCACCACTATCCCAGCCTGCCTGCGGCTCGTTTCATGTATCCAATGAAGCCCTCACGGATCACATGGTGCATCAATAGGTGTAAAACCTACAAGTTCAGGAGCATATACATTAGGATCTATGTTCTATCATGTCTTCTCTGAAGCTAACCTGTGCCCATCCTTATCTTTCCTACCGGCCCTACCTAGGTGGTGATTATGCTTGCTTTGCATATAATCACTTCTACCTGTCCCCTCCACCCACTGCATCCACTGTTACACCCTCTACCACTGGTGGATTTACCTCTGCACCTACCATTGGAGTGCTACCTTTCCCTGATGGCCCCATAGCTACCTTGCTTGTAGGCCTTGGCACTTCTGCTTCTACTTTTCCTCAGGCCAAGGAGCTCCATGATCTTGGCATGACTTGGGATGAGTAGAATGCCATGTGGCCCATTCACGGTTTTGGTCCTTCTACCGATGAGGAGATGCCCAACCAGGTTTATGAGGAAGCTACTGCTGAGGACGAGGAGGTATCTGATGATGATGGTGAGGATGGTTTCGATGATGATGGCTTTGCTGGTGACTCTAGTGATGAAGGTGAAGCTGGTGCCTCTACTAAACCTTAAGATGGAGATGAGGACTACGAGCATGAATCTTCTGATCCTGATGACCCTTTGGACTTAGATAGCCTAGACGTTTAGATTTTTTAGTATTTAGTCTTTAGATGTTGATCATATATATCTTTTTGGATTATTTTGTACTTTATACATCTGGGCACATAATCTGAGCTGTACTATTTTCTATCATCATGTTGTCTTCATCATATTGGCTTGTAGTTTCTTTGAGAACATGCTTATGTGTTGTAATCTTAATCTTATCTATCATAAATCTATGTATCTTCTATCATGTGAGTTACTTGTATGCTTTCCATTTTTTATTATGAAATTAGTTACTTGTTTCTCTCTCGTCACTGTTTGATGTGTGTTGTGTGGTTGCATGCTTTATCTTGAGGTTGGATGTTTTTGGTTGTGATTGGAAAAGACCTGTATTTGGTTGTGCTTAGAATATTTTTGTAATCATTTGTATTGATGATACGACTTGTAAATAAGATGATAAAAAATCCGGTACACTTAATTCCATCATTCGATCA
This sequence comes from Alisma plantago-aquatica, assembly GCA_963693085.1. Lineage (NCBI taxonomy): Eukaryota > Viridiplantae > Streptophyta > Magnoliopsida > Alismatales > Alismataceae > Alisma > Alisma plantago-aquatica. Next base: position 1,468,259,470 of record OY856411.1, read on the forward strand.
CTTTAAAATCATTTTAGAAAATTTCTCACAACACTTTTATCGATCAAGTTTGGATCTTGACTGATCAGTGATGGATTTTTGGAAATGGTTGCATCGATTGAGTTGTAAACTCACAGAATTCAACAGACCAACTTACTGGCCAAAATTGATTTTAATTGATTAGTCGAGTTACCCCAGGACAAACTCGATCGATAGTTTGAAAGTTGGCTTTGTTAGTTAGTGGATTGGTTGAGTTACCTTTATTGAAACTCGACCAAATGTAGTGTGACGTCCCCGAATTTTCTAAAACTTAATCTGATGTGTGACGTCCAAATTGAAACCCTCACCTCAGCGAGAATCCCAATTTAAACATCCCACACTAGGCTAAGAAGAAGAAAATCAAGGGAGTCAGAAGGAAACACAATAGCACATGCACATGAACAATAATAAAACCATACACACATGTTCACCATTCAACATATAATTACAACATGAATTGTTACAACATTTGATATTACATATTGAACAACAAACTATACATATACATGTACTACCACTAAACTACATGATCTTAAGACAACATGTCCACCTGTACATCAGCTCGCCACACAACTCTCAACTATCCTGGATCTTCAAGAGCATAACCATAACCTATACAAAAGATTACATGCGGTACACGTCAGCACAATATTTCAAGAATATTGTACTGAGTACGCCTACGTGTCTTTTTATATACCTCTCATCATATCTTGGCAATAAGATAAAACTAATACTTGGCAACATTAAACAAAATATAAGAAAAGGCGTATAGTTGCACAAAGATATTTGTTATCAGAAGAGAACACATATTTTAGACACGTTTCCATTATATGTAACTTGATCAACCACATGCACTATTCTACCAAAGAGATTTAGTGCTCACATGTACTATTCTTCCAAAGAGATTTAGTACTTCATAAATGCACTTTTCTGCCAAAGAGATTTAGTGCTCACATGTACTATTCTGCCAAAGAGATTTAGTACTTTCATCAATGCACTATTCTACCAAAGAGATTTAGTGCTATCATATAATGGACCATATATCTTATATTTCATGTGTTCATAGCAATAAGTATGGAAAATCATGCAACATATCATACAAGAATAATCATTTCAATCAATATCATATGCCAAGTTTGTACTACCATATAACACAAGCATATTGTATAATAAGCCAAATAAGAGGTAATGGCGTACCTTCCAAAGAGACATCCTATTCACAACATATTCTTGATATCAACTATATCCTTGATTAAACCTGATTAAGATAAGACCATATACTATCATCAGGTTCTCATCTTATTATATCTCATCTTAACCCTAATTGTGTCCATTAGGGTTTCTCTTATCTCATTATGGTTATTCTCATCATTACTTGCATTCTTATCTTACGATTATCTCACTAATGTCATTTTCCAGATTGCATCTCATTATCAAAGCTCATTATCTGAACATTAGGTTCAAAATCATTATTGATACATATTAACCCTAAGTTACATGTATTACTCAAATTAGGGTTTCATCACATGTATTATAGGTCATCTTCATCTAACATGAATTTTATGCATCTAACAGATATCAAAGTTCCAGATTAGCTTCCAGTTACTGATATAAGATTGTTCTATAAATTTCATCATTTATTGACCATGTATGCATTTTTTACATATTAATTAGGGTTATTATCCCTAATTAGCCATATTAAGCAAATTACATGATTTCGTACATCAACATGATCATACCTGACATCAGGTGTATTATAAACATTATTATGGAGTTACTGACATTTTTCTATAATTTTAGGTCTTCGTTTATTATTTATTATACATCAAAAGAGGATTTTACATATTACATGATATCATAGTGTTTTAACCATCAAAAGCCTAATATTATCATTCTACTATATTCTACACATTTTTCTGAGAATTTCGGTATATTATACTTATTTTTCTGATGCTCGAGCTAATCTCTATGAATTATCAAAGATCTGCATATTTATGAAGATTTTACCTTTATGAGCCAATGAAGTGTCTCCACGTGGCCAGGGCATGGATCATCCGACTCGTTCTGTTGGTTGGTCTGCCTGGTTCAAGCTGGTTCACGAGCAGTTTCTGGCCGGTTTGCTCTAGGATTTGATCGAGTCACTGCCATCAGACCCGATTCCTTCTTTCCCCCATTCTCTTGCATTCTCCGTTTCAGGCGCCTACGCGATGACTGCGTTCTCCCCCAAACGCAGCGCCGCCGTAGCTGGGCTCAAGCGAGTGATAGTTGGCCCTCCGATTCTCCGCATCAACTTCCAGGGCCACGATATTCACACTCCACCTCCATGGGAGCGCCGCTGCTGGACCTTTGATCCACACCACCGTCTCAATTGGCGTAGTCTCCTAGACAACGACCGCCGCCGTGGGGGACTCTTCCTGATCACAAGAGGAATCTGTAGCTGCAGTCCTCCTCTTCTGCCTCTCTTGTTGGCTTGGGGAGATCGGTGGCACCCGCTCCTGGCACTTCCCGCTTCCTCTGGTCCTTACGGCTCCTCCCTGGTCTCCAATAACTAGTCGTCGTTGCAAAGGAGCTCTCCACGTCGAGGTGTCTCTGTCGTAGCTTGCCTTTGTTCTCCTCTCGAGTCTGACTCTCCGACGCTTGTGGGTGAGTGAGATGCAAGAGCTGCCGCCCTGGGATCCTTCTCTTTGCCTACTGAGCCGCCAGGAAAGATCCTAGGCTTCTTCCCACGTCGTGCGGACTACCAGACCTCGACGCTCGCCCATCGTCTCTTCTTTCTCGCGTTCGTCTGCGCACCCATGACCTGGCGCTCCGCCTCACAGGCTGCATCAGATCCCACCTCCACATGCTCACCGTTGTAAGGCTATGCCACGGAAAGGACATGGAAGCATCCAGCTCCTCCTCGAGCTCTACTGCATTCTCCCTAATCTACTATTCTCATGCTCTCCCTGCGACTGACGATGGAGAGGTGGGTCAAAAGGGAACTTCTCCCAGTCCAAAACCAACTACCTGGTTTGAAGTCTTCCTCACACCCACGATCTGTGAGATGGTGGAGGCAGTCATGGTCTCATCCACCCCCACCTTTCCCAAAGCCACCCCATCGTGGAAGGCCATCGGCATGGTCAAGAAGCAAATGCCATGAAGGTTACAACCTAAAAACCATTCGATCCAACATATCCAAGGGCAGAGAAAACCCCACGCAACCAATTCGTGGCTTCTAGGCTTTACTAAACTGCTTGGGTGCAGCTATTGGGTCCATGAGAAATAGAAAGGCCACGCGCCCATCCAAAAACCAAAAGGGGTGTGACACTTATTAAAACCAACTTAGGTATATAAGTCCTCAAAATGTCTATTATTTCTCAAATTGCAAACCTTCATAACTCCTTCTAGGAATATCCAATTGTCACCAAATTTTAACCATTGCTTCCTCACCACTCAAACTATCTTCTACTCAAATTTAGTGTCAAAACTCAATTGTTCAATCATCCACTTAAATACTTCAAAAGCCATAAAGTTAAGGATGATATTAACATCAACCAACAAACCTATTTTGTCACATCATATACATCTTAAAAGAACTTTCGTCCTCGAAAGTAAATCCTACTCATGCTTATAGGGTAAGCTTATCTTGCTCTCATCCATATGTATGCACTATTCTATGTGTAACATATCTGCAAAGGTTACCTAGAACCATGTATCCAAAGCACTATTAGGAGTTTTTATAACCATCTTGGTGCACAAACACTCCATTCAAGGTTAAACTCACGGTTTAGAAACTTAGGTTATGTCATGACATATCTCATATATTAGAGATGCATCCTTATCTTAACCCATGCATTAGGGTTCCCACATCTTATTTCCATGATCTAAAGGAGTTAAACAAACTTAGCCCATTATACCAAGGTGTCATCAACATTTTATTGAGCTAATTGTTAGAACATGTTCAACATAAACATATGCTTTTTAGGAGGGAGTTAACTATAGTTAACCCACTGTATCCATATAGATCATACCAATGTGTCATAATTATAATGTTGTGCTAATTGTCAGACTTTATTTTTCATCTTATTAAGCACTAAGATTAACACCTCATGTAACATGTTTCATTCATATGATCTTATTTCATTACTCATGATAAATTGCATCATTTACTAGTGAATTTATCACAAGATTAACCAATAATATCACATTGTCATAATTATACATGTATGTGGTTAACCATTTATACATTGCCATCTATTAAACCATCTCTAGGTTCCCATCTTATCATGTCTATATATCACGTCTCGAGATTAGATCACATCTTACATATATTCTATCATGTTTGTGCTAAACAAACTAATGCGAGTGGCTAATTAAACATATATCCAAACTTTATCTAGTCCAACTGAGGTTCTCCTGACCCATATCATGAGGGTATTTCCATGCTCAGTCTCTCTGAGCTAGCTCAACTCTATGAGTGTCCCATATGCATATACTTTATCTTCCCTCTCATGGTCTAGGATTCTCGGATTACCTCACTGGCACTAGTGATCAACTTCATAAGATCTAGCCACAAAGCACAAACTGAAACATTCTATGACATTCTCTTCTCAACTTTTACCCATGAAACATGCTTACCCAAAACTCCCTTATACCTGCAACCACTAGATTCCTATATGGGAAACCACCAACCCGAGCATGAGGCTTCTCAGAAGCTAACATGGCTACCTCCTCCAGGGTCTTGGGCTCTCTCCCTCACCCAGATGACAGTCACTCATATTCATATTCACATATGCACATGTATCCAACCTCTCTCTGTCTCTAGGGTTTGGTCCTCCTAAGGACATCTAGGGTTCAACAAAACTATAGGAATCATGCATTAAGCAACACAACTCATTCACTCAGGAGTAGTCTAATTTAGGACACATCATATCACATATCTCAGGATTCTCATATCTTGGAGTTTAGGTTCTCTGACCTTCTCCCTGTGGGTCTCACTCTCTCTTGAGCTAAACCCAAAGCTGGTCCTAACACTAGAGGTCCTCCTTTGTAAAAGAGTTTGAGGCTCATGCTGACTCGCAACTTGTCTCATCTTAACATATCTTATCTCATAAAAGCCTATTTACTTGCAGCATCAAAACTTATCTTGCATCCTCAAAACTGAACTTAAGTCCTCAAAGAAAAACATAGATCATCATAACAATCTTATGTCATCTATGTAAGACTTAGATCATATCATCAAACCTATTCTATCTATTCCATCTATCATGTATATCAAAAAGGCTCTAGACATCTAATCTAGAACTACTCTCTCTTCTAGACTGATGTCATTCACTTTCACTTAGGTTATGACCACCTCCTACTCGTACATATGTGGGGACAAATTTTTGTAATACGTATACATAATAAAATATTATATAGTTTTTCTCCGATAAAACAAGCGTCAGAGAAAACTATCGAGGTTCGATCCATTTGGAATCAAAAACCAAATCCTGAAAACGAGTGTCCCACACATAGTAGAGAGTACGGTGTCATGAAAACTAGTGAAAAGGTGAGAACAAGGGGTAGACTAGTGTAGCAACTCTAGACAACGAGCGCCATATGTCTAGGGTTTCTCTTCCCTTGATGCACGTCATTTCCAAATAGTGCAACGTCCCATACCGCTGCACTACAAGGAAAGAACGACATCTAAGGACTTGCTATACAAAAAGCACCAGTCTAGGCCTAGTTCTCGGACATCTAGGTGCTAACCTAGCGACTAGGTCAGATCTAGTCTCTAAAAGACGACTAATATAACCCTAAAAGATTATTAAAGTTCAAAGTTCTTTAGTTTTGAGTTGCATAATGAGAAAATGTCAGGCCTTGCTATTGTTCATGCTCTGATACCACCTGTGACGTCCCCGGATTTTCTAAAACTTAATCTGATGTGTGACGTCCAAATTGAAACCCTCACCTCAACGAGAATCCCAATTTAAACATCCCACACTAGGCTAAGAAGAAGAAAATCAAGGGAGTCAGAAGGAAACACAGTAGCACATGCACATGAACAATAATAAAACCATACACACATGTTCACCATTCAACATATAATTACAACATGAATTGTTACAACATTTGATATTACATATTGAACAGCAAACTATACATATACATGTACTACCACTAAACTACATGATCTTAAGACAACAGGTCCACCTGTACATCAGCTCGCCACACAACTCTCAACTATCCTGAATCTTCAAGAGCATAACCATAACCTATACAAAAGATTACATGCGGTACACGTCAGCACAATATTTCAAGAATATTGTACTGAGTACGCCTACGTGTCTTTTTATATACCTCTCATCATATCTTGGCAATAAGATAAAACTAATACTTGGCAACATTAAACAAAATATAAGAAAAGGCGTATAGTTGCACAAAGATATTTTTTATCAGAAGAGAACACATATTTTAGGCAGGTTTCCATTATATGTAACTTGATCAACCACATGCACTATTCTACCAAAGAGATTTAGTGCTCACATGTACTATTCTGCCAAAGAGATTTAGTACTTCATAAATGCACTTTTCTGCCAAAGAGATTTAGTGCTCACATGTACTATTCTGCCAAAGAGATTTAGTACTTTCATCAATGCACTATTCTACCAAAGAGATTTAGTGCTATCATATAATGGACCATATATCTTATATTTCATGTGTTCATAGCAATAAGTATGGAAAATCATGCAACATATCATACAATAACAATCATTTCAATCAATATCGTATGCCAAGTTTGTACTACCATATAACACAAGCATATTGTATAATAAGCCAAATAAGAGGTAATGGCGTACCTTCCAAAGAGACATCCTATTCACAACATATTCTTGATATAAACTATATCCTTGATTAAACCTGATTAAGACAAGACCATATACTATCATCAGGTTCTCATCTTATTATATCTCATCTTAACCCTAATTGTGTCCATTAGGGTTTCTCTTATCTCATTATGGTTATTCTCATCATTACTTGCATTCTTATCTTACGATTATCTCACTAATGTCATTTTCCAGATTGCATCTCATTATCAAAGCTCATTATCTGAACATTAGGTTCAAAATCATTATTGATACATATTAACCCTAAGTTACATGTATTACTCAAATTAGGGTTTCATCACATGTATTATAGGTCATCTTCATCTAACATGAATTTTATGCATCTAACAGATATCAAAGTTCCAGATTAGCTTCCAGTTACTGATATAAGATTGTTCTATAAATTTCATCATTTATTGACCATGTATGCATTTTTTACATATTAATTAGGGTTATTATCCCTAATTAGCCATATTAAGCAAATTACATGATTTCGTACATCAACATGATCATACCTGACATCAGGTGTATTATAAACATTATTATGGAGTTACTGACATTTTTCTATAATTTTAGGTCTTCGTTTATTATTTATTATACATCAAAAGAGGATTTTACATATTACATGATATCATAGTGTTTTAACCATCAAAAGCCTAATATTATCATTCTACTATATTCTACACATTTTTCTGAGAATTTCGGTATATTATACTTATTTTTCTGATGCTCGAGCTAATCTCTATGAATTATCAAAGATCTGCATATTTATGAAGATTTTACCTTTATGAGCCAATGAAGTGTCTCCACGTGGCCAGGGCATGGATCATCCGACTCGTTCTGTTGGTTGGTCTGCCTGGTTCAAGCTGGTTCACGAGCAGTTTCTGGCCGGTTTGCTCTAGGATTTGATCGAGTCACTGCCATCAGACCCGATTCCTTCTTTCCCCCATTCTCTTGCATTCTCCGTTTCAGGCGCCTACGCGATGACTGCGTTCTCCCCCAAACGCAGCGCCGCCGTAGCTGGGCTCAAGCGAGTGATAGTTGGCCCTCCGATTCTCCACATCAACTTCCAGGGCCACGATATTCACACTCCACCTCCATGGGAGCACCGCTGCTGGACCTTTGATCCACACCACCGTCTCAATTGGTGTCGTCTCCTAGACAACGACCGCCGCCGTGGGGGACTCTTCCTGATCGTGAGAGGAATCTGTAGCTGCAGTCCTCCTCTTCTGCCTCTCTTGTTGGCTTGGGGAGATCGGTGGCACCCGCTCCTGGCACCTCCTGCTTCCTCTGGTCCTTACGGCTCCTCCCTGGTCTCCAATAACTAGTCGTCGTTGCAAAGGAGCTCTCCACGTCGAGGTGTCTCCGTCGTAGCTTGCCTTTGTTCTCCTCTCGAGTCTGACTCTCCGACGCCTGTGGGTGAGTGAGATGCAAGAGATGCCGCCCTGGGATCCTTCTCTTTGCCTACTGAGCTGCCAGGAAAGATCCCAGGCTTCTTCCCACGTTGTGTGGACTACCAGACCTCGACGCTCGCCCATCGTCTCTTCTTTCTCGCGTTCGTATGTGCACCCATGACCTGGCGCTCCGCCTCACAGGCTGCATCAGATCCCACCTCCACATGCTCACCGTTGTAAGGCTATGCCACGGAAAGGACATGGAAGCATCCTGCTCCTCCTCGAGCTCTACTGCATTTTCCCTAATCTACTATTCTCATGCTCTCCCTGCGACTGACGATGGAGAGGTGGGTCAAAAGGGAACTTCTCCCAGTCCGAAACCAACTACCTGGTTTGAAGTCTTCCTCACACCCACGATCTGTGAGATGGTGGAGGCAGTCATGGTCTCATCCACCCCCACCTTTCCCAAAGCCACCCCATCGTGGAAGGCCATCAGCATGGTCAAGAAGCAAATGCCATGAAGGTGACAACCTAAAAACCATTTGATCCAGCATATCCAAGGGCAGAGAAAACCCCACGCAACCAATTCGTGGCTTCTAGGCTTTACTGAACTGCTTGGGTGCAGCTATTGGGTCCATGAGAAATAGAAAGGCCACGCGCCCATCCAAAAACCAAAAGGGGTGTGACACTTATTAAAACCAACTTAGGTATATAAGTCCTCAAAAATGTCTATTATTTCTCAAATTGCAAACCTTCATAACTTCTTCTAGGAATATCCAATTGTCACCAAATTTTAACCATTGCTTCCTCACCACTCAAACTATCTTCTACTCAAATTTAGTGTCAAAACTCAATTGTTCAATCATCCACTTAAATACTTCAAAAGGCATAAAGTTAAGGATGATATTAACATCAACCAACAAACCTATTTTGTCACATGTAGTGTATGGAAAACATAGAAAAATGATTCCAACCGCTAGAGAGTTGTTAGAAATGTAAATAGATGTGTTTCAAGTTACAAAAAGGCTTTTATCATTCTTAAGTGATGCCACACTTAAAGGAACACCCCCAACTATAAATAGGACCTCTTAGAGTTCATTTCAAGGTTGCTTATTCATGCTATCCTTGGTCCTTGCTATAGTTGAGTGTGCTAAACCCCTTTAATCGCCTTTATGTCTCTCATTTATAAAGCATTTTGTGATTATGAGTGAGTTAGGCATGTTTTAAGAGAGATACCTCATTGTTACCTTGTAAAGCTCTCCATCTTTCCATATTCCCAATCCCCTTTCTCAAAGAGCAAAGGCTGAAGTGATCTTCTCGGAGTGAAGAGGAGTTGTTGTTCTTCTTCAAGGATGAAGAAGGTGTGAAGATCTTCTCTAAGTGAAGGAGAAGGACAAGGCGTAAGATCCAAGGAGCTTGGTGGGTAAATCCTTAGGGCTAAAGACTTTTTGCAAGGAGGAGATGTCCTAGGAGAAGGAATCGAGCTACTTGCATGAGTGCGTAAGACCTATTGTGAGGTAGAAGAGTAGTTGTTGGATAGGTAAGCCCTTGGTTGTAAGGTGATCTTCTTGTATGTCTTATAATGGAATATAAGTATACATGAGTTACAAAGTCCTAGAGGTTGACCTCTCTAGGTAGTGGATAGACGGTCTCTTAGTTTGGAGATGGAACCACTCTACAAACCTTGTCCAAGTGTTTGTTTCATTCTCTTTCATCCTTACTATGCTTGTTTAGATAAGACTTCAAATTCCATTTTAGAATTTGGTTTCAATTGATATAATTTGAAGGTCTAACTATTCTTGTGCAAGTTTTGAAGCTCTATTCACCCCCTCTAGAGCCCTAGATCCAATAGGTCCCATAAACCTAGGAGTCAACTTAATCTTTTTCCCAAACCTCAACACACCCTTATAAGGAGAAACCTTGAGATATACTCTATCTCCCACTTGTAACTTTAATGGTTTGCCATGATTATACATAAGACTTCTGTCTGTCCTGGGCTGCTTTTAACTACCGTTGTATCACCTTAATTTTATCTGTAGTCTAGTGTACTAATTAGGGACCCAAAAGTTGATACTCACTTGTCTCATACCAACAATGGAGACCAAAAACGTCTCCCATACAAAGCCTCATAAGGTGCCATATCTATACTTCTTTGATAGTTGTTGTTATAAGAAAACTCTATCAAACTCAGTGTACATACCAACTTCTAAGAAACTGCAACACACATGCCCTCAAAAGATCATTTAAAGTCTGAGTAGTACTTTTAGATTGGCCATATGTTTGTAGGTGGAAAGTTGTGCTGAGCCTCAGTTGTGTTCCCAATGTCATATGCAAACATTCCCAAAATTGAATTGTAAACTTTGAACCTCTATTAGAAACTATAGTCACTAGAATTCCATGTAAACAGACTATCTCATAAACATATACATGTGTCATCTTCTCTACTGTATATGTTGTCTTAACTGGTAAGAAGTGAGTTGACTAGGTCAACCTATCCACTATCACCCATACGGAATCATGACCTTTGTCTGTACTAGGAAGACCAAACACAAAGTCCATAGTGATATCATCGAATTTCCACTGTGGTATTGACAAAGGTTGTAATGTCCCCTGAAGGCTTCTGGTGTTTAACCTTAACCTGTTGACAGAGTGGACATCTAGCCGCAAATCTTGCCATGTCATGCTTCAGACCTAGTGACTAATACAAGTCCTTTAGGTTGTGGTACATTTTAGTACTACCAGGATGTATCACATACATTGAGGAGTGAGCCTCCTCAAGCACCATCTTTCTCAACCCATCAACATCAGGAACCACCATCCTATTGTGGAAGCAAATTGTCCCTTCATTTGCTTCATGGAAGCCATCATGCTTCTCACTGCCAAACTCTAATCGGGTATTCTTTATCAAAATATTTCTTTGTTGTGCATCAAGAATCTACTACCTCAAGGTAGGTTTGACCAATAACTGTGCCAATAATCCTTCCAACAAAGAAACCTCCAACTGCATGTTCATCTGGCGAAGAGTCACCAACATGTCTCACTTATGGTACACAAAAGAGCATAACTCTGTTTGGTCTTCCGATGATGGAGAACATAACTTTTTTCTTAATGCATCATCTACCACATTCGCCTTGCCTGGATGGTAGTCTAACATTCTATCATAGTCTAGAATCAACTCTATCCATCTCCTCTGGCTCATATTCAACTCCTTCAGGAAGATATGCTATAGGTTCTTATGGTTGGTGAAGATCCAACACTTTTCTCCATATAGGTAGTGCCTCCTGATTAATAAGGCATGAACCACCGCTGTAAGGTTCATGTCATATGTTGGATAGTTCTCCTTGTGTTTCTTAAGATGTTGTGAAGCACAAGAAATCACATTTTTATCTTGCATTAGTACACACCTAACCCATTCTTCAAAGCATCACAAAAGACAATATAGCCTTCCCCTTGCTTTGGCAACACAAACATTGGTGCACTTGTGAACTTCTCTTTCAATTGCTAGAAAGAATGTTGATACTTGTCATTCCAAGAAAAAGGAACATCCTTCCTTATTAACCTAGTTAGGGGTAATGCTACAAAATTGAAGTCCTTGATGAATCTCTTGTAGTAACCTTTCATACATAGGAACTGTGAATCTCTGTCAGTCTTGGGTTGTTCCCATTCTATTACAAACTCCACTTGCTTACGATATACACAAACATGCTTAGGAAATATAACATGCCCCAGAAAAGACACCTCAGACAACTAAAACTTGCACTTGCTGACCTTAGCATATAACCTATGCTGCCTCAACAATGTCAAATCTTGGTGAAGGTGTTGCTCATGTTGCTGACCATCCTTAGATTATATCAGGATGTCATCTATGAACATGACCAAAAACTAATCAAGATAGGGCCTAAGCACCATGTTCGTCAAATCCATGAACACTCTCGGTGTATTGGTTAGCCCGAACAACCTAACCACAAACTTGTAATGACCATACCTAGTCCTAAAAGATGACTTGGGTTTGTTATCCACCCTTATCCTCAATTGGTGGTAACTTGACCTCAGATCTATCTTTGAGAACACTGTAGCTCCTCTCAACTGATAAAAAAACTCATCAATCCTTGACAACAAATACTTGTGCTTTATTGTGACCTTGTTCAAATGTCGGTAATCAATACATAACATCGTTGAACCCTCTTTTTATTTGACAAACAACATAGGAGCACCCCACGAGGAAGTTCTCAGCCTAATGAAGACCATCTCTAACAGTTCCTACAACCATTTCTTTAGCTCCTGCATCTCTTCTGATGCCATCCTATACAGTGATTGTGTTATGGGTTGTGTTCCAAGAACAAGATTGATATCAAAATCAATCTCTCTAGGAGTAGGAACACCAGGAAAATCCTCAAGAAAATCATTCTCAATTCTTGCACCACCGATACCTCATGGATACTAGAACTTCTTTCCTTGGTATCAACAACATGAGCAAGAAAAGCTTCACAACCTTGCCTCATCATTCTCTCCGCTGTCATAGCTAACACCATACGCGTAGGAAGAATCTTCCTATCACCTTGGAAGATCCATGAGACATCTTCATCATGGAATGTTTCCACCATAGTACTACAATCCAACTCAACCTTGTATTTTTTGGGTATTAGGGGAGGCAGAGAAGGCAGTGGAAACAAAAATTTTCTTCTCCCAAACCCAGAATGAAGGAATCACGTCAACGTCTATACAGTAGGAAGGATGGTTTGTAGAGATATACCTTGTCCCGAGGCTTGCGTGGTCTTCACCTCCGGTCTTGGATGGTGTCTGTGCAGCTCCTGGTCACTGAGACTGTCGAGATTGACAGCTATCCTCCGAGCGACAGAAATCTCCTTCCTCTGTAGTAGTCCACACAGACCACCTAGAACTCTGATCGCCTTGTCACACAAGGCACCAGAAGGAGTCATACCCTCCTGTCAGTGTACTAGTCACTGACACACTCTCCTACCACCAGTCACCTTTCTATAGTTGTCTTTCCCTTGCTATGCCTCCCTTATCAGGTAGCACTTGCTCAGGCTCTCCTGGTTACCAAAACCAGAGATAATGACAACTTTGTAGATGAACTGGTGTTCTCAATTGTACTTGAGAAGGCCCCAATATCCCTATATATAGGAAGGTCATGGGACAAGGTTCTCTACCTCGGGCAATGTGGGATTAAAGCAGGAGTAGAAGGGTTCAAGATTTTCCACAAAAACAACCAACTGCGCCAGCTGAACCGATCATTTCATGCATGAAACAGTCACTTGGGGATCTGAGTCGATCCGTTCACACATGAACCGGTCGGTTGGGACACCTAAGCCGATCGGTTCACTTCTGAATTGGTCGGTTCACTGCCCTGTTCTATTCCCGATTGAATTTTCCTCTTTTGTTTCGAATTGATAAAATACCAATCCTTGTTCCAATCAAATTGGACAAGTGAAAAGAAGAGAAATTTCTCACCAACCTGAATTTCCCAACTCGCTCGTTTGGACCAGTTGAGACGATTGGTTCAACCCTTGAACCAGTCATCTCAACCTGTCCTGAGCCGAGCGGTTCATCACATGAGCCGGTCGGTTCACCAACCTGAGCCGATTGGTTCATCATATGAGTCGATCGGTTGGGAGTGCAAACTGTGCAAAATCAGTCAATTATAGTTTCAATCAATCTGATACTCTAATCAATCGCTCCAACACCTTGAACACTATGATACTGAGCTATCAATTGATTGAGTGTTTAATTGAACTATTAAACTCCTTTAGAAATCAATCTAAACAACGTTTGTGGATAAACTCCTCTTCCAGGTTAAATCCTATGTGTGTGACCCTAGAGTACCATTTCACGTTGGCAGTGAAAGTTCATAACACTTATGACTTCACAAGAAAAGAGAGGTGCCTAGTCGCACATTAGTACTACCAAAGTGAAATAGAAAGTTTGAGAACAACTTTCAATCCTACAATCTGTGAATGGTGTTACAGTGAATGTATAATTTCTTTGTCTCTGATATCCTGAATGGACTCAAGGCATGGAACAGTCATCCATTCAACGTTCATTCACTTTCTTGATCTCAGAGTAGATTGGAGGAGATATGTATGACATCAATATCACATACTGATTCACACATGCGTGCTCACCCCTATCTCAATCCTACTCATCAAGTGGCCATGGATATCAAACTCCCTCAGGAGGGACAAATCCCATATCTATCACTCACCCCTCAAAAGCCTCATGTGTCAAAGCCACCCAATCATCACCTTTATAACAACCCATGTTTCAAGACTGCGTTTGATGATGTCAAAGTGTACCCAACGACATGTGTTGAGTGTAGTGATTTCAGGTCAAAGAATCACACTCACCACCATCACTGTGAGAACTGACTGTGACTACCATGCCATGGTTCCATGTGTCAAACTCACGGTGGGTCTGTCCGGTACACTTGTTCTCTAACAAATACCTATGTGTTTGGTTTGATATCTCCATATTATGACTAATGCGATTCTGTCATCAACCAACACCACAATCTAGTCTTGTGTGTCATTGTTGTCTATCTACCTTCCACAATGACATCCGACTAGGGACATGATAAGAATGTACAAACTCTTAGCATCCATTTGATCTCATTGTTTAGGTCCTCAACCTGAAAGCATACATCATTGAGTACTGTCATTCTCTAGACATTCAATCTGTTCTATCATTATCTCATATGACTGAACCAAAAAGAATTGGAAGCTTTCCTTTGATGCTTATCAAATCAATCTTAATGTATCCCACCAATCATCCCATGATTGGCTCTCAGGGCATACATACCAACAAACTCCCACTTGCACTGTGAGCCAATCACCCTTGAACATATTCATAGTGATCTTCAAACATATCCCACATGTTACTATGCTCTAGTGCTTATGCAGTGAGTTATGTCAACACCTTGCCAGAGTTGGTATTAACTACATGTCTCTCATCTCTTTGTTGTACGTCACACATATGAGATGGAGTTGTCATAATATGCGATCTAGTATTTCTTTGCTAACCTTTAGCCACATTGCATGACCAAGTACTCTTTATTTGTCATCAATGATTGGAATAACTATAAGTTCATCTCCTGAACTTCTAGATCCATATAGTATCCACTGATGTTCTCTAACACACGGATACTCGACTTTTCCTTTTAAACGACTTTATTGGAATGTTTCCATTTATCAACAAACATCCACTTTTATATATCTCATATATAATTTGCGATTAATCTTCTATCCTTTTCGGAAGTTCGCATCAATATAACTCTTTACAGTGAACCCTTCCTTATTTCCATAGAACTATTACTTCTCAAGTACTTATCAAGTTCTTATGGTAATCCAGTAACCCTTACTAGAACTAGACAGACATCCACTCGTCATGTCCGACATATGAGTTATCAGAATGATCATATCATATTGTCATGTCCTACATACAAGATGAATGCTTCTTATTCTTGCTATGACCATACATGCAAGATAATGGGATGATTACATACATGATATATCCATATCTATTCTTAGTGTTCCCATTCTTCATAAGAATTGGACACTTGGCCTTGGGATACTAACTCCATGTAACATGGACAAGTTTTCTCCCATAGAATTTGTGTACACTGAACCTTTTAGTATAAATTGCCAATGTATGCTATCTCTTTTCAGGTCAAGAGGTTTTCGAGAACTATCTCTATAGATCTCTATTCCTATCACATAGGAAATGTCTCTATCTTCCTTAAAGACAATTTCCACAAAGAATTCCATTCTTAGAACATCTCATTTCACATCAACACGTGGAATGTGAATATGCTCCCACTAAATCACAGATCCCTTCTTTATCTTTGACATATCAGTCAAACCCTTTGACTATATCATCAAAGTAAAGATCCAACTCTGAGTTGCTTATACTTAATCAATCACATTGATTAGTCCATTGTAACTTATAGACTTCATTTGCATTAATGGATTCATAAACCTTATAGGTTGTGTCACATACACATCCTTGTTTTATTCCTCATAGGAATGCAATTTTAGTATCCGTATGCCAAATCTCTTAGTCATTAAGTTACAATCAACAAGCATCATCCTTCTCAAAATTTTATCCATGTGTCTTAACACTTAAGACTCATTCACACTTACGGTTCACATGGAAGTCATTTAGGATGTAATGGTCATAAACCATAACTCAAAATCTGGTTCCTCAATATCATCTAGATTGTTGACTCATCATATGAACAACTCATCATATAGATATTTGAGGTGTATCTGTTAAGGAATTTGAGAACTCACAACACTTTGTGATTCTTAATATCCTTTATTAGTGTAGGGTATTCTTTATTTAAGAGGAATTTAGTTATTTGATAATCATCCTCTAACTCCTTAGAGTATGACTCCTTCTTGATTTAGACCATGCCTTAATCATGAGTTCACTATGATACACAATCATAATCACTCATAAGGATCTCAAACATTTGGTCCAAGCATTTCATTCATTGATCTCATCAAGAATTAAGACTTTACCAAATTCGTACTTCATCTATGATATTCTTGAACACCTCAAGATATTCATATTGGTATTTCTCTAAATACTGTTTGAAGTACTAGCATTAACTCTAATAGGTATGTAAATACATCACATGTATTATACCTAATAGGATAATCATTCTCCCACTACCACTAGTGAAGATTGATTAATAATGTCTAAGAGATTCATGTCTCTTACTGGTTCTCTAACCAAAAGAGTCTAGATTTATCCATCATATGGAAACTAGAGATGAATTTCTCATGATAATGCTAATTCGTTGTTTGAGTTATCAATAACTTTTAGGTATCATTTTATCTTATGCATACCAAGTACCACAAGTTAAACAAGGCATCGCCACAAGGAAACATCAACTTTATTAATTGGCATTATTTTCATACAATATGCAAAAATAAGGTGTCTCTATCCATTGGAAAATATGAAATAGAAGTTTATAACTCTATTACATGCCTTCAAGGTTGAAAATAAACTAAAGTAATACTATCTATGGTGGGAACACTTGCCCCATTTATTGGGTGCTTTACACTTTATATCTTACTATCATATACCTCAAAAGTGTTATAAGTTTATTTCATGACACCTTCAGGTGGAGACATCTGTCGCCTCCTTGTTCTTTAGTTCTTCCAGATAGAGTGGACAATTCCTTTTCCAATGTCCTAGCTTTTGACAATGGTGGCAATTGCCTCTCTTGGTCACGCCTCCCTTGGCCTTGAGAGTTGAAGATGACTTGAGCTGCTGGATAGCATCAGAACCTTTCTTAGCCTTGCCCTTTCTCTTGGACTTGCCTTTCTTGTTGCTAATCATCATTACAGATTTAGTCTTGTCCTTCTTCATTTGTGCCTCGACTATCCTCAACATGCCCAACAACTCTGTCAATGGCCTGTCAATGTTGTTCATGTTGTAGTTCATCACAAACTGACTCTAGGATTCTAGAAATGATTGTAGTATCACGTCAGTAGCCAAATCTTGGCTCAGGGGAAATCTCAGTCTTGTCAGGTTCTCCACATACCCAATCATTTTGAGCGTGTGTGGACCAATTGGATCTCCTTTTGTCATGACACACTTGAACAACGCCCTAGAGACATCATATCTCTCTTGCCGTGCTTGATCTTCATACATGTTCTTGAGATGCTGAATCATCTCAATGACACCCATGTTCTCATGTTGTCTCTGCAACTCTTGGTTCATGGAGCACAACATCAAGCACTTTGCATCAATGGCATCTTCAGAATGCTTCTTATAAGCATCCCTTTCTGCCTTTGGTGCGGTAGGAGAAGGTTCCTCTGGAGCTGGTGTATCCAGGACATAGAGCTTTCACTCTTGAGTGAGAACAATTCTCAATGTCCTAAACTAGTCATGGAAGTTAGTCCCATTCAGCTTGTCCTTTTCAAGGACCGATCGCAATGAAAAGTGATTGTTGTTTGTTGTCATTTGTATTACAAAAGGAAATATATGCAATTTAGTCCAAAACTCAATTTTGACTTATTTGATTGATTTGAAAGGTTGATGATATAATTAGGACTTTAATTAATTATCATTCCCACTATTTTTGTTCAATTTGATCGCCCTCACCATAAATTTAGAAGATTGCAGTGTACAATCTTCTAGTGGGTCAAGATCCTAAAATCCTATGAGTCATGGACCAATTAGGGCTATCACTCACAACTTAGATCTTCCAGGTAGGCAACTTTTGCCAATTGCATCATATGCAACTCTTGAAAGATGTTATATGCAACTCCTTGCCATGATCACCTCCATGCCTCAAGGTGCTAGATCCTATCTAGGTCACCTTGTTAAGTCTGACCCAAAGCCAACACGATGAATATGCACCCTGCTAGGGAAGACCCACATATTCATCCTTCACGCTTCCATGAGATAGACAGTGCACCACGCTAGGGCGTGCCCACACTTGGCCGATCAAGCTTTTCACATGTGTCACATTTGGAAGGCATCTAAAACTTTAATATTTTAATGAGGGATTTGGTTTTATAGGTACATATACATTTCTAATCACCATAATATATAGTACGTATCATATACATGCTTTATCCCATAGAGAACAACCAAAACGATAAAAGCGATGATTATGGCCATCCTAATGTGATTCCTCGATCCAAGAGGAATCACAGTCATCTAGGTCTACATCACATGCAACCTATATAAGATGAACTCTGCACTTCGCCATTCTGGGTTTGATTGACTCATCTTATCGGCTCACCATCAGGCCAGTCGTTTGGGTGCCACCAGCCAATCGATTGGCTCCTCCAACCGATCGGTTCACTGGTCATCGTGCATCTCCTCAAGTCACCACCCCCTCATATCGCTCCTCGAACTGGTCATCTAGAACGCCAACTGATTGATTCATTCCTTGAACTGATCATCTCAGTCATCGTCAGGTTGTCCGCCGTTCTTTGACATAATAGGAAATAAAAGTTCTATCCTATTTACATTTGAATTGAGAAACCCCGAGTTACATTCAGGGGGAGCAAAGGTAGGAAAGAAATCTCGAGTTATCTTGAGTTACATTAGGAATAAGAGATAGGGAATCGGTGCGCAAACCAAGATGCAAGTAACCACATTCAACCAAGAACACATACATAGGGTTTATTTGCCATAACCACGCTGCACATCCACCACAAAACTCATTTAAGGGTGGCTCATATTGAATGCATTTATATTACATATCATATATGTATATTGGGATTTGTGGATTTAGGATTGGACATGCATAAAGCCAATTTTATTTGCATCGTATATAATAAATAAAGGTGAAAAACCAAAATCGATCACATCGATAATCCTAAAGTATAGAGCAGTTGACGTGGCTCTGATACCACTATTGGGTTTTAGGGGAGGCAAAGAAGGCAGCGGAAAAAAATTCTTCTCCCAAACCCAGAATGAAGGATCGTGTCAATGTCTATACAGTAGGAAGGATGGTTTGTAGAGATATACCTTGTCCCGAGGCTTTCTCGGTGATGTTATCTCGTGGCTTGTATGGTCTTCACCTCTGGCATTGGATGGTGTCTGTGCAACTCCTGGTCATTGGGACTGTCGAGATTGATAACTATCCTATGAGCAGTAGAAATCTCCCGACTCTGTAGTAGTCCACACAGACCACCTAGAACTCTGATCGCCTTATCGTACAAGGAACTGGAAGGAGTCGTACCCTCCTGTCGGCGTACTAGTCACCGACACACTCTCCTACCACCAGTCGCCTTTCTGCAGTTGTCTTTCCCTTGATGTGCCTCCCTTATCAAGTAGCACTTACTCGGGCTCTCTTGGTTACCAAAACTAGAGAGAATGACAACTTTACAGAGCAAATGGTGTTCTCTTTTGTACTTGAGAAGCCCCCAGTACCCCTATATATAGGAGGGTCATGGGATAAGGTTCTCTACCCTGAGAATGCGAGATTAAAGTAGGAGTAGAAGGGTTCGAGATTTTCCACAAATTCAACCAACTGCACCAGCTGAACCGATCGTTTCATGCATGACACGGTCGGTTGGGGATATGAGCCGATCGGTTCACACCTGAACCGATCAGTTGGGACACTTAAGCCAATCAGTTCACTTCTAAACTGGTCAGTTCACTGCCCTAGTTAGTTCCTAATTGACCTTTCCTCTTTTTTTTCGAATTGATAAAATACCAATCCTTATTCCAATCAAATTGGACAAGTGAAATGAAGAGAAATTTCTCACCAACCTGACTTTCCCAACTTGCTCGTTTGGACCAGTTGAGCCAATCGGTTCAACCCTTGAACCGGTCATCTCAACCTATCCTTTGCCAGTCGGTTCATCACATGAGTTGATCAGTTCACCAACCTGAGCTGATCGATTCATCATATGAGCCGATCAGTTGGGAGTGCAGACTGTGCAAAATTAGTCAATTGTAGCTTCAATCAATCTGATACTCTAACCAATCGCTCCAACACCTTGAACACTATGATACTGAGCTATCAATTGATTGAGTGTTTAATTGAACTAATAAACTCCTTTAGCAATCAATCTAAACATCATTTGTGGATAAACTCCTCTTCCAGGTTAAATCCTATGTGTGTGATCCTACAGGCCCATTTCACATTGGCAGTGAAAGTTCATAACACTTATGACTTCACAAGTAAAGAGTGGTTCCTAGTCGCACATCAGTGCTACCCAAGTGAAATAGAAAGTTGGAGAACAACTTTCAATCCTACAATCCGTGAATGGTGTTACAACGAATGTATAATTCCTTTGTCTCTAATATCCTGAATGAACTCAAGGCATGGAACAATCATCCTTTCAACGTTCATTCACTTTCTTGATCTTAGAGTAGATTGGAGGAGATATGTATGACATCAATATCACATACTGATTCACACATGCGTACACACGCCTATCTCAATCCTACTCATCAAGTGGCCATGGATATCAAACTCCCTCAAGAGGGACAAATCCCATATCTATCACTCACCCCTCAAAATCCCCATGCGTCAAAGCCACCCAATCATCACCTTTATAACAACCCATGTTTCAAGACTGCATTTGATGATGTCAAAGTGTACCCAACGACATGTGTTGAGTGTAGTGATTTCAGGTCAAAGAATCACACTCACCACTATCACTGTGAGAACTGACTGTGACTATCATGCCATGGTTCCATGTGTCAAACTCATGGTGGGTCTGTCCGGTACACTTGTTCTCTAACATGTACCTATGTGTTTGGTTTGATATCTCCATTTCATGATTAATGAGATTATGTCATCAACCAACACCACAATCTAGTCTTGTGTGTCATTGTTGTCTATCTACCTTCCACAATGACATACGACTAGGGACATAATAAGAATGTACAAACTCTTAGCATCCATATGATCTCATCATTCAGGTCCTCAACCTGAAAGCATACATCACTGAGTACTGTCATTCTCTAGACATTCAATTTGTTCTATTATTATCTCATATGACTAAACCAGAAAGAATTAGAAGCTTGACTTTGATGTTTATCAAATCAATCTTAATGTATCCCACCAATCATCCCATGATTGGCTCTCAGGGCATACATACCAACATTATTTTTGTAGGGTATCCATTCCTAGGATCCTTGCATGTCAGGTGGCATAAGATACACTTGAATGTTACGTCCCGAGAAAGAAAGAACACATGAAGGACACACCTCCCACAACTCAGGGGATCTAGCTAAAGGGGTTTCTAGCTAAAGACTATTAGATCTATGACTAACAGGCACATAACAACTATCTATCACCTCTCTAGTGATAAAAGAGTGTGTCACACCTGGGTCAATTATCACAAATGCAAAAAAAAGAAGTAGACAAATTAGAATAAAATAACTCCATCTGACCTATCATGACCCGTGGATCGACCATTACTTCCGCCTGACTCATAGCATGGAATCTAGTCATTGCCTATTGCCATCCATGTACTCTGCTAGCCTGTCCATAGGACCGTGCTTGTGACATCTAACCACATCCTCTTCTACTACCACTTTTAAACTGCTATTACTATTGTGAACCTTACTAATTTTTCCTTGACTGTTGGTTCACTTCCTCATTCTTCACTGGGCAATTCCATATGATATCCCTTATCTGTCCATGCTAATGACATGTCATGTTATCATTTTGTGGCTGAGATGATCCCATCACTGAAACTGACGTTGCATTGTGAGCTCCTGCCGGTTAAAACTGAGGCCTTTGCCCCTACTCAGAGACCTCTATGATGGTGTATATTACCTCTTCTATGTAAAAGTCTACCTCCATTGTGACTATGGTGGAGAAAACCTTGTCTTCTTAAAGCCTCTTGAAGACTTCCCTTTGAACTGAACCTGCCTCTTCTTAGGGTTAGCTTCACTCTTCGCCTTACCGACTCCACAAAAGTGGAAGACCTCTATCTATTCTCTAAAGTTAATGCTACATAGTCAACTCCATACTCAGACCCTTTTCAAACTTATAGATCCTTTTCTTATCTATCACTTACATGTGAAGGAAAAACTTCAAAAGCTCCATAAACTTTAACTCATACTCATTGATGGTCAGTGATCCTTGACAAATCTTCTCAAACTATGAGATCTTCTCATCCAGGTATGTCTCTGGGAAGTATCTCCTGACAAACTCCCACAAAAACTACTCCCAACCTATCACAACTCATGGCCTCTTCTCCCCTTCTATATCCCACCAGTGGCCAACACTACGCTTCGGTAGGTACACACCATGCTTCACTTTGTCCTCTTCTAGGATGTTCATGATCTTCAATGCCTTCTCGAGCTCATTTAGCCACATGTCGGTGTCTGTGAGGTCTAACGTACCAGAATACTCGATCACTCTAACACATCTGAGCCATTCAAACATCTTCACAATGCTCTAGGATTTCACATTAGAGACAATTGCCCTAGTTTGAGGTGCTGGCGCTCTGTCAGTTAGATGTCTAATCATGGCCATCATTTGTTCTAACATGGATTGAAACGCAAGGCTGGTGTAATAACCTGGTTTTTCTCTCATTCAATTTATGTACACCTTAACTTGTTAGATGCTTTAATGTAATTCACAACCTCCATTACACCTAATTTGATGGCGTCAAGTCACTTTATGTTCAATTGACAAGTTAGGTTCTATCAAATATCACTTTGCTCCTATGTATGACTCTAATTTGAGTTTTGAACTAACTGTCACACTTACTATGTGTCATAAACTTGCAATAAATTTTGAACCCATATAATGAACTCTCCTTGATATAAAATGTATTTCATGATGTTGAGGATTCAAATTTCAACAGTATAAAAATCACTCCAATCGGACCATCATAGCCCAAGATATGATCTTTTGAAAGTTATAAATTAATCTCCTTTTTAACCATGATTTAACTTAATTCTGACCCTATTGAATCGAAATGGCTCATTTTGGGCCGAATCCTTGGGGCACACGACCCACTAATCCCCACCCCCTTTTATTTCCCTTGGCAATCCAATGATAGACTTGATGACCAATTAGAAGACTTTTTTCCTAGAATCTCGATTTTGGGTCTTTGGATCATCTAGCCTCGGATTTGGATCTCCATCCAACGTTCCCGCGAGATCCACCTACCTCTATACACCTTTGGCTAGTGGCAATGGCGTCGAGCCTCATCTAACACTCCCCTCTCTATTTCTAACCAAATTTGAAGCAAAAAATTCTTCTTTTGCTCTTTCCCCACCCTCCGAACTCCTTATTTGGGCCGCTCGGGTGCCCTTGTGGTCCCGATTTGCCGCAACACCTCCACCTGCTCATGACAACACTATCACACCTCTTCCTTGGGGGATTCTTGCCTCTTTTCTCCTCAGCCTCGTCCATGGGGATAGGCTTTTTTGCAAGGACATGGAGAGGGCTGACGTCAACTTCACATCCTCCTGCAAATCCCTATGCCCTTTTCCCTTTTTCATTGGAGAGGGCACCGCCATGGATAGAGAGGTCCTTGTGAGTCTTGGCTCGACGAGGAGGATGATCCAAGGACCACTCATTTTTGATCCAACGACGACTATGAGAGATCTCACCTGTACCCAAGAAGCCAACCCACAAGTTCCTTGTCACCCACATCTCCCTCTCCATCTCCCTCTCTTCCTCCCTCCCTCACGACTCAATATAGTGTAGATCTTGACCATTCGATTGTGAATCGATGACCAGATCTTGGTAAGTTTCTTTCTTCTTTTTTCTAAATCTATTCTTGAACTTGAAAAGAGCATATCACCTCATTCCTTGGGCCATTTTGGCCATATTATATATGCATTTATATCTAGAGATCGAGATCTTTTCAATGGTCCTAGTTTCAAGAGATAATTCTGCTTGTGTTTCCACTTATATGCTAAATATGATATCTTTTGAATCCCTTTTTACATGTTTTATACCATCTAATGCTCAAGCTTGCTCCTTTATGCCCTAAAACTTGATGTTAGACTTATATCAGTAACGTTAGCAACTTTTTGTTCTATGATTCGAAATTTGTTAATATATGGACTCTAAAATGATCTAATGTTTCCTAAGTAGATAAAATGGACCTATATACAAAATACACCATCTTGTATGTTATAGCTTTTCTAAGTGTGGTTCAAATGTTTATGAATGTTTTAAATTAGTAGAGTTCACCCTCAAATACAATTATTTTGTAATATGATCTCTCTTGGACCCTAATGATGATCTTATGACACTTAAGGTATCTTAATATAGCCATGTATGAACATGTGTGTTTAGTGCTAAACCTTATGCTTTTATTGATCCAAAGTTACTATAGAAGATCATGTAAACTCCCAATCATATCTTACATGAATTGTATCCTTTTTACCTCATAAATCATTCAAGTGACCTAATGTGAATAAAAGCCCTAGTGTTGACTTGATATATGATCTAGTATGAATGTTGATAACCAAGTTGTTAATCTTATGTAAACTTTGCTATTTTTGATCATCCCTATTATATAATGATCCCAAATTAGTATATTGATGGTATTTATAACAAAAAGTCTAATTGGACCTCCTTTACACTCTAATGAATACTATCTTTCATGAATATAATTCATATCACTTGAAATGACAATATGGACGATTAGGTTGAATGATCTTGCTTGTATCTTATGACCACTCAATTTAAGATCTTGATACCCTAATGGTAGATATCTGACTAAGTAGTGATGTTTCGCCCTAAGATCTAGTGGAATCATGATTTATGATGTATCATGATATTGAACATGCATGACTAGTTGAAACAATGAAATTAATCATGGATAATATGATACCTAGTTCTAGGTGACACATTCAACCACCACAATTATGATTAATGGAGTAAATCTTGCTGATGTTAATCCAATTACACTCATTTGAAGTGTGAAGACCTCTATGATGACTTAATTGCTAAGATGAAGTTAAGATCGTATATATGCTTTTCAAATCAAGTATCTTAATCCTATGCTCCAATCAAGGTGCACTTTATCCTCCTATTGGCCAAAGTAGTGGTATTGAACTTGCTTGTATGAATGTATACTTAAAACTCCTTGGTTTTATATACTTGTTTGAGATACTTGTTCCCTACAATTAGTATGTTCATTTTTCTTGAAATATGTTGAAAAAACCTCAAACATAAATGAACTTGTCCATTATTCAAACCTTGTGTACCTCCTTGAATTCTAAGGGTAAGGGCACAAGTTATTGGTAAACAATGTTAGCTCATTGACTTAGGTCTTGAGCCCCCCCACATATATAAAAGGGGCTGGCTAATATTGATCACCCTTATGGACCCTTCCTTTGAGAAAGTTGGTCATTGACCATATATTGTTGTTTAAGTATAATGGAAATGCACCTAAAACACGATTTCATGATAATAAGAAAGTCTTCAATGTTATTTATTTCTTTTTTTCTATCATATAAAGTTTTTCCAAGAACGTATTTTTCTCAAACCTATGAGTTTGTATATTTTATAGTGTAATTAGCACAATTGTGATGACAGGTACCTTTTTATGATTTTAGGTAACATGTACACTAATACTCTATTTCTATGATCATTGCTTCTACTCTATTATGATAATTTGTTTCTCTTACTCTGATGACATCGAATGACATGCAAATGGAATTCTTATGGGTTAACATATGGGACTAAGATCTTGTGTTGGGTACAAGTTTATTTTCCTTTTATACAATGTTGTCTCTTATCTTGTTCTTATTTGTGGTTTTTTTTCATGCATATGTTATGTGATCCATTCTAGGCACTGACGCGTAGGTCCTCTCACCTTTGGTTGTGTAGCCATTAGGAGTGTGGACTTAGGGTAATAAATAGTTCCATGAAAAATGGTATCATAGGAATCACATATCCTCTACGCATTTTAAATAACACAATTCCACATATACTAGAGAGTCTTCTAGCATCTCATATTTTCTTTAAGGACTACCCTAATACATCCATTATATGATGCTTAATTAGTTTCTCTTTTCATAATTTGATTTTCCTCTCATGGAAATGAATCTCATGACCTCTCTATTATGGGTAGATTATGTAAGGAGAAAACTAAAATTTAAATGAATTGGTGAGTAACATAATGATGTTGCCATGACCTGACCTTAAATTGAAAACTCAATTATGACTGATTCAAGTACTCTTGTAGTTAAAGTAGTCATGTATGACCTCTCAGATCATGTTAAAAACATTACCAAATCTAGACTACATGCTTTATATGTTTTAGTTAAAATGATAACAATCTTGATAAGATAAGATAAGGAGGATTTGTACAATATACCTCATGGTTGATGAGATCCCTATTTGATTGAATCCATGATGCCCTATTATTGACCAAACCTCAAATAATGTTAAGAAAAATGGTCCCTATTGGATATATATGATGATTATTCCTTGGAATGACTAAGCTCTTGGAATCTCAAAATCATGATGAAAGACCTTAATAGAAGAAAATCTTCCCTATTGATTTCTACACCTCTTGGTGATCACAATTTTGAATTATACGATGGACATGTACCTCACTCTTGCACTATTATGCTCTACTCATGGAGTTCCCAATTTGACTTCTCAATTTCTAAAATATACCCTTACCTTCATCATGAAAGGAAGGGAACACAATTATGACCTTCATATTGCAAATATTGAAACATGGTTTCTATATTACGACATTGATATTGCAAAAAAATCTTGAAATATGATTTCTCTATTATGATCTTGATGTTTGACTCGTGATATTATGAAATACAATTTGATAGTTGACACTCACCCTATTTGAATGTACTTGATGACCCATGATTAATATGGACTAATGTTCTAGAATAGGGTGGTAGTTGACATATGACTCCCCTAACCTAGGTCAAATCTCTACTTTTACTACCTCTAAAATTCTCACATTATGGATTATTTATAGCTTTGAAAGGTGACCCTTTTCACACTATTCTAATTTCTGGACCTAAGTCTCTAATAGGTCAAATCTATGACAACATTGATACTCAATTTTGAATTTTTATTTGATGATGATATGAAATATGATGATTTTGATTATAGTTAGTGGTTAAGTTCCTAGAACGACCTAGGTCTAGATCATTCATCAACCTTGAATACCATGATAATGGACTCGATATTGATATCTCAAATGTTGCTCAAAATGTTGATCGATTGTTGCTTGATTAAATTATATGGATGAATGACCACCCCTAATGTCTAAATAGGAATCTAAAACCTAGCTTCTAAATGTTTGGCCTTATGACTTTGATGTCTAAAACTTGACTCTCGATATTGATGTATGTAATCTTGACTCACGATTAATGATCTTGATTAGAATCCTATAATCACCCTATTTGGATGTTGCGATCACCCTTGATATATGATTAATGACTTTTGTGTTCCCAAATCTTGACAATTTGAAATTATGACTATGTTGATTCACTCAATTTATGACTTAGTGGGGAGCTCCATGTGGACTAGGGTGGGACTTTGCATTGATTTTGAGCATGAAATCATGATGCTATGATATATGTCTCAAATTGTGGAAATATGAATTCTCGATCATGGATATATAACCCCACCTATGGAAATGTAGAATCTAGGACCCTAATTATTGGAAATGAAAGTCATTCTTCACTCTTGATTTAAAGAGCTCTATTCAATTGACCTAAAAAGTGATCTCTCCAAATTTTTGATCTATAGGATGGCCTCTCCTGAATTGTGACTCATATTATGACCTCCCCAATTTGATGAAGGATGTGACTATGCTTGGAGTATGATTCCTAATTGCTCGATTTGGAAATAATATTGACAAGATTTGACTTTTGTGATACAAAATATGAAATCTCAATCTCAACTGATTAACTTGGTTTAATTTTGGGGAGGATTAGATAACCTGGTTTATCTCTCATTCAATTTATGTACATATTGATTCATTAGATGCTTTAATGTACTCCATAACCTCCATCACACCTAATTTGATGATTGATTCACTTTATGTTCAATTAACAAGTTAGCTTCAGTCAAATGTCACTTTGCACCTATGTATGACTCTAATTTGAGTTTTGAATTAAGTGTCATGATTACTATGTGTCATAAACTTGATATCAGTTTTGAACCCATATAATGAAATCTCTGATATAAAATGTGTTTCATGATGTAGTATTCAATTGTGAATCCAACGATACAAAAATCACTCCGATCAAACCATCATAGCCCAAGATATGATCTATTGAAAGTTGCAAATTAATCTCCTTTTAATCCCTGATTTAATTTGATTTCTAGCCCTCTTTAATCAAAATGGCTCATTTTGGGCCAAATCCTAAGGGGTCGTGGCCTACTAATCCCACCCCCTTTTGTTTTCCTTGGCAATCCAACGATAGCCTTAATGACCAATTAGAAGACGTGTTTCTTGGAATCCCATTTGGATCATATAGCCTTGGATCTAGACCTCCATCCAACAGTCCCACAAGCTCCACATACCTTTGTACACCTTTGGCAGTCAGCAATGATATTGAGCCTGACATAACACCCCCTCTCTCTATTTCTAACCAAATTCAAAGGGAAATTTTCTTAATTTGCTCTTTTCCCACTGTTTCGGCTCCTTATTTGGGCCGTTGAAGTGCCCTTGTGGCCCGATTTGCTACAACACCTCCACCTGATTGTAGCAGCATTGTTGCACCTCTTCCTTGGGGGACTTCTCGCCTCGCTTCTCCTCGGCCTCATCCATGGGGATAGGCTTTTCCTAAAGGTCATAGAGAGGGCCGACGTCGGCTTCACATCCTCCTACAACCCCTATGGACTTTTCCCCTTTTTCACTAGAGAGAGCGCCACCACATACAAAGTGGTCCTCATGATTCTTGGCTTGACGAGGAGGATGATCTAGGGAGCGCTCGTTTTCGATTAAATGGAGGACGTGAGAGATCCCACTTGTCCCCAAGAAACCAACCTGCTAGTTCAATGTTGCCTGCATCTTCCTCTGCCTCTTAGGATCCCTCCCACATGACTCAAGAAAGTGTAGATCTTGGTCGTATGATCGTGAATTGACAGCCAAATCTTGGTAAGTTTCTTCTTTTTTGTAAATCTATTCATGAACTTGAAAAGAGCATATCACCTCATTCCATGGGCCATTTTGGCCATATTATATATGAATTTTTATCTACAGATTGAGATGTTTTCAATGGTCCTAGTGTCAAGACCTAATTATGCTTGTGTTTCCACTGATATGCTAAAGATGAAGTCTTTTGAATCCCTTACTACATGTTTTATGCCATCTAATGCTCAAACTTGCTCCTTTACATGATAAAACTTAATGTTAGCCTTATATTAGTAACTTGAGCAATTTGTGGTTCTATGATTTGAAATTTGTTAATATATGGACTCTAAAATGATCTCATGTTGCTTAAATAGCTTAAATGGACCTATATGCAAAATGCCACTTATTGTATGTTATATCTTGTCCAAATGTGGTTCAAATGTTTATAAATGCTATAAATCACTAGATTTCACCCTTAAATACAATAATTTTGTATCATGATCTATCTTGGACTCTAGTGATGATCTTATGACACTTAAGGTATCTTAATTTAGCCATGTATGTACATTTGTGTTTAGTGCTAAACCTTATGCTTTTATTGATCCAAAGTTACTCAAGACAATTATGTGAACTCCCAATCAGTAGTATTACATGCCTTGTTCCTTTTTCCCTCATAAATCATTCATGTGATGTAATGTGACTAGAAGCCCTAATGTTGACTTGATATATGATCTAGTATGAATGTTGATAACCAAATTGCTAATCTTGTAAACCTTTCTCGTTTGATCATCCCTGTTATTAATGATCCCAAATCAGTAGCTTGATGGTATTTATAACACAAAATCTAATTGACCTCCTTTATGCTCTAATGACTACTATCTTTCATGAAAATAACTCATATCACTTGAAATCACGATATGGATGATTAGGTTGAATGATCTTGCTTGTATATCATGACCACTAAATTTAAGATCTTGAAATCCTAACGGTAGGAAACTATGATTTATGATGTAACATGATATTGAACATGCACGACTAGTTGAAACAATGAACTCAATGTAGAATGATGTGATACTTATATTTAGGTGACACAACCAACCACCACAATTATGATTAATGGATTAAATCTTGCTGATGTTAATCCAATTACACTCATTTGAAATGTCATTTGCTCTATGATGAATTAATTTCCAAGATCTAGTCAAGCTCGTATATATGGTTTTCAAATCAAGTATCTTAATCTTGTGCTCCAATCAAGGTACTCTTTATCCTCCTATTGGCTAGACTATTGGTATTGAACTTTATTAAATGAATGTATTCTTAAAACTCCTTGGGTTTATATACATGTTTGAGTTATATGTTCCCTATGATTAGCATGCTCATTTATCTCAAAATATGTTGAATAAACCTAGAACATAAATGAACTTGTCCATTATACAAACCTTGTGTACCTTCCTGAATATTCGAGGTAAGGGCACAAGCCATGTTAAAAGAGGGTTATCTCATTGACTTAGGTCTTGGGTCCCTCACGTATATAAAAGGGTTGATTGATCTTGATCACCCTTATGGACCCATCCTTTGAGTAAGTTGGCCAATGTCCATATATTGTTGTTTAAATATAATGGAAATGCGCATAAAGCACAATTGCATGTTAATAAGAAAGTCTTTAATGTTGTTTATTTATTTCTTGCAATCATATTAAGTTTTGCCAAACATACATTTTTATTAAACCTATGAGTTTTTGTATATTATAGCTTACCCAACACAGTTGTGTTGACATATAACCTTTTTATTATTTTAGGTAACAAGTACACTAAGACTCTATTCCTATTATCATTACTTATAATCTATTATAATATTTTGTTGCTCTTACTCTAATGACATCGAATGATATGCAAATGGAATTCTTCTCTACCGAGGGGGTTATAGCTCGGTGGAGAAGGCTCGGGCTCCCCCAAAGTATTGAACCGGGTTTGAATCCCCAGCTGTGTAGCTTCATCGATCCTTGGTCCCTTCACACACCTCGGCCTCTGCATGAGTTTACCTTTCTAACCCCGATGTGTGAGTAGTTGGGGAAAGCTGGGGGTTTATGCCGCTAGGGGGTCACAATCGTGGCACTTCCTCAGGGTTGGTTCCCACATCATCCAAAAAAATAGATCTTGTGTCGGGTACAAGTTTAGTTTCCTTGTATGCCATGTTGTCTCTTATCTTGTTCTTATTTGTGGTTTTATTCATGCATATGTTATGTGATCCATTCTAGGGATGAACGTGCAGGTCCACTCACCTTTTTCTGTGTACCCATTAGGTGTGTGGACTTAGGGTAATAAATGGTTCTGTGACAGCTGACCATAGTTATTGTGTCACATTCATGCATTGTAGGCTACTCTAGCCCCGCTTCTGGCATTCTCTCATCACGTGCCTACCTCCTAACACCACCACCTAGAGAAACATAACTACTCTCAATGTGTTCTTTGTGTCCTCTAGACATATCTACTTAAGAATAAGCTATGATAAGATATGTTGGATAATGTAAGAACAGACTCAAATCTAAGTCTTATGTCCCTGTAGACTCAACAAACCTAGAGCTTAATACCAACTTAACTGTGACATCTCATCACGCTAAAAGAGATTACTCAAAACATAAAACATGATAAATTACTAACTAATCTCATAGTCATAAAAATGGAATAATTAAAACCGATTTCAACATCATAAACATGTTCTAAAACATTTACATAAAGGTCCATATTTTCCATAAACTCATATACCATAATAGGTATTTGCATCTGTATCCATTGGCCTCAGCCAAATCCTGTATACAAAAGAGATATTCCACATGTACATGCCATATATATACAAACACTGACACACTACCAAAAACTCATGTCAATACATGCATATTATCTACAAAACACATCCCACACTCAAACATGAGAGTACATGGATGAACTAAGACTACCACTATAACTAGAATTGTTCCAACCTTCAACGTTTATTGATCACCATGCTTCTCCTCTTCTACCACATGATCTCGACCATGTTGTTGATGACCACCTAAAAATATGTGGTGACCAACGAGGTAAGACCCATGTTCCAACTAGAGATATAAATCTCCACAACAATTATTGATTACAATAGATTATTAAATAGTAATTAAATTGATGAGATTGAGTATTTAATAAGAAATTGAGTAGGTTGAACAATTCTGGCATACTAAGCAAGTTCAGTAGATTAAGTAGTTCCACAATTAAGCATAGCAGCAAATAAGATCAACAAGATATGTAAGAGAGCAAGTAGAACTTATCATTTACTCAAAATTGATCTCTCTAATTGCATTATATAACATTTAGTAGTATATAAGAATAAGTCAAGGGTTAACATCCAATGTGAGACTATTCAGCCCTAGAAAATATACTACATGGCTGTACTACATCTTTTATTATTATGCCCTGGGGAATTTGACAAATACCACTCAAATCCCAACTGACCACTATTAAGTCGAAATCAATGCCATACAAGATCTAGGATAATCACATTCCTAAGATCTTCCCCGCCCTCGGTTAGTATGAGTCCACCACATCAAAACTTAAGGTCAATATCCTAACAACCTAGTTCGTCCTTGGTACAAGTCATTACACTAGTGAAAGGAGGTGGATATGCAAACCCTACCATCCGATGTACAACCACACCTGTCCTCAAATATCATCACATATATAATCACTGAGACATGACCGCATCTATTCTCAAACTGAGGGCTATCTATGACCACCACCATCCTCCCAAATCTTGAAATCAAGATGTCAAGGAGACATAGTAACTTGCACCTCACATACTCAACAGTTTGTGCTCCGAGTTTCCCTTAGGAATACTCATTTCACCATCCAGCAAGTTCTTAAATTGGAATGGATCTATGGCACAATGAACTACATCTTAAAGGTTTCATTTCATTAGTTATGCTAATTGAGTGAATTGAGGCTGCACCATTCAAGTGGAAATACAAACCTTGATTCACTCTAGCAAGCATTGATATAAAACAAATTCATAAGATATAAAATGTGTGAGACAAATTTCCTCATCACATTTCACATGGTACTTATTTCATTGCCATCATGAGACTATACTTGTCATGCAATGAAGAGGATTTTACCTCATTCAAGGCTCAACCACACCCAAAGGTTATTAAGGCCATCACATCATTCTCTATGAGATTACTATTATCTTTCTATGCCTTAGAACTAGGCTCAACAAAACATCAACACACATGTGACACATAAGTTTTAACATAGCAAGGAACTATGGTGTAGATAGCACCATATTAGGGTTTGAACAACAATAAGAGTTTTGTTTCATTGTCACATTAATCATTCAAGAGGGATGATTTGAATCAACCACCATCACTAGGTTACATTAGGGTTAGGTGTGCAAAGCTATGTTTCATTAGGGTTACACATCCACTTATTATGGTGATTATTAGTTATTTGCATACTAGGGAAAAGTTAAGACTACAAGTTTAAGGGCATTGAACCATCAAATTCTTATCATTAGAACCAAAACCTTACATTATAGGCTTCACCCAAAATAGTAGGTTTTGAAGCATCAAATTCTAACCATTGGATCAGGTTCTTCATTTTAAACCAACTATTGATGTATAGGTCTAACCGTTGAATAATTTAACTAAGTAGACCGTTATATTATGGCTAAAAGAATCAACAGATGTGACATAGTCTCACTATCAATTGTGGTATCCTGCACCATCATTAGTTGTGGTGTCCAGAACCACCATTGATCATGGCATTTTGTGTCACCATTGAACGATGGGATCAACACTACCATCAGTTGACACCATTCAATGTTTGAACTACTATCACCATCAGTTGATGCCATCTTTAAAGCACTAAATCATCGAGTGTTGAGCTTCCGAAAGAGTCCAAAACTAAACTAATGGGGACCATTAGTTGTCAACAAAACAACACTAAAAGACAATTCCATTGGATCTATCAAGGAAACAACCATCGATTCTTGTATAAGGTTTGAAATAGCCAAAAAACCCTAAGTGTAAGCCATCATTTGAGAGGTGTTAAGCACCACCGCTTAACATGTAAGAAAGAAACAAGTTGTCCTCTACTCTAGGAAGATCATACACATGGTTTTAGGTTCATCTATAGTTAGAAACTAATCAAGGAACAACATTAAAATCAAACCTCTAGGCAAAGATATCTTCTATATGATTAAATCTTCATTTTAGAGCAAGAACTTGAACAAGCAAGCTAGTAGTAAGAAATAAACGTGAGGAGGGTTATAGAACTCGAATATAGGGAAAAGAACAAGCTCCAAACATCAAGAAAACTCGAGTTCAAAAGGTAGAAAGCCCTAATTTTATCTCTGAACTCAGCCAACTAGCTCTTTCTTCACAAGGGAAGCAAACCCTAGGTCAAGAGAGCAAGAAAGATAGGTTATTTAAGCTTTAAAGCAAGTTTTACCATGAGAAACCATGGTTCCATCCAGGAAGAAGGAAGAAGGTGATAGAACAATAAGAGAAACAAAGGAGAGAAAGAGGAATTTACTTGCTTAGGTCAGGAATAAGCAATGGAAGCTCCACAAATCCCTGATGAGGGAAGATCCAAACCCTAGCTGCTCCAACAAGAAGCTCGACTGTCTTCTTCAACCTTGGGCACTCTTTTCACCACCAAGTAGGGGAAGACTAAGCTCTAGATAGGAAATGAGAGATAAGGATCCAAAGGTTTTGTTTGGGTGCTAAAGGAAATGTATATAAATCTTATAGACAAGGGAGAAAAGAAGCTTGAGGTGTCCAAGTAGATTTGCCATGTGTCCATGGCCTATGGCTATCACGGTCATGAAAGAAGCAACTCCACCAGTTGTGGAGACATGCTAAACCATCGGTTGTTGGCTCTCCAGGCCAACCATCGATCAAATATCAGATCGAACTATGTCCACCATGTATCCTTTTATAATGAATACACAACATAAAATCCTATCATAGCCACATAAATATATAGCAACCTACAAAATGTTGGATCTAGGATGGGCTCTGGAGGGGGTAAATAGAGATAAAAGCAGTTAAAAAAAATTCATTAGACCTTCAAGATATTTCTAAGATAATATGATGAGTATGAACTTTGAGTGTAACTAAAACATACATATAAAGCGAGAGAGAGATTGAATAATGAAAAGAA
This sequence comes from Alisma plantago-aquatica, assembly GCA_963693085.1. Classification (NCBI taxonomy): domain Eukaryota; kingdom Viridiplantae; phylum Streptophyta; class Magnoliopsida; order Alismatales; family Alismataceae; genus Alisma; species Alisma plantago-aquatica. The sequence continues at coordinate 1,468,295,466 of OY856411.1, forward strand.
CATAAGCTATGTACAATGGTTACAATCTCCTAACTAGGAGAAAATTAGTCTAGTACACAGAGCAGCGAAGCTCTATGATTTTGTAAGCATTGCATACTTATATTCCATTATAAGGCATACAATAAGGCCTTACTTTTCTGGGCCAAGGATAACCTGCTTCTCTTTGAGGAGAAGGGAGCCAATAACCTACCAAAGGACTTACCTATCCAAGTCCAAGAGTCTTCAACCTCACCAAGGACTTACCCACTTTTGCAAGGAGTCTTTTGCATTCACTAAGGACTTACCCAAACTTGCAAAAAGTCTTCTGCCATAAGGAATCACCCACTCTTCTTGGATATTTTCCCTTTGACTTCACCTTCACCAAGGAAAATATTTCACCAAGGAACTCCTTCCCTTCTTCTTGTTCACCTCACTTATCTAAGAAAGAGAATTTTCATCTTCAAGGTTGCATGAGAGATTGTGAGGTAGTGGAAGTGAGAGCCTGACAAGATATACATGTAGGACTAGCTCTATTACAAATCACCTACTCAATCTAATGGATGTATCAAGTGATTAATCTTAGAGAGAGATGTTTTTTATTTCATCTAGGTTTTATCATCTTTTATGGATAAGAGGTGGTTCATTCCCTTCTAAACCAACCATTGGGGTTAATGAGATTAATCCACTTGGCAGGTGCTACAATTTGGTATAAAATCCTAGGGTTAGTGAGTCTATATCAACAATAAGGACATGGGAGTGGAGTTTGAGTTGATAAAGGATGGTGACATCAATATATTTCAATGACTGGGTTGATGACAACCCATTGGAGTTGTTTTTTTATTGATAACTCAAGGATTACCACCTACATTCATATAATATTGACCTTTATCATTTTTGGATATGATAGGTAGAAGAGAAACTTAAGTAATATGACAACAAGATGGTCCTTCTTAATATTTGATGAGAGAAGCATAGACTCAATATCCAAGGACATACAATGTATCCTTATAACCATAGGATGATTTTCCTCAAAATCACTAGTGGGTTCATGGATGAAGGGAATGGCCTCCAAGTTTCCTCAGTTGGTAATTATAAGAACATTGGAAAGACCTATGAGAATCTATGAAGTTTGGGAGCCACATATTTTATGGGAATCACAAATCTGACATACAAAAATACATGTGGAGATAAAGTTGGATTTTGTATCTTTAAAGATCCTTGAGAAAGTAAAGATTATTTGTGTCATATATCTTTTAAAGGAGAACGTGAGTGTAAATGGTGGTAAATGAAAGAGGCCATAAGATGACTTCAATATTCTACATGGGATGATTTCAAGAAAGTGTTTGAATATCATTTCTTCCCCGATTCCTATATACAAGAAAGGATTAGTTAATTTAGAGCAATGAATGCAACATTGAATGAGTATGAGTTGCACTTTAATGACTTGATGAGGCTTATCCTTAGTTGGTAGATAGATAATAGTACATGGTTAATGTTTTTGAGAATGGACTGACGACTAATATGCAAGACATGACAACAATTACGAAATTTTACTAGAACATCATGACGTTTGTGGAAGCTTCCAGAATGATAAAGATATCTTTGATGATTAGAAGAACAAAATAAGATATCAAGAAAATAAGGATTAAAGCTACTCAAAGAATGTATGTGATAGGATCAATATGAAATACTCAAAATTTGATCCAAAATTACAATTTAGTTTAATTCCCTATTTGAGTTCATTCAAAGTTTGATCCCTCATTTCAAGTACTATTTATTCATTTATTGTATACCTCAGTGTCCTTTTGTCCCATATATAATACTTGTTCCTCAATAGGTCATTTCTTCCCGTTCTACATTTTCAACTTAGTCCCTCATTTTAACTTCATTTATACACTCTTTTATCATGAAACTAAAATTAAGTTATTTTAGAAAATCTTAAAAATTGGGTCTAAATATCTCAACTAGACCTCATATTTAACTAAAACTCTCAATTTTATAATAATTGACATGAGACACCAAACCATGCTTTAGGCTATAAGTTGTCTTATTTTCCTTAATTGCATGATTTATTGAATTTATTATGGATTTATTTGAATTAGTTTTGTATGATAAAAAACGCTTATGTTTTAAATCATGGGAAGAATCTATCTGCAAATTTTGGTTCAATAATCTTTTGGAGTTTTCCAGATAGAAAATATCTTAGTGCTTGCATCAATTAACTGGATTGTTTGATGCAAGGTGGACAAGTTGGAGGGATTATAGAGGGCTTTAATAGGACTATTCTAATTGCTTCAAGAAGATTGAAGCATGCATGGTAGGCTACTTTGATCGCTTGGTGTGGTCAATGCCTTCCCAAGCTAGGGTTGACTTCTTCAGTCACTTTAGGCAATTGAAACATAACAAAGGGGTGGTATAAGTGGGTGGTTTGGTCCACTCGATCGAGTCTTGGTCAATGTATGTTTTGGAGGGCAAAAACCTCTTGAGACCACTGATGCACATTTTGGAGGCCAAAGAGGTTTCTATGATCACACTTTTTACATTAGTGCGGTTGACAACATGGCTCGAAGTGGCATTTTTTCTGCCAAAAATATAATAGTTCTCTATCAAACATATATACGCAATAACTTTGATCTTTGAAATATGTTATATCTTTTTGAATGTATAGAAGGTTGCTTAAGCAAGAGAAGGGAGATCTAGGATTTACAACTCATGCAAGTATAAGATTCTCCAAGTTATTTCATAGTAAAGCTTAGAATCATATATCAAACCTTATTTAGTACAACTCCATTTAAGTTCTTCTGTATCTTTTCCTATTATATGATATTCCGTCTCTCCTTTTACCCTATTGTCCAAATTTCTTATATATATGATGAAACTAGGTTCTTTTCTCCAAAACCTCTTCTTTTTACATTCCTTATCCTATTTAGATCTATATATTATTTGGTTATGCATATTTGGACCTATTAGTCATCCTTTGTAGATTGGGTTCATGCATGCACTTGCTGGGAACCATATCATCATCTAAGGCAAGTGAGTGAGCCTTTATTTAGTAGTCTTTGTACATAATTCCTGGTCAATTAGGATTATCGTAGAGTGGTTATTTCTAAGTTTAGATTTATAAAGGATTCCATCAATTTGCTTCCAATTTTTATGAAGGTTCTTGGCCATTGACGATCTGCAATGGTATTACAACAGGGTTCTTTCCTATCAATAGGGGGATCATACAAGGAAATCCCCTATCTCATACCTCTTTTATCCTCTTTGAGGTATCTCTATGTTGTCTTTTTAAGAAATATATGGATGATATAATCTACCCCACTTTACTTCTTCTGGAATATTGATCCTCCCATTCTCCTTTTACTAATGATCTGATTTTCTTATCTACATGTAATCATAATTCTTTGGATTTCTTTGGTTCTTCTTTAGCTGAGTATGAGCGTGCCTCAGGCCAAAGAATCTACAAAGTGAATTTAGGGTTCTTAATCCATTTAAATAATCTTAACGCTATACTCATGATGCCTAACAAGTTGGGTTTTTAGCAATGACAAATTTTTTTTGTATATCTGATTCCCATTTCTCGTATCAAATTGCTTCCTAGATACTTTAATGAGGTTATTGAGCAAATTAATAAGAGGATTGCTTTGTGGAATAGAAAAAAATTTCCTTTGCTGGGAGGATCACATTGATTAAGCATACATTGGAGGCCATTCCGGTGTACACCTTGGTTGCTTTGGGTATACCCTCGAAAACCATTAAAGTGATGGAGGGTATGTTAAGTTGTTTTCTTTGGAGTGCCCATGATGGAACCTATAGTAAGGAATTGGAGGCATGGTTGAAGACTTCTTGACATAAAAATCATGGTGGTCTTGGGATTCTTTCTCTGGTGGTGACTGATGCCACTTTTAATCTGACGACAACATGGGAGATTCTCACTGGAAATTCAAGATGGGTGGCATTCTATCAAAGAAAGTATACAAGGTCTTGTATTAGTTTTGATAAAGATAAAACCCTTTTCTACACCTATCCACTTGACCTCATCCATATTGTTGTAGGTTGTGGAACTTCTTTCCCCTTATCCAGAAGAACTTACATTGGTTCATTTGGTGGGGTGATTTCTCTTTTTTTTTGGGGGGGGGATAAATGGTGCTACCAAACTTTGCTCAAAGATCTAGTGATATAAACTAAAAAATCCCTATTAAGGGCGTGTGGAGTGAAGACAATGATTGAGATTGGAATCTTATGAATCAATGGATTAGTGCCAAGGAGATACTGATGGTTCAGACTTCTCTTCAATCAATTCATGAGGGATCAGATACACCTTTATGGACTATCACCCACTTGGACAATTTATCCCTTAAATCGGAAAAAAATTCCTTACCTTAGAGCATGATACTACTTATTTGATTATCCTCTTTGGAATTCTGTTGGCACCCCAAGAACCAACGATATGATTTGGAAGACTACATGTAAGGCTTTTGTAATGAATGGAAATATAACCCGATATAAGATCCCAATAGCTTATCGATGCAGTTGTGGTACTTCTCCCAGTATTGAGACTACTATAGATCTTTTCCTTCACATCAGTTGGCAGACCTCTCTATAATAAATTTGGTCTTTAACCTTATTCCATGAATCCAAAAACATAACATTATCCTTAGTTGGATTAACCTCATTTGGTTAAACAGAGATAACAAATCTCTCTGTAGGGATGGATTGTATATTTGACCTCATCTATGATCTTGCGGATCATTTGGCAAGAACAATGCCACAAACATTTTCACAATAAAACTAGGTTGGTTGGGACCTACTGGAAGGAAATTTTGAGTCATATTAATAGTAGAATCCAACATAAATACTTAAATAAGATTGGCAAGATGGGATTCTTGAGTCATGCCACTAACCCTGGTGTGAGCATGCTTAGGTTTATGATTAGGCATTTGGAACTGGTGCGTTGGAACCCACCTGATTTCAAAAACATCAAATTCAACACTGCCTTGGGAAGGGATACTTTTGATGGTGGTGTGATGCAATGGTGGATGTATGACATCTTTTATTAGAGGGAGGGGAGGATGATCAAGGATTATATAATGTGGATTAATGTGAATACAAAGGAGGTGGTTTGTATCTAAGCTATGATTGTGGGGATTAAACTCGTTGAGGACCACAACATTTTGTCTATAGAAGTGAAGAAAAAAAAGAAACAAAATATTTGAATTGGTGTGGCGGAAAATAAGCACTATTGGAGCCTCATGCCTCATGCCTCATGTTCAAGAGATTCAAAATAAGATTGTGGAGGTCTCTTTGGTTGGTCACTAGATCGGTAAGGAGGGCTCTTCAAATTTCCTCAAGTTGTTTTGTGACCCTTTGTTTGCTCAAATAACGAAGGGTCAAATTCACTTGGATAGGATGGGAATTCCTACAATTCAGCTTTTATAGAGAGAATCCTAGTGTGATACAATTGTTTTCCTCTTTTTTGGTGGCAATTACCTATATATGGGTGTATAGGTTTTTTTTTCCTTTTGGGTGGTGATGATGATGTATCTTTTGCTAATTTTGTCTATGTGAGGAGGGTGAGACAAATAGAAATCCTCCTGGCTCAACAAAAAAGACTTCACTGAATGTATGAAAACCAAGCTAAAGATGAGTTTTTGAATTTAACTATAAGAACTTTTAGATTATCAACCACTTTATATGTTCTTTCTATCCTAATACAATAATACAAAATCTTACACTTACATGTTACTGACAGCTACGACCACCTTATGTAAATTGCCTTAAAACTACTTTTGGCATAAAGGACACATATGATAGAATCTCATGATGATTTTTCAATAATGATCTATTTCTATTTTGAGCAATTAAGAGTGATGCTGAAGCCACTTTGTGATATGGCATTGGAATTTCTAAAATAGTGAGATCATGGCTATATATGTGCATAATGATTATGAACTAGGGTTTTATTTCTTATAATGATTTACTTGCAAAAATATTGATACCATGCTATAAAAACTACCTTATTTCACTATGAAAGATGAGTATCAAGATTAATTAATAAAGTGAAATCCAAATTCATGTAGTGCCTTGTAGCTCTAAAACTATACCAATGTTCAGAAGTCAAGGAAACAAAATGTGTATCCTTTTGGAAATCTTGGGATTGTGAGTATGTACTTATAGTCATATTTAAGTGAATATAAGTCAGTATGGAGAATTTATGTGAGGTGTATTATTCTTGATTCCATATAACCTCCCAATTATATAAGTGTAGTAGAGGCCATATATCCTATTGTGAATGATATATATGCCAATGTGATTGAGAAATATGTTATATGGTGATTAAAATGTAATACTGCCACGCTTTGGGGGACAAAATAATATAATACTGCCAATTTGATATTATAGGTTCTGTGACCTGAGTATCCATGCTGGGCCTAATGATTTATGTTGGTTGTAGGGTGGATGAGCCCCTACTTTTACACTCAGACTGCCTAAGGAACAATGGAATCTTGTGGAGACCAGATAATCCCAAGTTCCTCTATGATAGGCTAGGAGACTTCACAATCACCATTTAGTAGTTTATGCAGTACATTCCAACTACATATGGCTTTATAATAAAATATTTGATTAAATAGTGTATCCCTACTTGTGTACTATCTTATGATTTCTACCTTGTATTGGTTATTCCTTTATAAAGTGTCTTCTACATGTTAGTTGTCTTTTCTTTATACTGCTCAGATATGTTTTTTGGTAGAAGTTTTTATTCATCAAAAAATTTTCCCAATATTTGCACATATTGTTGTATTTTAATATTTAATAAGCTTTGTAGATGATTATCCCTTATTGGGACTTATCACACCAATCTCCATTCCCACAGTAAGATCCATATAGTGATTCCATGTGAAGGGGATGAATGTGCCCATCCATGAGTGGCTGAACCACACATGATATACAAAAATAGAAAATATATTTCATCAAGAACAACTTGTTTGAAAAATATAAACCAAGTAACATAAGTTTTTTACATAGAAATTCTTTGTCATGCAAGCCACTAGTTTGGCCAAGTAGGAGGTAAAGCACACCTTGTTTGGATTTCAAGGTAAACAAGTCAATAGATGTTTTGATTTTATAAATACAACTCCAGAAGATCCTGGAGTAATGGTGAACATCTTTTCACAGATAAAAAAACATCATTATCATACATATGTCATTAAGGATTGTGATAACACTATACTTTATGTACTTGCTATATATATTTTACACCACTTTTAGTATAAATTTAATTAACTTTTCACACAATTTCTCTATCTTTTTGACTAAAGCCTTGCTTAAATGATTTCAGGAATCAACACAACTTAGATCGTGATTCTTGGGAACCGCGACCGCGATTCCAAAGCACCAGATATCTTGAAGCATAACCAGAGACCGCGACCGCGGTTATCCAAGGACCGCGACCACGGTTATCTAGAGACCATGACCGCGGTTATCCACAGACCGCGTCTGTGGTTATTCAAAGACTGTGACTGTGGTTATGACAAGAATCGTGACCGCAGTTATAGGAGGACCACGACCAAGTTGGACCGTGACCAGAGAAGAATAAGGTAGAGACCGCGATTGCGGTCTTGCCCTCACTTAATAGAAAAACCGTGATCACAATTCTAAGTCAGTGGAATGCACCTATAACTAGCACACCCACCTGTCTTATCAGGGGAGGGGAGAGAGAGATCAGATCCTGAGGCCACGAAGTGCTGCTACGTTCCAGACTCATCTGCGACCATCCGTCCATCAGTCTTGGACCTCCAAAGGAAGAATCTGAGGAGAGAGAAGACTGTCGTTTACTCCTTCTTCAGGAGGAGAAGGTCATCTACACGGTAGATCCATATCTAAAGAAGTAGTGTGTAGTATCACGTTTCTTATCTTCTAGATCTATCGTCTCATCCTACTATACCCCTTTTCCCAAGTTGTGGTATCTTATGGATCTATCTTTTTGTAACACTGTCATGTTGTCTGCAAACATGAGCGGCTAAACACCTTAACTTCGGTTTAGAGTAGCAACTAAGGCTCTCCCAACATGTATATTATCTCTTTCTTTTGAATATACATATTCTTATCAAGATTATCTCCATGCACCTATTTTAATGCTTCACTTATATTCTTAGCTACCATCTTGTGATGTTTGATTGTTGATATCTTGAGAGAGTAATTTCACTTTTATCCTGTATCGTGGAGTAGTAACAATGCATGAGAGTGTTGGAATGCTAAAGCTTTAACCATTTGTTCTGCTGTGAGGTTTTGAGTTGTCATCTCAAGAGAGAGGCTTCTGTTAGACTTAGATCTATCCTCATCTCGAGAGAGAGTGGAATAGATGTTTGAATGGTTGTTTGTAATCTTGATATGAGTATGCAATAGAGAGAGATAATATTACATGTTGGTGAGGTGCTTTAGTTGGTGAACCCCAACCCGGGTTTTCTCCCATATTCTTGTTTCATCTTATTTCTTTTTTTTTCTTTTGTTTTTTTAGTTCTTGTCTCCTTTGCACTACGTTAGTCTGTGTGCTACCGCTCCTCAGGGAACACCTTTTATATACCCTCTTCGACTGGAGTATAAGAGTGTTTGATTCCAGATTCTTAACATGACCAACCTTGTCCCTGTGTTCGACCCTGATTGCTACATCAGACCTTGTTTATCATTGTTGGGGCTTGAGAGTCGGGTTATTTCTTTAAAAGTTTGACTACTCTAAATCCACTCCTTTTGGACGTACAATTTAGGCCAGTCAACTTTTTGGCGCTGTTACCGGGGACAAGGCAAAACCTCACTATTAAGAACCCGAGTCCGCTTACTATACTCCCATGCCTCAAGCTTAGTAATAAGTTTGACAACATAATTACTTTAAGTTTGCTAACCTGGGTTTGTGCAGAGTAGTTCGTTTGAACCAGTTTGGTTTCCTAACCTGACTGTATGATCTATTCAGGTACCCAGGAAGAAGCAACTTGTTTGACTTTTCTCCTCTTTGCCATGCCACCTCATGTGGATGTTACCCTTTCATACGACGAGCAGAACCAAAGGAATGAACAACACCCACCTCCACCAGCAACAGATGAAGATATAGGTGGTCGTTACAACGACGGGCATCAATATCATGAGCAAGAAGATCAACTTGAAGAGGATGACTGTAACCACGAGGAGCGTCATCGTCATCACAAGCACAGAAGAAACCATAACCACCAAGAGTGAAATCGTAGGGACAACGACAACAAAGATGATGAAGAGGAAGAAAAGACTCTTTGGGAGTTAGCAGCTACAAAAGCCAACAACTCGAGATGTCCTGTGATCATCCCAAGGTTCGATGCAGTGAACTTCAAACTAAATCCAGCTTTAATCTCTATGATCCAGAACAAAAGCTTTCGAGGGAGTTCAAAGAACGATAACCCTTATCATCACCTCGAATATTTTTAAGAATATCTGCGACACCATCAAGATGTAGGGAGTTCCATAAGAAGTCATTTATTGCAAAGGTTTCATTTTCTCCTTAGAATACAAGGCACTATCCTGGTACCTTGGATTACCACATCAATCTTTGAATGGATGGAATGCATTGGCTGATGCTTTTGTAAACAAGTTATACCCCACAGAGAAGACTATTCGTAACATGTAGAAGATCATGTCTTTCAATCAGAGGCCAGGTGAGAATCTGCATGAAGCTTGGGAAAGGTACCAGGAGTATCAGAGAGATTGCCCTCATCATAATTATTAGAAGGGTTCTCTAATAACGACAATCTATAATGTTTTAATACTAGACGAGAGAGTTTTGCTAAATGTAGTAGCAAGAAGTGACTTCCTCGGTAAAAAGCCCAGTAGATCCAAGAAAATCATCGAAAACATGGTTGAGTTACAAGCTGGGACCGATTATGATAGGACCGACAGAGGGTGTGCCAGAAAGGCCACCAATGAAGGGTCGTCAATTGAATCAAAGGTTCTCGAGGCAATCACAACTCAGATACAAAAGATAGCCATTGATATTCGACAGTTGAAGGAATCAGGAGGAAAGGGGAAGAAGCACACTGAAAAAGTGATGAAATGCATCACTTACGGTGAAGGTGGGCATGAAATAGATAACTGCATATACACCCAACCGGAAGAATCAAGTGAAAGTGAGTCTGAGGAGGAGGAAGCTAAAAATGTCTCTTATGCTAACTTTGAGAGACCGGATCACCCATGTTTCATTTATGGCAAAAAAGATGCTCAGAGAATTCACATCAACTGAATAATCTACCCAAGCAACAACCAGGTTTCTAGAAGAAAGGCAGACAAGGTCAATACACCAAAACAAGTACTTTCCAGACAAACAAAACCAGCTATTAAGGTCAAGGGAAGTATCAAAACCGCCAAGCTGTAAGCATACATCAAGGATAAGGACAAGCTCAAGGATAGAGTCAGGCAAGGAACAATAGTCAACCTGACTTAGTGAGCCAAATATTCGATTTCGTCAAGAGACAGGACATGATAAACAATCAACTAGCACAAAGTGCACTATCCAACTCTGGCATCCTGAATACGATGTAGGTCCAAATGGCGGATATGCAAACACATCAACGCTAGATAGACCAACAACTCGCTCAGTTGGCCGAGCTGGTGAAGAACCCTTCAGGGAAGATACCATCTAACACCGAGTCTGCAAAGATGGTAGTCCTTAGATCGGGAAGGACGATAGAGTGCCCTGAGGCGACGAGACTTGAAGAACCAGAGCCAGATATTATTATAGAGAAATCAGCTGAAGGAGAAAACCAACAAGCTCAAGTTAGAGAACCAGAACCTATGGAGGACATATTAGCTAAAAGGAGTCAATACTCCCCGAGATTTCCATTTCTGTATAAACTCATAAAGGCACGTCTCAAAAAGAGGTATGAAAAGTTTATGGAATCAGTGAAAAAGCTCCATCTCGATGTGCCATTTTTGGATACTTTAGAAGAAATGCCAACATATGCCAAGTTTTTCAAGGACCTAATTACAAAGAGAAGAAGAGGAGGAAGGATTGAAATAGTACACCTTTCCAGTATGTCAACTACTTTCGTAAAGGCAAAATTACCTACCAAGAAGAAGGACCCTGGAGCCTTTACTATACCTTTTGCTGTAGGGGATAACATTGAAAGGAAAGGTCTTGTTGACTTGGTCAAGACCAATATGAGGATCGAGTTAGCAGACCACACATTCAAAAGGCTCATGGGAGTAGTTGAAGATGTTCCAATTCGCGTGGGAAGATTTTTTATCCCGTGTGATATTGTTGTCATTGACACTATTGAAGACGCTAAATGCCCTATCATCTTTGGATGTCCTTTCTTGGCGACCGAGAGGGCAATGATTGATATCACTGAAGGCATCATAACTCTGAGGGTCGGAAATGACCACATTGATTTCAAGGGAAAAGACGCCATGAAGGGACCATTCCTGCTCGAATCTGCTTACTTCATGGATAGCTACAACCAAAATTGTGAAGAAGTAGAAAAAGATACAACAGTAGTAGACCCTCTTATGAGGGTGTTAAAAAATCATGATTCGGAAATCAAAGACCCCGAGGTTGCTGAGATCCTCAACCAACTAAATCAGGACGAAGAAGATCTGAGCGAGGAAGATGATGTTATCGACACAGTCAAGTATGCTTCTCTAGAATCGACACCAGAGGAAGAAGAAACATCTAAACCCAAACCGGAACTTAAACAGCTGTCAGAAGGTTTGAAGTATGAATTTCTAGATCATGAGAAGATAAACCCTATTATAGTTAATGCTAATTAATTGAAGAGCAATTGGAAAGACTTCTTAGGGAGTTAAAACTGCATAGGCAAGCTATTGGCTATTTCGTGGATGATATCAAAGGGCTTAGTCCTGCCCTATGCATGCACCACATTAATTTGGAAGAATCAGCAAGACCTCTGGTTCAACCCCAGAGGAAACTAAATCAAATGTTGAAAGAGGTTGTGAAGAAGGAAGTCATTAAGCTAAGAGGTGCATGTATTATTTACCCAATTAGCGGCAACAATTGGGTAAGCCCTATTCATGTTGTGTCGAAGAAAGGGGGAATGACTGTTGTGAAGGGAGATAAAGGAGATGAAGTAGCCACCCGGATTGTCACCAGGTGGAGAATGTGCATAGACTATCAAAAGTTAAACCAGACAACAAAGAAAGATCACTACCCACTACCCTTTATCGATCAAGTTCTAGAAAGACTAGCGCATCACGAATACTTCTGCTTTTTAGATGGTTATTCTAGATTTTACCAAGTTCCTATCCTACCTGATGGCCAGGATAAGACTACCTTCACTTGTCTATATGGTACCTATGCTTTCCGAAGAATGTCGTTTGGATTATGCAATGGTCCTGCAACATTCCAACGTTGCATGATCTTGATGTTCTCAGACTTTCTGGAGGACATTGTGGAAGTCTTTATGGATGATTTTTCTATCTATGGAATAGAATTTGATGGTTATTTGAAAAATCTATCGTTGGTCCTACAATGCTATGAAGAGAAGAACTTGGTTCTTAACTGGGAGAAATGCCATTTTATGGTGCACGAAGGCATAGTCCTGGGCCACAAGGTCTCAAAAAGAGGAATTGAAGTAGATGTCAGCAAGGTTGAAGCTATCTCTCGACTACCTCCACCTAAGTCTATGACTGGAGTGCAAAGTTTTCTTGGTCATGTTGGTTATTATTGAAGATTCATAAAGGACTTTTTGAAGATTTCAAAACCCTTGTCAAATCTACTAATCAAAGATGTAGAATTTGATTTTACAAATGATTGTTTGAAGGCTTTTCAGACTTTGAAGGAAGTGCTTGTAACCCCACCTATTCTTCAAGCTCCAGATTGGGAGCTACCCTTCGAGCTGATGTGTGATGCTAGAAACTACGCCGTAGGAGCAGTCCTAGGGCAGAAGAAAGACAAGAAACACCATGTCATATGCTATGCTAGCCGTACTCTTGACGAAGCACAGATAAATTACACAACCATAGAGAAAGAGATGCTCGCCATCATTTTTGCCCTTGACAAATTCAGGTCTTATTTGATTGGAGCAAAAGTAAAGGTCTATACTGACCACAGAGCTATTAGATACCTAATGCAGAAAAAGGATACTAAGCCTAGGTTGCTAAGATGGCCTTTATTACTCCAAGAATTTGATCACGAGATCATTGATAAGAAAGGGTTGGAAAACATAGTTGTCGACCACTTGTCAAGGATTGTCATCGAAGACAAGAATGAGACACCCATCAATGATAACTATGCAGATGAGGCTTTGCTCATGATAACAGTCGAAGAACAAATATTGTCGTTATTTGCAGATATTTGCAATTATCTTGCTTGTGGGGAGTTACCCCCGAAGATAACTTACCATCAGAAAAAGAAACTCTTCTCTGATATAAGGAATTACTATTGGGATGACCCTATGCTCTTCAAGAGATGCTTTGACAATTTATACAGAAGTTGTATTACTGAGGAGGAAGTGCCTGGTATTCTAAGGGAATGCCATTCCTCACCCTATGGAGGACATCTGGGAAGTGAAAAGACAGCCACCAAAGTCCTACAATCATGCTTCTACTAGCCTTCTCTATTCAAGGATGTCGCTGCATATGTATAAACCTGCAAGGAATGTCAGATGACAGGGAATATCAGGAAAAGAAATGAAATGCCTATGTCAAAGTGGGTTGAAGTAGAAATTTTTGATGTATGGGGGATCGACTACATGGGCCCATTCCCACCATCCCAAGGGTATAAATACATTCTCGTTGTTGTCGACTATGTTTCAAAAGGGTGGAAGATGTTGACACCCAAACATGTGACTCTAAGGCTGTTATAAGGCCATTTGAGAAAACAATTTTCCCAGGATTTGGTGTACCACACACTGTTATAAGTGATGGAGGATCCCACTTTGGGGAAAAATAGTTTGAAAAGTTGCTGAAAAAGTATGGAGTCAAACACAAAGTTCTTACACCCTACCACCCGCAGGCTTCAGGGCAGGTGGAGGTGTCGAACAGGAAACTGAAGCAAATTCTTGAAAAGACTTTTAGCAGAACAAGAAAGGATTGGGCGATGAAGTTGGATGATGCCCTTTGGGCATATAGAACCACCTACAAAACCCCCAGTGGAACTACACCCTATAAACTATTGAATGGGAAATCCTACCATCTACCTTTGGAACTCGAGCACAAAGCCCTCTAGGCAATAAAGTTTCTGAATAAGGATATGGAAAAGAATGGCCAATGACGCTACTTACAAGTGCAAGAATTAGAAGAATTAAGACTGCATGCCTATGAGAACGCAAGAATCTAAAAACAGAGGACCAAGGTGTGGCATGATACCCACCTGAAAAACAAGGACGTCCATGAAGGAGACAAAGTGCTTCTTTTCAACTCCAGTATTCGTCTCTTCCCTGGATAGCTAAGAACCAGGTGGTCAGGACCTTTCACAGTGGTGAAAATCTACCCATCTGGAGCAATGGAGATCCAAGGAGATAAAATTGGAATCTTTAAAGTTAATGGACATAGAGTGAAAAGATTTTATGAAGATCAGACTTTTGTGAGAAGGTATGAGGTTGATTTGGAGGAACCAAGCTATACACCAGAGAAATACAATAAAAAATTACCACACCCTACCACAGTGCCTGAAAGATGAAGATTTATGAAGTCTAGCTAAGAGACTTTATAACAAGCGCTTATTGGGAGGCAACCCAAGTTTTATCTTTTCTCTTTCTTCTCTTAATGTTTGTCTTCTCTTAAGTTTTTCTTCCTTTTCTAGACTTTTCTGAGTTTTATTCAAGAGACATATTTTTGTTTGATCTGGTCACAGTTATAACCGTGACCACAGTTTTGCATTTGTTTAAACGAAACTGAAACTGCAGTTTTTTGGGTCGATCTAAAATAACATGACCACAATCTTTGTCTTCAATTGAAATACTATGACCGCGGTTCCTTCAAGGGAAACTACAACCACAATCATAACCCCGACCATGATCATAATCGCGATCGTGGTCATTTCCCACGATTAGTTCAGTCGCGGTGTTAATGTCTATAAATACCTTTAAACCCCGAATGTTTGGTTCTTTACATTCTCATCACTCTCGTCTATAACCCTTTAAACCCCGAATGTTTGGTTCTTTACATTCTCATCACTCTCGTCTATAACCCTGAAACCCCCACACTATTTCATGACCGCAAGTTCACCGTTTGACGCCTGAGATCGTTGCCGTCGTTGCATCCGTACCAGTCGATAAGGTAACTTTTCATTTTTCTTTTTGCTTCTCGTCGGTGAGCTATATTTTATCTTGAAAACCCTACCATATGCTCCTGGCGTTGACCGACAATCAGCTATCGCAGAGTAGCCGGTGGTCTCCGCCGAATCTCACTTCCTTTCCGCCATCGTACCCGCTTCTATCATCAAGGTAACCTTCTTTTTTTCTTAAAAACCCCTCTCGAAGCTGTTTCTTGGTGGGCGATGATCAACTATCATTGTTCTAGTTCTCTGACCACACGACCTGTTTGTTCTTTCCCCTAAAGAGAAAAACACCTTAAAACCCTAAAAATGGAATAATGGATGTTGGTGTGAACAAAGAACGAACGATTGATTTGAAACTAAAGAGTCAGAAGAAGACGAACCGACCGCGGTAATCTTAACCACGACCGTGGTCCCTTCAAGAAAAACTACGATTGCAATCATAACCGTGACCGTGATGTTCACCCAAAAACTCAAAAAGATTGTGAGTTTAGCCTTCCCTGAAGGAAAACTGCACCCGCGATAATAATCGCAACCGCAGTCTTTCTTTAGGTAACCACGACCTAGGTAACGTAAGGTTCGCCAAAAGAATCACGACCGCGGTTGTTCTACACCAAGACAACCACGACCGCGATTCTCCCTTATGACCCATAACTGCAACCGTGATCTCTTTAAGAGACTGTGACCGTGGTATGCTCTGAAGTAACAATAACCACAACTACGATTAAAACTACGACCTCAATTCCTATTGTTTAAACCATAACTATCCTTCTAATGAAAATAACCTTCATGACCTAATTGCCTTTGATGTTTTTAATTTGTAGAATGTCTTCCCCAACCTCAAGCGACCCGATTTACAAAAGAGCCACATCCTTGGAGGAGGTGGAAAAGATAGTCAAGAGGTTGACAGAAGCTCTGAAGAGGAACACCACTCTGCCAGTGCCAAAAAGGGTGGAGATGCAGCTGTGACTAGCGTAGTATCAAAGGATACTGGGGGAGCTACCACAAGAGGAGTCCCCAGAAAAAATAGAACAATCAGAGGAGACAGAGACCCCCGAATATCTACCAGAAGAGTCGGGAAGCCCGATGCATGGAAAAAAGCAAAAAGCTACATCAAAGGAAACCAAGCCCAACAAGAAAGCAAGGGTAGAGGAGGCAGTAGGAGAAACTTTTACGCGGAAAGGGGAGCCACCGTTTGTGCCCCAGGATGTAGTACACCAGTCTTCCTACAATTGGATGTCCTCGAACAAAGAATGCAGTTCGGCACGTTACTTCAATGTGGAGGACTTCAAGAAGATGGGGATCTATGACAGGACAGTAAAGTTCTTAGAGGGTGTAAATCTCCGAACTATTTGCACGCCTGAAGTGAAGTCCTACAGGAGGCTGACTCTAGAGTTTTTATCTTCACTGAAGAAGGTTGCCTCTAGTAGCGAGTCACGAGTAGTAGGAGGTGGTGACTTCATGCTCCAAGTAAGGTTAGGGGGCGAAAGCCACATGGTGACAGAGGCATACCTAAATAGGATATTCACAACAACAGAAGAAGAAGCCAGAGCCTATTCAACTTCTCCAGGAGAAAGAGAAGTTGCTGAATATGACAATAATGCCATGTGGAATGAGTTGAGTGGGGAGGAGAAGTGCAACACAAAGAACTCCAAAGCCTCCCATATCACCTCCTTCTTCATCAAAATAATACAGAAGATCACCACCTTCACCATAGAGGCTAGATAAAATACCAGTACAGTCAACAAAGGAGACATCTTCCTCATATGGTCCATGATCAACAAACGACCGGTAAACATCAGTAGAATTTTGATCAGAAGACTATCAGCGGCAGTAGTTGGTGACCTGAAGAGAAATTCTGCCTTTTGTATGGGCAGTGAAATTACAATGATCGCCGATTACCTGCTGGAAGAAGGAGAAATAAAAAAATATGAAGAAATGGTGGGACAACAAAGCATTGACATCAAGTCCCTTGCCAGCATGGGAATCCTGGATGTGAATGGGGAGAAAACATACTTTAAGCATAAAGGATTAAAGAAACCCCTCCCCCTCCCTGAGATGGCATTTCATGATGCTCATAAGTTATGACCTACTCTCGATGACGTTGAGAAAATGAGCTCTGGGGCACTGCACGCTAGCACACTGACAGATCCAACACCCACAATAGGGGAAAGCAGTGTCGCAACCCTAAAAGAAAAGAAGAAGAACCAGGAACCAAGAAAGAAACTGGCAGTGGAGAAGAAGAAGATAGACACCACCATCAAGCTAGCTAAGAAAGAGACGGTCGCAAAACAACAACCTGGTGCAAAGGCTATAGACCCCACCTCAACCAAGCCACAAGAGGAAACAATTGTAGTGGAGGAAGAGGTGGGGAAGGGCAAGGTTACGGAAGAATCCCCACAACCAACAAACATACCGGAGGTAGAGCTAGAAGTACAAGGCTCCCAGGACGTACCGGAAGCGGCTGCAGAGAAGGGCAAGTCAAGAGAGATGCCCCTACTGCTGGCACCTAAGAAGCCCACCATGCTGAACTCATCGACAACACACATGGAGCAGCATCTACAGCACCACCAACAACAAGCACCCTCTTTCGGGGGTGCTTTAGGTAAAAGGTTTGATGCAATGTGGGAACACATGCATCAAACCAATGCTATAAATGATAAAATCTCTACATCTTTTTGATCTCTAACAACGCAAGTACAAGTGTTGGATGACAGAACGATAGCATTCCCGGACTTCTTCCAAGAAGTCTTAAGCAACCAGTGGATGATGATGGAGATGTTGCAGAAGATGTAGGAGGAAATGACAAGCCTGCAAAAAGAGGGGAAGGCCATCCACATAGACAATGAACAAATGCGTCACGACTACAAAGAAGTGATAGCTGCCCTCGAAGAAGAGAAACATGGCATATAAGAAGACCGCTGGAAGCTCGAACAGGAGCACAAAGAACGTGAAGCCCGGATGGAGAAAAAGAAGACTAAGCACCCAGGCAGCCCAACATGCTCATTAGCCAGCCCCTCCAGCCATGACGACAACATGGGGGGGGCGGGCACAAGAGCCAAAACAAAATGAGCCAGCACAACAAAAGTCAGGAGCACAAGAAAGAAGGCATCTCCCGTAGCTGAACACAAAGGGACCCATACAAAAAAAAGGTCGAGCCCTCAGAATGAGAAGCATATAGCACAATCAAAGGGGTTTGACCTCAACTGGGACCCAGAGCAAGAATTGGATGATGCCGCCAATGAAGATAAACATCAGGCAGAACATCACATCTACCCTCCAGCACACTCTCCAACTCTAAGAGAGTAGATTGTAGCTACTCATCGGGAGGAGGTGGTCACAGAGCTTAGCTCAGTTAGAGCAGAAGATCTAGACATGATGATTGCTGAGCTGGGGGCTGGGTTCGAAGAAAGTAATGATTTCCTCCTCTTCCATCCTCATGACGAGCATCACGACTACATTTATGATGGGAAGATGGAGGCAACTTTGAAAATGATGGCAGAAGCCAGGCTAGGACATGCCTCT
Organism: Alisma plantago-aquatica; assembly: GCA_963693085.1. NCBI lineage: Eukaryota > Viridiplantae > Streptophyta > Magnoliopsida > Alismatales > Alismataceae > Alisma > Alisma plantago-aquatica. Next base: position 1,468,314,223 of record OY856411.1, read on the forward strand.
GAGGAAAGTCACGCCAATGACACTACTACTGAAGCCTCCTCAGAGGTAGCTGGACTAGTAACCACATCACAACCAACACTGAAAGTTTATGAACAAGTGGCAAGGGCTATGCCCACTATACAAGAAGCCTCGACACTGACGACACATGAGGCAACATCTGAGGACGAGGACGGCAGGCTAGCAACCTTCTTCATAGATGAGCCCACCAGGGAGAGACAAGCTGAAGCCAGGATAGAGATACCTTCAATATCTCCCCCTCTGCCCTGTAAGAAAGGACATGGTCATGATGGCCGCATCACGCATATCCTACAGAGATGTCCATGTCCTGGCAGATGTCCTTGATGACAATCTACCCGAATCAGACATTCTGTACAATAACAAGGGTAGACATCTGTCCAGAGACAACTTCTGGAAGGTTTTCTTGAAGAGGGTGCAAGTACACAAGAAAATGTTCAAAGTATTTTGCGCCACCCTCCTGGAAGAATTCTTGCACCTGGACAAGCTGTAGTCAGTTTTCAATGGGACCACACACCTGACGAGCCTGCTGTATAAAGAGGAATACATGGCGGTAGATGTGGTTGTGGTAGAAGTGGATTTCCGGAGGAAAGAGACCAAAACTGTGGTGCTACCCATACGAAATGCAAAGCATTGGGCACTAATCGTCATCGATCTACCAAAACGTAAGACAACGGTGCTCAACTGCTGCACAGCTGAGATGGACATCACCTCTCTGGTCTACAAAAGGAAGGACGCTAGGGATGCCTTGAAGATTCCGATACGCCTACAATGAGTTATCAATGAGGCGGGCATAAAATTCCAAGGGTCCTGGAAGCTGTTCTCCATCAACAAGAACGTTACCTAGGAAGAAGCTGGTTTGGGGGATTGCGCCTCATCATTCTGCACATGATGGAAGCCATCAACAAGGGCATCCCCCTAGGAGATTGGAATGCGGAGGACCTGCATGGATTGCGGGGTGTATATGTCATGGAAGTCGTCTACGAATGCCGATTCTTCAATGATCCAACGATGCCTATAGACGCCATACCCCACAGGCTTCACATGGACATCCCTCTTCCTGAAAAGATAACTTAGAGGGAATAGCTCAAGACCATGTGGGTCGATCCATCTGAACTGATCAGAGCTACAACTTGGAAAGTGGGCTGGAGTGCAGAGACTGAAGAAGCTGTGAAGCAGACAGAAGAAGAACAAAAGAAGCCTTCAGTAGCAGAAGCTCTCGAAGTTCCTCCTATAGAAGAACAACCCACACAAGCAGAAGCTAAAGAAGAAGAGATAGGGGACGATAGACCAGATGGGCTGGCAGGAGACATCATGCCTTCTTTCGAGAACTTTGACAGATTGAGGTACTTCAGCCTGTCATTGGAAAAACTGATGATAATTATGAGTTCTCTGAAAGAAGACAACTCGTCAGGAGATGTCATCTTTCAACGAGATGGCATCTGCGTATTAAAAGATGACCTCCATGAAACATTGAAAATTGGAGGGTATCTTTTTATGAACACGATGTCGGCCTACCAGGTATTGTTAGGGGACACAATGCCAAACTCACACGTGGCGTATTTCCTACTGGTAGATGACATCTTAAAAGATAAGAAGATAGGAGAGATGGAGCGGCTACAACGATGACTTGAAGCAGCCACACCGGAGCATATCTTCTTACTGGTTCTTCACGACAACCACTGGACTTTGCTGCATCTCTGACGCAACCTTCGCTCACAACAAAAAGACAAATATGACAACAACAAAGTCTCCTACAGAAGAAAAGACAAATACCTGTGCGGAAGCCATCATAGAGATTGAAAAACCACTAGAGGGGGGGTGAATAGGGTTTTATGATTATTTTAAAATAAATTAACTCAAACAACCACAATTGAAATAATAAGAAGGAGACAAGGTGTTTAGAGTGGTTCCAACCTTAGCAAATACTAAGGCAGTCAATCCACTACCTGGTTGATTACCCAACTAGGATTTTGAAAGTATTAAATTTTATTACCTCACAAGGATATTACATAAAATTACAATACTTTCTGCATGATTCAGCCCTATTTTAGGGCTTAAACTTGTGTCATTTTGCATTTCAATCACATCTACAACTGTTAGATTACATGGTATTTCCCTTAATATGCATATTTGTGTAAAATGCACTTATGGACATTTTTTGCATGTTTTTTAGGTACTTGGACCACACTTGGATGGACAAGGGAGATGGAGGGGCCCAAAGAAGGCCCCAGAGCTCCCCCAACCTACCCCTAGCGGCCAAGATTCAAGCTTAAGCAAAGAAGACCATGGATAATGAAGTTTGAAGCTCAAAGTGCAAGCAAAGTCCCCAGCACGGCCGTGGTAACACAAAATGGTCATGCTACAAATGAAGAAATCACAGAAAAAATCTCAATTTTGAAGCAGCTGTAGAGCATATTCTACCACGGCCGTGCCACGTAGCACGGCAGTGCTGCGACCATCCACCACGGCTGTGGTACCATAACCCACCACAGCCGTGCCACGCAGCATGACCATGCTACCATCTCCCACCATGGCCGTGCCACACAGCACAGCCATGCTACCAGATCCCACCACGGCCGTGCTCCGCAGCACGACCGTGCTACCCTCAACCCACTACGGTCGTGGTGACCACCACGGTCGTGGCCTTTTCAGCCCAAATTTGACCACCAACCTGACATTTAGCCATTTTAATTCCCACGACCGTGCCCATACACCATGACCATGGCCTACCCTACCCACCACGACCGTGGTGACCCACCACGGCCGTGCTACTCACAAAACTCACCTAGTTTTCACTATTTTGCCCATTTTACCCCTACTTGACCTAGTGCTTCCTCTCCACACCTATATATACCAAGGTGGCAGCTGGGGCACGGGGCTGGCGACCTTCTACCCCTTCCTAGCGCCCCCTTGTCACCTCCACTCCATTCCCCTTCACCTCCACCTCAAATCCACTCCATTTCACCATTTCCACCACATAACCCCCCATATCTAAGCCTTCCATCCACTTCCCACCATCATCCCACTCCATTCCATCCAAGGAGAAGAAGGAGGACGTCCTTGCAATAGCTGGAGGGAGGAGATTCCTCATCTACATCAAGCTTCATGGCTACTTCTTCCTCTATCTCCTTTCGTTTTGTGTTTTCCATGTCTATGAGTAGCTAGGCCCCTTGGGTGGGCTGTTTGGGGGAAAATATGTTACTTTGATATCATGTTGGGGGAAAATGACATGTAAACTTTGTAATTTCATTTTTTAATGATTATATTCTATTTGCATCTCATTCTCCATGGATTACTTGTTGGTTTGTGTGTGAAATCACCTAGGATTTTAGGCAAATTGCTTATATGTGTGAATTTTGGGATTTGCCCCTAGGTCCAATTATTGGATCCCTAGGTTGCCTCCCATATTACTACATCCTAATCAATCTCCCTAAACCTAAGTGAGAGATCTAAGTAGCTAGATTATATAATTCTAGTGCAATTAGCATGGAGCATTCTCAAGGCTAGAATGTGGGGGAATTGGGGTCCAAAACCCTAATTTCACCTCCCCATTACTACCCCTGCCCCTAATTGCCCTAGGAATGTCTAATCTAGAAACCTAGACTTGATTAGACTCTAATTGGATTGAACCTAATCTCTAACCCAATTGAGCCTCGTAAGGGTAGTAGGGGGTGTTAGGGACTAGTTCCCCTATACACAACCTAGCATATCCATGGCTAGTTAGTAGCTTAGGTTAATCCATTAGATTCTAACTTGTTGTTTGGTTTGGATAATGTAAATGGAATCATAATTTTCACATGTCACCCCCCAACTTAAGTGATAAGTTCATACCCCTAAACAGCCCACACATCTCTTTACTGCTTAAAAACCCTAGTTTTGTACTCGCTTAGCTTAGTTAGTTATTTTCTTGCTTAGTTAGTTTCTTGCCTTGTTTATCCTAGTTTTGTTCTTTAATTGTTCTTTTGCTTCTCTATTGCTTACCTTAGTGTAAATTGCCTTTTCCTACCTAGCTTAATCCTTTCTTGCTTGTTTAGCCTTAATCTAACCTAGGGTTAACATAGATTTCATTCTCGCCTTTAATTTCTTGCTTGTTTATTAGTAGTTTAACAATTAAAACAACCTTTAAACCCTTAACCCTAGTCTCCATAGTAGGAACCTAACTAAAATAACCTAGCTCTAGCGCCCCCTCTTTTCCCTGTGGATCAACCCTTTACTTGCCACCTTCCTATACTACGACACGACCCCGTGCACTTGCGGGTGTAGTGTTTTAGTAGACGTAGGTAGCTAGTTTAGGTTTATAAATTTAGAAAGCACAAACCCCCATCCACCATGCATTCTGACCTCGTGGGGCGCATCTATTCAATCGAGTAGCTTGTTAGCACCACTAGCGGAATCACACCAAGCTTTCTGGCGCCATTGCCGGGGATTAGAGGCGCTCGACCTAGCTAGTTAGTTTTGCTTTGACTTTTCCTACTGCCCTCATCATTGCTATTCTTTATTCATTTTTCTTTGCATTTCTTGTGTATATTGGTTTACTAACTTGCTTTCTTTTGTTTGGTTGTGCTTTGTTAATGTTACAAGCCATTCGGGAGGAAATAAGATGGAAGACCAAAATGCACCTCACAAGCCGCTTCAAGACTACTTCATGCCTAGCAACTACAAATCGCCAATTGCTAGCAGGGTTGATTAAATTCCAGGGGAGCAATTCTCTATTCCTCCAGGTCTTCTTGGGCTCCTTCCCATCTTCTATGGCTCAGAGAGTGAGAACCCCTACAAGCACTTAGACTCCTTTCTTGAAGTATGCTCTACCTTCAGGATGTCGACAGCTAGTGTTGATACAATTCGATTGACCTTGTTCTCTTTCTCCCTCAAAGATAGAGCTAAAGACTGGTATGACTCAAGAAAGGACATCATGAGTTGGGAAAAAATGAAGAATGCTTTCTTGAGACAGTTCTACTCTATAGCAAGGTTGACACAAATGTGGCATGCCGTGACAAGTTTTAGTCAAATGGGAGATGAACAGTTTCATAATGCATGGGAGAGATTCAAGAAGCTATTGAGAGAGTGTCCTCACCATGAGATCCCTTTTGGCAGCTAGTTCAATCATTCTACTCTAGTTTGTCTCTAAAGGACCAAGACACAGTGGACTCTTCTTGTGGAGGAGTTTTCATGGCTAGGCCACCTGAGGAGATATGGCCTTTGTTTGAGCAGTTGGCTAAAGGATCAAGAATTCGAGCTTCTAGCAGGATGAATGAAAGAGGGTATGCCTTTGGTGTGACACCCCCTACTCATGATGACTCAAGCCCGCAAGTGATGAAGATTCTTGGTGACATGGTGAACTTCATAAAGAACCAGGTGACAAATGCTCCTTGCCACCCGGTCAATTCTATTGAGTTCTATGGGGAAGAAAAGAAGACACCTCACTCCTGTAGCTACCAGGAGCCACAAAGTCCAACATACAACTCAAGGTTTGAGGAAGAGGTTCTTTCTAGATTGAGAGTGTTTGATGATGTTCAAAGAGATGTTGCAAGGTTAGAAGAGAGAATAGAGCATCTATCTTCCATAATTGCTCTTCAAGAAGAAAAATTGTCTTCAAGACCCATCGTGAGCCACCATGAAGCAACTGGACCCATGCCCTCCTCTCAATTTTTCTATAGTCCACCCCCATGCAAGTACACCCCATTCACTCATTCCAAGGCTATTCCCAGCCTTACACCCGTCCACCACCTCCCTTACCTCAAATCTCCCAAAACTTCACTTTCCAACCCCAATTCTCTCATCCCCCTCAATTCCCTTCTCCACCTCAATTTCAACCCCAAGTGTCACCTCCACCTCCTCCACAGCCACAACATGCTCCCCCTCTGCACCATGAGCAAGGTAGTGCTGTGACAGTTCTAAGGAGTGGGAAAACTCTTGAGCAGCCTGCAAGTCAAAGAAAGGTTGATAAAGCAAAGCAAAGGCAGCCAAGTGGCGATACTGTGATTGCTATTGCTGAAGATGATGTTGTGATACACAAATGTTGAGTTTGGGATTCCATGTGATCCACTACATATCCCTTTTACAGGTCCTACCATCCCTAGCGTTCCTCCTCATGTTCATGTAAGTGCGGAAAAAACTAGTGATCCTCCATTTGTAGAAGCACTAGATGAGCCACCGGAATGGAAAAGGAGGCAAAATCACAATGTTGATATTCTTGAGGTGTTTCGCCAAGTAAAGGTGAACATTCCACTATTAGATGCTATCAAGCAAATCCCATCATATGCCAAGTTCCTCAAGAACCTGTGCACTGTGAAAAGAAGGTCAACGGGTAGGATTCCAAAGAAGGTGAGACTAAATGAACAAGTGAGCTCCATCATACAACACTCACTTCCCGTAAAGAGAAAAGACCCAGGAGCCCCGCTCATACCTAGTTACATAGGGGGACATCACATAGACAGGTCCTTACTTGATTTGGGATCTAGTGTGAATTTAATGCGATATCATGTCTATGTTGAGCTAGGCTTAGGCAAGTTGAAGCTGGCACATTGCACTCTCCAGTTGGCAGATAGATCCATAAAAGTGCCTAGGGGTAGAGTGGATGATGTCTTGGTGATGATAGACAAGGAAAAAGGCACGGTGTTCCCGGCGGATTTCATTGTACTTGATATGGAGCCGGAGGATAGGAAGATTCCCATCATCTTGGGGAGGTCGTTCTTATCTACAACTGATGCCGACATTCATGTACGCAGTGGCACCATGACAGTCTCATTCATGGACATGAAGATCAACATTAACATGTACAAGACCCCAACCCGGTGAGTCCGAGATAGGGATATTGGACATGGTCACTTCACAAGTCCAAATGGGCATTTGAGAGAAGGACATCAAAGTGAAGAAGTTAATGATGATTATTGTGATCAAAGGGATGAGGAAAATAGATTGAGTGCAAAGGAAGGATGCATGTTTTGCAAGAATGGACACATGAGAATGCCAAACGGATGAATGAATGAAGAATCACCAAGAAGCCTAGTTGAAGGCAAGAAACTCAGCGCTTGCGGGAGGCAACCCACCTAGGTTTGGGAAATTTTGACCCAACCTTCACTTTTTGATACAATTGCTTTGTTTTTACACTTTCCAAGAAAGCACACACACACACTTGTGTTTAATAGTTTTTGTCTAGTTTTAATATGTGCATGTGATAACAGGGTGAAATGAAGGAATTTTGAGTACAATTGAGAGAAGGATTCCAAGAAAAATCACTTTGAGTCAAGTTTTTGAGTGTTGATGTTCCTCATTTTGAGAGTAGTAGCTACAGGGACCGCCATGGCCGTGGCACATCAATACGACTGTGGTCATTTGCATGAAAAACACACCAAGTCCCTGGATTCAGAAGCAAAATTGAGAAAAGCTGCCAAAGGACTGCACCACGGCCGTGCCAGGCAGCACAGCCATGCAACCTGAAGCCACCACGACCGTTCTACGCAGCACGGCCGTGCAGCAGACCAATTTCTTCCACTCAAGGCAGATTAGTGGGGTAGCTACTACGCATATCCTCCACCATAGGGAGGAACACTGCCAGAGCCTTGAGAGAGCCATGACCGTCTACCCTATCATCCTAAACTCTAGGATCATGCTGAGAACAACATGATTCAAAAGTTTGGGGTGGTAGGGCAAGTATGCCCTAGTTTCACTTTGCATTTCACCTGCCACATCCACTTTTGTTTTCTTGCTTTTGCTATCTACCTTAGTCATCTTTACTGCTTTGCATACCTACATGCCATGTCGTTTACTTTCTTGTCATTTTTGCGTAATTTTCAAAAAATTTTCTCTTTTTGCCATGCATTGCATATCAAGTAGATTTTTGGTAATTTCTGCATGTTTTAGCTAGGATTTGTTTGTTTGCTATTTTAAGTTCAATAATTTAGGCTTAGATGTGATTGGAGGCAACTTGGCACCGTTTTGGCGAATTTTTCCCAAATTTGAAATTTCTTGTCTAAAAAGTGTGTTTTGACCCAGTCTCTACTATTTTGAGTGAAAATGATGACCTTTGACAAATGCAAGTGACTTATCATTATTTATTTCTAAGTGGTATCCTTGTTTGACTTTTTACATGTGCATCACCTCTCTTATGGTTGTGATTGATTTGGATGAATTGTGAAGTTGAGCAAGCTTTGAACACTTAGTGTTTGTAGAATCACTTGATTGATATATCAATTTCATCTTGTTCATTCATGTGGTGTGATATCTAGGATGAAGTATTGGATTAATTTTCATGCATGATGTCCTATGTGGAGAATCATACCAATGACCCCTCTTTGACCCGACTCTTCTTCCACCATCTTCATACCCATCCGCCTCATAAAAAGATGCCTCAGTGCACATAATCAGCCTTGGCCACCTCCAAAAGTTTGGGGTGGCCACATCTCTACCTCCCCACTTCATTCTATCCACCATATGCTCTATCTACACCAAGGGCAAGAAAGAAAAAAATGCAAAATGCAAAAAGAAAATAAAAGGATGCTCCTGTTTAAGAGCATTCAAATAAAGAAAAGATGAGTGTGTAAAAACACTCCAAAAATCTTACCGCAACCCTTTCTTCCAATTTCATACCTATTGAGCTAAGAAGTATCAAACTTAGATCATTTTGCCCCTTTCCGCAGCCACGTGGGTCATTTGGTGTGATTTGAAATATAAGATTGAATGCATGAATGTGAAACAACACTCCTAGTCATTCTTGATTAACGCCACCATGAAACAGTTTACCCAGAACTTTATGGAAGAAATATGGATAACTTGTGTATTCTATGCGCTATATTTGAATTTCATATGCTTTGTGCTCTTTTCATGATTGGTTTGTGAAAGCAGGAGAGGAGAGAGGTGAAATGCATGCACTTAGTCATCTTTGATCCCATTCAGCGACAATCATCTTTTACATTGCATTTGTCATGTCTTGACTGTGAAAAGTTTGTAGAGAGATTGAGTTGGAGCATACTTGAGGACAAGTATGTTTCAAGTTTGGGGTGGTGATTTAGCCCTATTTTAGGGCTTGAACTTGTGTCATTTTGCATTTCAATCACATCTACAACTGTTAGATTACATGTTATTTCCCTTAATATGCATATTTGTGTAAAATGCACTTATGGACATTTTTTGCATGTTTTTCAGGTACTTGGACCACACTTGGATGGACGAGAGAGATGGAGGAGCCCAAAGAAGGCCGCAGAGCTCCCCAACCTACCCCTAGTGGCCAAGAGTCAAGCTTAAGCAAAGAAGTCCATGGATAATTAAGTTTGAAGCTTAAAGTGCAAGCAAAGCCCCCAACATGGCCATGGTAACACAGAACGGTCGTGCTGCAAATGAAGAAATCACAAAAAAATCTCAGTTTTGAAGCAGCTACAGAGCATATTCTACCACGGCCGTGCCACGCAGCACGGCCATGCTGCGACCATCCACCACGGCCGTGCCACGCAGCACGGCAGTGCTACCATAACCCACCATGGCCATGCCACGCAGCACAGCCGTGCTACCATCTCCCACCACATCCGTGTCACGCAGCACGACCGTGCTACCAGATCCCACCACGGCCGTGCTACCCTCAACCCACCACGGTCGTGGCCTTTTCAGCCCAAATTTGACCACCAACCTGACATTTATCCATTTTAATTCCCACGACCGTGCCCATACACCACGGCCATGGCCTACCCTACCCACCACGACCGTGGTGACCCACCACGACCGTGCTACTCACAAAACTCACCTAGTTTTCACTGTTTTGCCCATTTTCCCCTACTTGACCTAGTGCTTCCTCCCCACACCTATATATACCTAGGTGGCGGCTGGGGAACGGGGTTGGCGACCTTCTACCCCTTCCTAGCGCCCCCTTGTCACCTCCACTTCATTCCCCTTCACCTCCACCTCAAATCCACTCCATTTCCACCACATAACCCCCCATATCTAAGCCTTCCATCCACTTCCCACCATCATCCCACTCCATTCCATCCAAGAAGAAGAAGGAGGACGTCCTTACAGCAGCTGGAGGGAGGAGATTCCTCATCTACACCAAGCTCCATGGCTACTTCTTCCTCTATCTCCTTTCTTTTTGTGTTTTCCATGTCTATGAGTAGCTAGGCCCCTTGGGTGGGCTGTTTGGGGGAAAATCTGTTACTTTAATACTTTGTTGGGGGAAATGACATGTAAACTTTGTAATTTCATTTTTTAATGATTATATTCTATTTGCATCTCATTCTCCATGGATTACTTGTTGGTTTGTGTGTGAAATCATCTAGGAATTTAAGCAAATTGGTTATATGTGTGAATTTTGGGATTTGCCCCTAGGTCCAATTCTTGGATCCCTAGGTTGCCTCCCATCTTCCTACATCCTAATCAATCTCCCTAAACCTAAGTGAGAGATCTAAGTAGCTAGATTAGATAATTCTAGTGCAATTAGCATGGAGCCTTCTCAAGGCTAGAATGTGGGGGAATTGGGGTCCAAAACCCTAATTTCACCTCCCCATTACTACCCCGACCCCTAATTTCCCTAGGAATGTCTAATCTAGAAACGTAGACTTGGTTAGACTCTAATTGGATTGAACCTAATCCCTAACCCAATTGAGCCTCGTAAGGGTAGTAGGGGGTGCTAGGGACTAGTTCCCCTATACACAACCTAGCATATCCATGGCCAGTTAGTAGCTTAGGTTAATCCATTAGACTCTAACTTGTTGTTTGGTTTGGATAATCTAAATGGAATCATAATTTTCACATGTTACCCCCCAACTTAAGTGATAAGTTCATACCCCAAAACAGCCCACACATCTCTTTACTGCTTAAAACCCTAGTTTTGTACTCACTTAGCTTAGTTAGTTATTTTCTTGCTTAGTTAGTTTCTTGCCTTGCTCTTGCCTTGTTTATCCTAGTTTAGTTCTTCAATTGTTCTTTTGCTTCTCTATTGCTTTCCTTAGTGTAAATTGCCTTTTCCTACCTAGCTTAATCCTTTCTTGCTTGTTTATCCTTAATCTAACCTAGGGTTAACATAGATTTCATTCTCGCCTTTAATTGCTTGCTTGTTTATTAGTAGTTTAACAATTAAAACAACCTTTAAACCCTTAACCCTAGTCTCTGTAGTAGGAACCTAGCTAAACTAACCTAGATCTAGCACCCCCTCTTTTCCCTGTGGATCGACCCTTTACTTGCCACCTTCCTATACTACGACACGACCTCGTGCGCTTGCAGGTGTAGTGTTTTAGTAGACGTAGGTAGCTAGTTTAGGTTTATAAATTTCAAAAGCACAAACCCCCATCCACTGTGCATTCCGACCTCGTTGGGCACATCTATTCAATCAAGTAGTGTGTTAGCACCACTAGCAGAATCACACCACTACACCCTTTGGACAACCTTCACCTTGAAGTAGTCTCACCAACCTTGAAGCAGCCTTATTGAAGTAACTCCAAGCTCCCCCTTGAAGTAGCCTTTCTCTTGAAGTAGTTTCCCGTTGAGACAACCTTCTAGAAGTAGTCCAAAGATCTCCTTCTTCACCAATAAGATCAAACCCTCTTCAATCTGCAACCTCCAAACCTAGGAGTAGCAAGGAGAGTACAAAGAATAAGAAAGAACAAGAAAGGAAATGGAAATTACAATTACCACTTGAAGCGCAAGGCTTGATTTCTTATATCAAGCATTTTGATCTCATAACCAATAAGTATAGAAGTGTAGGTTTAGTGGATAGGAGATACTAGCCTATAGGACACGAATTTGGAGCAAGGAAATGAATAGCCAATGTTGGAGTTTCTCAATTGCTCACAGGAATGAATAGCCAATTGCAAGTATTATGCTCAAGTGTTGCACAAGTGTATTTTGGGTGTCCTATGGCTTGTCCTATTTATAGGAATGGCCTATGAATGCTTAAGGACGTTCTAGACACTTTCTAGGGGGTTCTTAGTGCTCAACTAGCTGTTAAGTATCCATTAGTTGCTTTAAGAACGACTAGTTAATTAACTCTGAAAAGTGCAGACATAACTCATCTCGGTCGAAGAATTGTCGACCGAGAGTCCTTCTCAGTCGAGGACTTGTCGACTGAGAGACTGTCTGGAGCAAGTGTATATAACGTTCTACTCTTGTCGACCGAGAGACTGTCTGGAGCAAGTGTATATAACATTCTACTCCAACTCCCAACTACCTTGTCTGTTGTGTCTAACGGCTACCTGGGTCTTTCTTGGTCGAAGAGTTTGTCGACCGAGAATGTCTCGGTCGAGAATTTTGTCGACCGAGATTAACCGTGTTTCAATGTTTTAAACTAAGTGCTAAGTGTGTGTATGAGTGTGCAGTTGTGACACTATTGTAGGGGATGACCTATCTAAATGTTGTGATTGACTAGGGAAGATCTAAACGATTGATTTACATGACATCTAAGTACTTGTACAAGTTTTTACATTTGATTACATTCATGACTTAAAGCAATTTTAGCATATAGATCTTCCAAGTATTTTTCATCCTCCTTATTCCTGCAACACTCAAGTAGCACGTTAGATCCACAAGAGTGAAATGTTTGTCATCATTGAAACAAAGGGATTATAATAATGTCCAATTTAGCCAACAATCTCCCCCTTTTTGAAGATTACAAACATTTCCTAAATATAAAATAAGGAAATATAAATCATATGAGTTTCATACCTGAAGTTTACCTTTTGTAGCCATTCTCTTGTTTGCAAGTGTGTGCTGGTCCGAAATTTATGAAACTCATGTTTTTCATTAATTTTATTTTATATTATTTCTCCCCCTTTGCCATTTCAAAAAGACATCCAACATAATCATTTAGTATGACTTTTGTATTTCTCCCCCTTAATTTTATGTTTTACTTCCCCTTAAAGAGATATTAAATTTAAAAACAAGGGATTAATGCAAACAATTATTGTTAAATTTAGCCACAATTTATTTCTCAATCATTTGCAAAGGATGTTAAGCCTTGAAATGATATGAGTTCCTTTTAAGTTCATGGCATATGTGTATTGATTTCTCACCCATTTTACAAGGGATGTTAAGCCCTGTAAATGATATGAGATTCCCTTAAGCTCATGATTGATACATATTGATTTCTCATCCATTTTACAAGGGATGTTAAGCCCTGAAAATGACATGAGAATCCTTTAAGCTTAGAGTACATGAAAAGTGTCTCTAATTTGTTTAGAGAATTCCATTAAGAACAAGATATATATCACATTCATGAAATTTGTAGATTCCTTTATTTTCATAACCAAGATTAAAAATACTAGGGTCATAACAAGCTTCAAATGATGTTTACATAGTTTTGTAAGCTTCTTAATCTTATAATCAAGATAGTTTGTGTGAGCTCCCCCTTAATCTTATAGTCAAGATAATTTAAGGATTCTAAGGTCACAATCAATATTAGATCATAATAAGTTGACCTTTTATGAGAGTTATGCACTAAAATTATGTTTTCAATATGATAAACACATTTTGAATCAAGATACTAAGATTAAGTGTAGTAAAATGATGTACAAATAAGCATTTTGTCAAGCTTATTTTAGGTCGACCTTGACTTCGACCATATCGCCCCTTGGTCAAACTTGATTTCAACCAAGAGGCAAATTCTACAGATTTCCAATTTGAACACTCATGTGTGACGTATAATTTCTGCAGGTAGCTTGATTAAATAAATATCAATTTGAAGCATTTTAAGTGATACCTATTATGAAGACGTTTTAAATAAAAACTTAATATAAGCATCACAATGAAGTCTTTGTCATTGATTTTCCTAGAATTATTGTTTTACATTCATTTTGAATGATGTCTCCTAAGCTTTGCTATGGGTGCATAAATTTCAATTCCCTTATCATAAGATTCTTTAGAAGCAGATATCCTTGAAAGCAAGATTAATGTCTTTAAAGTCAAAATTTTATTTTGATTTCTTAGAACAAACAACTAGATAAAACATTTATATTCTTGTTCTAAGAGACACTATTTGGCTTGTCATAGCATCATCACTCATTTATTACAATACATGCACACAATAATAATTATCTATTATGTCAATATGCATTTATTCCATAGAGTTTTAGTGTTATGCAAAATAGCATTTTCAATGACAACATCATCTTTATTTGTAATGAATTTAATCACAATGATCATTTTGATAACAACATCCATTTATGGTTTGTATATATAGATCAAAGATTATTTTAGACAAACCAAGTAAAAATGAAACACAATGATCATGGCACAATAATTATGATAGAACGGAAGAAGCATATAATTCCATGAAATACAATGATCAAGATAGAAGCATATAATTTCATGAAATACAATGATCATGATCATTTAAACTAAGTTTCAATACACATGGTTCCTATATAGATAGACCAAGGAATACTTTAGGATAACCATGTGAATGATAGAATAGTAAAATCAACATAGTTCATTATTTTCAAATTTAAGACAAACTATGTACATGAACATGCTTAATAAAAAATTTTAATCAATGAAGAAAGTATGTTCAATGTTAGTTTTCATATAGCACTTTTGTAATATGTTTATGATTTTCATATTCATAAGGTTATACCTTCATTCAACAATTCATGATGCAAAAGATCAATATGTCTTGATTAAAAGATGGTCTCCAAGAATTGTGATTCTCAATTAAATCAATTTTTATTGTTGCTGAATTGATGGCAAATAAGAAACAGTAGAACATGTTTTCCAGACTCTTGCTCGGTCGAGCAATTTATCGACTGAATTATTTTCGATCGAACTATTTCTCGACCGAGAATGTTTCTGTAGATTTTATTCAGAAATCTGTATGTTCTAGTTTATGTGTTGAAATTCTTTCATTTATTTGTTAATCTATTATGTGAAGTTGAGATAGATATAAAGTTGTTCAAATCAATATTGTTGATCATATCTCAACTTGGTTAGTGCATATCCATTTAGGTATCACAATGATATTTATTCTTTTTTATTTTCAAGTTATTTTTTATCATTTTAATGAAAATTTTAAGATAGACCATTTATGCTTAATCATCTTTGTCAAGATAGTAGTAATTGAAGTTTGATAACATTTGAATTCTCAAAGAAAGCATAATCAATTTCAATTTGCATAAAGATCAGAATTTCAAAAGTTGTAGTTCACATCAAGTTCAAGAAGGATGTCATTGTAATGATGCAAACTATTAATATGCTTGAGAGGTTTGTTTTCAAGATCTATGACTTATTTTTGCAATCAGGCGTGTCTACTTACGGTAGGAGTATAGATTTTCAGTTAGCATCATTTTTCTTTATAAGCAACATTTTTTGCAGCAACTTAAGTAGAATCAATCTTCTTCTTGATAGATACAATTTAATCATGAGAAGTAATAAGTTTTGATGCTTATATATTCTTCCTTTTGATTTGGATCATTCAAATATTTAAAGCACAAGAATATCTAAAGTTCATTACATGCTTAAGTTGATTACATTTTCAGTGTCTTATTTTTATTTAAATAGTTCTGCCAGAGTTTTACTCGGTCGACAATGTTCTCGACCGACATTGTCTCAGTCGAAGATTTTGTCAACCGAGATTGTTTCTGTACTATTTCTGAACTATTTTTAGTAATTTGTTTCCAAGTAAAACATAGATGACTTCTAATTCAATTATGCAATTTTAAAGTTCAGCTAGTTGAGATAAAACATTAAATATCAAAGAATATTTAGGTTAAATCTCAACTAATCATATTCAAATTTCTAGGTTTTGAGAACCCAAACAAGTTATTAAAGATGTGTTTTTTCAAATTAGAAATTTGAATCTATGTGTTACTATGTTAAGTTGAGATAGACATAAAGATATACAACATAGAGTCTTTGGTCATATCTCAACTTAACTTAATTCATTTAGTTTGGGGATTTTGGAACCCATACCAACTCAACATCCTTTTTCTTGTAAGGACACGAGAAGGAATAATGTCCAAGACGTAAACAATAATGGCAACATATAGAATCAACCTCATATCTCTTTCTATGATTTTGTTCTAGGTTGTTCTTGGGTACATATGTATATTTGCCTCTAGGTACATTCATGGATTGACTCTTTGGCACTTGTGTCTTTCTCCAACTAGGTTTTTGATAAGATTTTCCTTTAGGATTATAAGAATCATTTAAGATTTTATCAAGGATATCATTGTTACTCAAACTACTCACTTCTTGTTGCAACTTAACAATCTCATCCATTCTCTTCTTGATATCTAACTTTGCTTGATTAAGATTAGATAATAAAGAATCTCTTTCTTTCACAATAATATCATAATCTAGATGTGTACACAAAACATGTTGTTTTTGAAGATCATTTACTTGAGTTTGCAAGTTTAGTTTTTCTAGGGAAAGAAGATTGCCATTTGCTTCTACAGATTTTAGATTAATATCATGATATTCAATAATCTTTTTGAGATCTTCATTTTTAGATGTGAGAGCAAGAAGTTTAGCATGTAACTCATCATTTGCTTTATTAGATTTCTTTAATTTCTTCTTGCACTCAATATACTTATAATGTGTCTCTTTAAGACTAGCAATTAGCTCTTCTTTAGGTAAATCAAAAAGGCTTACCTCTTCTTCTTCTTCACTTATTGTAGCAATAAGGCATTCTTTATACACATCTTCCTTCTTTGATCTCCATGGACAGCTAGGTGTAGTGTGCCTTGTTCCCAAGCACCAATTGCAACTAGTTGAAGATTGGTCCATGCTTTTCTTTTTCTTGCGATTGAAGACACCACCACCCTTCATTCTTTAAGACTCGATTAGTGATCCTTGAAGCCTACTCTGATACCAATTGAAAAACCACTATAGGGGGGTGAATAGGGTTTTATGATTATTTTAAAATAAATCGACTCAAACAACCACAATTGAAATAATGAGAAGGAAACAAGGTGTTTAGAGTGGTTCCAACCTTAGAAAATACTAAGGCAGTCAAGCCACTACTCGGTTTCTTACCCAACTGGGATTTTGAAAGTATTAAATTTTATTACCTCGCAAGGATATTACATAAAATTACAATACTTTCTACACCCTTTGGACAACCTTCACCTTGAAGTAGTCTCACCAACCTTGAAGCAACTCCAAGCTCCCCCCTGGAGTAGCCTTCCTCTTGAAGTAGCTTCCCGTTGAGACAACCTTCTAGAAGTAGTCCAAAGATCTCCTTCTTCACAAAGAAGATCAAACCCTCTCCAATCCGCAGCCTCCAACCCTAGGAGTAGCAAGGAGAGTACAAAGAATAAGAAAGAACAAGAAAGGAAATGGAAATTACAATTACCACTTGAAGCCCAAGGCTTGATTTCCTATATCAAGAATTTTGATCTCCTAACCAATAAGTATAGAAGTGTAGGTTTAGTGGATAGGAAATACTAGCCTATAGGACACGAATTTGGAGCAAGGAAATGAATAGCCAATGTTGGAGTTGCTCAATTGCTCACAGGAATGAATAGCCAATTGCAAGTATTATGCTCAAGTGTTGCACAAGTGTATTTTGGGTGTCCTATGGCTTGTCCTGTTTATAGGAATGGCCTATGAATGCTTAAGGATGTTCTAGACACTTTCTAGGGGGTTCTTAGTGCTCAACTAGCCGTTAGGTATCCATTAGTTGCTTTAACAACGGCCAGTTAATTAACTCTGAAAAGTGCAGACAGAACTCATCTCAGTCGAAGAATTGTCGACTGAGAGTCCTTCTCGGTCGAGGACTTGTCGACCGAGAGACTGTCTGGAGCAAGTGTATATAACGTTCTACTCCAACTCCCAACTACCTTGTCTGCTATGTCTAATAGCTCCCTGGGTCTTTCTCGATCAAAGAGTTTGTCGACCGAGAATGTCTCGGTCGAGAATTTTGTCGACCGATATTAACCCTATTTCAATATTTTAAACTAAGTGTTAAGTGTGTGTATGAGTGTGCAGTTGTGACACTATTGTACGGTATGACCTATCTAAATGTTTTGATTGACTAGGGAAGATCTAAACGCTTGATTTACTTGACATCTAAGTACTTGTACACGTTTTTACATTTGATTACATTCATGACTTAAAGCAATTTTAGCATATAGATCTTCCAAGTATTTGTCATCCTCCTTAGTCCTGCAACACTCAAGTAGCACGTGAGATCCACAAGAGTGAAATGTTTGTCATCATTGAAACAAAGGGATTATAATAATGTCCAATTTAGCCAACAAAGATGATAAGGAAGCACTGTAGAGGGTACGCCATCACAAAAGGCAAGGACTTCAAGAAGACTCAATAATGCCACAGAAGCCCTCAACAAGTACCTCTATCAAATGACTGCGAGTTCTTTTGCCTGTCATGGATGGTAGCAATTTCCACTATCAGCTTCAAGGTGGAGAATATACAGTACGAGAAATACCATGCACTTACTGGTATCTACGCTAGCATGCTCCTAGAGTCCAAATGGGCACTCCCCAACAAATAAGCAAAGAAAGAAGGCCCGTTTATACTTCTCACTCAAATTTTGACACCCCAAGACGGGGTGCAGGATAATTTTGGGAGAGGAGTAATAAATGGGCTACATAGGTAAATTTACCATCCTTTTTTCCTTTTACCCCTTTTTACCGTCAAAAATTTTGAAAATTTTTGAAGTTTCCCCTAAAATCTTGAAATTGAAAATTTGAAATTTTGTTACAACTAACTTTTTAGAAGCTTGCTCTCTCTCTCTAAATTTTTTGATTATAGTGTTTCAACCCTCTTAGAGAGAAATATATGTGCCACATATACAAGTATATATGACTAAAACAACAGTCATAGCAATAATGCTATACTACATTGTTGCAATAAGACGTTGTAAATGTGACAACCTTAACTCATGAAACCCTCGGAGACTAGAGAACTTCACCTAGTCAAACTCCTGACCAACCACCCTCACCTGACGCTTTTGTCCAAAAAATCCTTATCTCCGAAGAAAGGGAAAAAGATGCCCTCTTCAAAGAATTTCTAGAAGAGGCTTGGCCACCCAGAAGACCAAGTAAAACTCCCCAAACCCAAGCCTAAAAAGAGAGGTAAAAAGACAAAAATAAATAAAGAAAAAAATATATGAGAGTTGTGCCTGAAAAGATGCCAAAAGTTTCCATACAGTTGGTATATTGCTGCACTCATGAATGCAGATATGTCGTGCCTGTAAGTGGAAACTTGAAGGCAAGCTTACACACCTCCAATCCTGAATGGAATCTCACACAACCACCTGACTTAAAGTCAGAAGCCCAAAAAGGGCAACACTATTCTTACGACAGTTGTGGGTGAGAAGTTCACGGGGTAGAGGAAAACACCTAAAAGCCTTCAGCCTACCTATACACATTAGCATAGGGCCCGCTGAAAATAAAGAATAGGTGTGAAAGCTACTCTTTGAAAAAGATTTGGCATTAGTACGGGCATTAGCTAAGGAGAGGGGTGATGAGTTGAGAAGGAGAATCCTTTTATAATAGAAGGTTATGATAGATAAAATGAGGTTATGCAACTCCGGTTAAAGGGGGAAGATTGAGACCTAAGGGATTGAATACATACAACAACAGTCTTGATGCAAGGATGAGATATGTCAGTCATGCTATTATGTTGTCTTTTAAGCTTGCTCATTCTTTCTCTCTCTGAGTTCTCGAACCTGCACTTATCCTGAGGACAAGCTTGATTCTAAGTTTGGGGAAGTTGATAACACTATACTTTACGTACTTTCTATATATATTTTACACCACTTTTAGTATAACTTTAGTTAACTTTTCACATAATTTCTCTATCTTTTTTACTAAAGCCTCATTTAAATGATTTTAGGAAACAACACAACTTAGGTCATGATTCTTGGGAACCGCGATCGTGATTCCAAAGCATCAGACATCTCGAAGTATAACTGGAAACCGTGACTGTGGTTATCCAGAGACCGTGACCGCAGTTATCCAAGGACTGCGACAGCGGTTATCCAGGGACCACGATCGCGGTTATCCAAGAGTTGCGACTGCGGTTATTCAAAGACCGTGACCGTAGTAATGACAAGAATTGCAACCGGGATTATAGGAGGACCGCAGCCAAGTTGGACCGTGACCAGAGAAGAATAAGGCAGAGACCGCGATCGTGGTCTTGCCCTCACTTAACAGAAAAACCGTGACCACAGTTCTAAGTCGGTGGAATGTGCCTATAAATAGCGCACCCACCTGTCTTGTCAGGGGAGGGGAGAGAGAGATCAGATCCCAAGGCCACGAAGTGCTGCTACATTCCAGACTCGTCTCCGACCATCTGTCCATCAGTCTTGGACCTCCAAAGGTAGAAGCTGAGGAGAGAGAAGACTTTTGTTCACTCCTTCTTCGAGAGGAGAAGGCCATCCACACGGTAGATCCAGATCTCAAGAAGTACTGTGTAGTATCACATTTCTTCTCTTCCAGATCTATTGTCTCATCCTACTGTACCCCTTTTCCCCCTTCATGGTATCTTATGGATGTGTCTTTTTGTAATACCGTCATGTTGTCTGCAAACATGAGCGACTAAACACCTTAACTTGAGTTGGGAGTAGCCACTAAGGCTCTCCCAACATGTATTATGTCTCTTTCTTTTGAATATACATATTCTTATCAAGATTATCTCCATGCACCTGTTTTAATGCTTCACTTGTATGCTTAGCTACCATCTTGTGATGTTTGATTGTTGATATCTCGAGAGAGTAATATCACTTTTATCCCATGTCATGGAGTAGTACGAATGCACAAGAGTGTTGGAATGCTAAAGCTTTAACCATTTGTTCTGCTACAAGGTTTTGAGTTGTCATCTCCAGAGAGAGGCTTCTTTTAGACTTAGATCTATCCTCATATCGAGAGAGAGTGGAATAGACATTTGAATGGTTGCTTGTAATCTTTATATGAGTATGCAAGAGAGAGAGATAGTATTACATGTTGGTGAGGTGCTTTAGTTGGTGAACCGCAACCCAGGTTTTCTCCCATATTCTTATTTCATCTTATTTCTTTTGTTTCTTTTGTTTTTGTAGTTCTTGTCTCCTTTGGACTACTTTAGCATATGTGCTACCACTCCTCAGGGAACACCTTTTATATACCCTCTTCGGCTGGAGTATAAGAGTGTTTGATTCCGCATTCTTAACACGACCAACCTTGTCCCTGTGTTTGACCCTGATCGCTACATCGGGCCCCGTTTATCGTTGTGGGCGCCTGAGATTCGGGTTATTTCTTTAAAAGTCTGACTACTCTGAATCCACTCCTTTTGGATGTACAATTTAGGCTGGTCAGATTGGTAACAATATTTTTGAATCCAATGAATCACTATGTGAAACCCATTCACCATCCATTTTCATATTATGACATTACGATACATATGTCTCATTGTATTTTCAACAGGGGTAATGGGTACATCATATAGGTCATAGGGGTACTAAATAACCTTAATGGATCCATACATCACATTCAAATTATTTCCAACAAATTTTACCATTGATAAGTCACAATACATGATATCAGATTATTTCAAGCATATCAGTACAAAAAGAGTTGGATTATATCTTTGTAATTTGGAGACTTGACTTATTATATCCAACTAAAAATCTGAGGAAATAATTTTATATGATAGAGGATTTCAAGATCTTTTCAATGAAATATGTAAAATATTCCAATAATATATGGAATGATTAATCCAAATATATAATGCAAATATTATTATTTTTAGAGTATTATACACACTTGGTAATTCTACCCGCACCCACCGGATCCATACATGTTCCATGAGTCCAACATTAACAAGGTTATTCTCCATCCTCATCACTTACTTTTGTGAACCTTTCTTATAGTTGGTTCTTTCTTGTCTTATTCTAACAACTTTTCAAGGCTTAGATATTAATAAGAATAAGATTTCCATGTTCTTCTTGCACCTCTGACACCTACTTCTCCTTGCTTCTCCTACATTATCCCCTTTTTCTCACAAGAGAAGCCTTCATGAAGAGTTCTAGGGCTTTTCGGGAAGCCATCATCCTACCTTTTATAAGGATCAAGTCTTAGGGTTTGGATGGGATGCCCTGAACCCTCCATTGGTTCTTTGTTCCAATAACCCAAAAAAGGATTGCAACATAAACCACTAACACCAGTTAATAACCAATGTTCTATATATTTTAATAGCTAACCACTTTTTGAGTGTCCATAAAGTTAACATTAAAATATATTTATAACATCTCAGAGTCCATTTGATTATGATAATAAGTCTTCTCAAAATGTAAATAAAGTTATTCGATAGTTACCCATAAAAATCCAATAACACCTTCAAGAAAACCATAAAAAATCTCTAAAATTATCAATGAATTCTCAAAAACCAAAGTTACTATTATGAAAATGCCTATAGAAAATGCTCAACTAAATGATATTATCTGAAGTTATGAAAAAAAAGTATCTATCACAAATTTCTCAATGTAGCAACATTATTCCATAGTAGTCCTCAACAATTCTTTGGAAACATAAAAAATTGCTCCAAATCAAGTGTAAAACACACCAAATAGCATAAATTTTCTATTCATGAATTAAAATCATTACTTTAGCTACCTACATATTCATGCATATAATGGTCCCTTTTTTGTGAACTCATATTTGAATGATGTTGAAATTTCTTTTTAAAATTACCTTCCCTTCTTGGTTTATGATGATTATGTAAGGTCGACTTGGAGTATTGGTTTTTTCTTTCACTTTTTGTGACCTACCTGGCCTCAGGATGTGCTTGTGAGACCAATCATGGGGTTTGGGTGTCACAATTAACCTTCAAATTAATTAAAATAATATTTTTTTAAAAGTATTTTATGCTATTTAACTCAATGTGGACAATTAGTTTGTTCAAATCTGGGTGTTAATTTTAAGAGTTAGTAATAAAATTAATTTTATGCAAATTAAAATCTGCACAATTTTCATTTTCTAGGATTTAATTCTTTGAGAAATTTTATGTAAGGTTGAGTAACCAATCATATTTTATAACCTAGTGTTTGAAGAAAGAAACATGCTTCCACCTTTGTTGGGGATAAAAAATTATAGAGAACATTGACAAATATCTCTTCCATGTCTCTTAACAATGACACATAAGAAAGTTGTCATGCTCTTCTAACTAGAAACCTTCACCCTGCCAACATATCCAAAACAATGCTAAGCCCTAATACTGGGATTATAGCATATTATTGATGACCAAAATAACAACCATGAAGCAATTACATATCATCACAGTCCCTTGTGACAGAGTGCAACTCCCATTTCATTCTTCCTTACTCCAACTACCTAGTTGACTAACGCCCTAAAAATCCTATCGCCCCAACAGAAATATACGTAGACACACACACATTATATATATATATATATATATATATATATATATATATATATATATATATATATATATATATGTGTGTGTGTGTGTGTGTGTGTGTGTGTCTGTTTTGTTTGTGTGTGTATGTATATATGTGCTTATATACTCGTTATGAAGTATACATTCAACAAAATGACTCCATGCTCCATCACCTAGCCTCCCACAATGAAATCTATTATCCACATTGTGATCCCCAATCCCCTCTCACCCTATCAAGGCTAGTAATATTGTGTCGATATAACTTATTTATTGGAACTACATGATATGAAGTTCCTTAGACACATGAGAACCCTCATTAATGCTTGGTCCAACTCAACTAACTTGTATATTTAATCCTAAAACTTGTTTTGGTCTCTATATGGGTTCTGGATGACAAAGGAGAGAGAAATCACCATCTCCCTTGCACTCTAATACAAGCACCTTTGACTAGAACATGATTTGTGAATCACTAATAACAATTTTGGTAGGTGACAACTACTACATTTAACTGCAAGTCACCTTACCATCAAGGACTTCTCTAGGATGGAATCAATAATCAAAAAGGCGAAGTGGAATAAACTTTCTCTATGAAGATATGAACTAAAAACCCACCAACCAATTAATAGTGGTACCACTTGGAATCCCTCTCTATAAGTGTTCAAACTATACCAGTACATTAAATAAGTATGAAGTCTGCCCCTTGAAGAAAACAAGGACTACTATATCTAGAGCATGAACTAAAACTTGGAGTGGATGTGCGACACATTCATAAGAGTTCTCACCACCTACTTAACCCAACATACATTGAATTGATGTCATAAAAAAGTTAGAAGAATCTAAAAGTGGGCAAGGACCTATCACAATAATAGAAATGATTAAGAATCTATTTTCCTTAGATTAATTATAATCCATAATCATACATTTTAGATATTTTCATATGTATGTTTGTAGGCTAGGAATTCCTTTTCCCTTACTTCCGATCCAATAATTTAAATGACAATGATGATATATAGATCAATGGAATTCATAGTAATATGCCTATAATATCCATTACATAGACTACAAAATCGATTAAATAATGCATGCATGTTTGTTTACTAATATTAGTAAGTATTATGTTCACAATTTATTTAACTTTCTATTGTGTTATAGATTTTGACAATATATTTTCTAAAAGTGTTGATGATAGTCTTGAAACATAAATTTAGTCATATTGACTATCATGGTTGATGTGTTACACATGTATGTATAGTATTGGTATATTCACATATTATGGTATTAATATTAGTATATAAAAACTATACAATTGTCAACAACTATATTCTTAACAATTTAGTTTTGTTGTTTATAAAATACTAGATCTATACATATATTGAAGACATTTGAATACCAATATAAATTGATAAATATATGTATCTAGAATAGTCTATTAATCTAAATAAAGTTTGTAAGAAAAATTCATATGGGGAAGACATTTTTCATAATTATAATCATGGGTGACTTCATGATTCATGTATAACTTGGGATGAGATTATGATATGGATTGTATACATTAATCAACTTTATTGTATTCATTATATAACAATAGATACATACTTTTGTTTATATTCTAACATTTGAGACCTAAGCAGTAATATAAATATATACATTACTATATATGATGTCATAATATGCTAAAATTTTGAATTACAGACCGATATATGAGTCCTAAATATTTTAGTTACCCTTTTATACTATCCCAACCCCTAGATTATTTTGATAAGTATATTTTATAAAAGGTATCATACAAAATGACGAACTTTAACTTTAGTTGAACCATTGAAATAGATCACCCAAAATGAGATTATGATAATAAAATACCCAATTTGAGGAAATATGCAATATAGATTAGATGTAAGAGTGACTTTTAAATATTTATACATATATTGATAAAGAGAATTTTATATAGATAACATGAATTTAAAACCTCAATTGTGAATGATGATCATAAGTAACTTGTATATTATTATATTATGTATTATGGTACCTTACTTTCAGGTTGAGCATGTATATATAACATGTTATTCACAAACATATTAGTTCATATCTATTGATATTTGTAACCATGGATGACAGTGTAGTAGTATGTAAATGAACATTTTATGCCACTGCAGAATATATATATATATATATATATATATATATATATATATATATATATATATATATATATATATATATATATATATATTTGTAACCATGGATGACAACTGTAGTAGTATGCAAATGAACATTTTATCCCATTGTAGAATATATATATTTGTAACCATGGATGACAAGTGAAGTAACCATGGAATTGCAAGAACTAGTGACATCTCTACCATGACCTGGAAGCAGTTCTTGGTGCTCTTTGATGGGAAGTATATTTGTGTTGTTTCTCTAAAGAAGAGAGAAGCTGAGTTCTATAGTTTGAAGTAAGGTTCCCTATCTATTTCTACTTTTGTACAAAAGTTTCTGCTGTTGGAACATTATGCAGTTGCTTTGAGTGAAGAATGTAGGGATGACAATTTCCTTTAAGGAATTAACTACAATGCGGGTCATTTTCTTATTTTGTAACTACCCTTGACCTTACAAAAAATGGTGGATAAGGCCTTAACTGTGGAATCATATACTGGTTTCCAGTCACACAAGAAGAACAATCATAAAAGGAAGCACCCTGAAAGTAATCGTCGATCTGAGGACTCCACTGCTTGAGGAATGGATAGATTATCGATATATCATTATTGCAATGAATCAGGATACTTCCGACCTAGGTGCCCCAATCTTCATAATGGGCAAGTACCAACTCAACAACAAGCACCTCAAGTACCTCATCAGAATAATGGAAACAATAATAATGGAAGACCTGTGGAAAGGTGAGCTGGTAGCATTTTTGTTTTGGATGGTGAAGAAGTTCATGAGGATGAACAAGATCAGGATAATTCATAGTTCTATAGTTAGGATTTACAAGTTATGTTCCCCCTTTTTGCATGATGCTTTTATGTATGGATGTAAGGAGGTATAGTGGAATCCTTTGTAACTAAAGTATAGTTTTGACTTAATAAGATGAATCATTTAAGGGGTGGTAAATACGTTGTTTTCTTATATGTGGATGTTTTGATTTTGAGGAAAAAATCTTTTTAAGGGGTGGTGTGTTGTAACTTACTAGATCTCAAACCCTACCCTAGAAGTTTGACCTTTTGGACTTATCCAAACAAGGTTTAGCATAACCCTAATGAGATAATGCATGCACAAATCACCCTAATGTAACCTAATGTTCTCATCTTGGGCCAATAATAGACATATAAAATATGTCACATAAGATAATAATGAATTATATAAAATTTCATGCAAATAATCATACATAATTCTTTTGGAAATAATGTTAACAAAATTGGATGAAAAATAATAATAATAGCAATAATGTGATATTAATGGCCACAAATATTAATTATGACATAACTCATTAAAAGGAATCCCAAAAGTGGAATCTAAGTTAAGAAGCATGTTCCTTGGGTCCCAATTGCCTTGGGAGTCAAGTTTCACATTATTCACATAATAATAATTAATTTAATTGAATTTGGAAAGAGAAGATCTATGTTTTCCCCAAAATATCAAATAAAATAATAAATGACTCCAAAAGAGGAAAATAACCTTGGATTTGTAAACTACATAATAAATATAACCTTTGGGTGTGTTTTGATCCGATTTGGAAGATGTTCGATTAAAAGATGTAATCAGGAGAGAGAGAGTGTAGAACATTTAATGTCTTAAATGATTCTCTAACATGTAAAATTGATGGTAAATTTGTATCCAACACATTAAATATGACTTGTGGGTGAAGTTTCATAAAATTAGGAGAATCTTAAAGTCATTAATGCATGAGCTAAGAGAAAATAGTAATTGATTTATTTAACACATTAAAAGTTCTCAAAAGGTAAATCTATTTTCATAATCAGAATCTACATGCCTTATTTAGCCTCGGTGCAAAATTTCATCTAATTTGGGATTTGTTTAATCCCTCAAAAGAAGACAGAGAAAAAGTGAAATAAATGCATCTACACTTTATTACAAATATGATTTTAGCTAAAGTTTCTAATTTTCCTATTTTGGGTGATGCAGACCATTCGATCTTGATCAGACGACACACACATCATCTCCTACCTTGAGTAGGAAATGAGTCACACGTGTACAATAATAGGGCAAGGTCTCTCGTGGATTTCTCTCTCGTCTCTTGCCATTTTTTGAGATTTTTTTTTGGAGAAGGTAAAATATTACTAAGAGGAAAAAGCCAAAAAAGTATAGGGATAAGAAATCCTATATACTATACATGTGGGTCTACTCTACAAAACCCCACTGTCTCAAGACAACCATGTCCATCCCAGCCCCGATCATAGATATGGCTTTAACAGCCCTACCCAGATTATGTACAATGTCATCAAAAAGGTCTATCATGTCAATGTGTCTTTGGATGTGAAGCCTACAATTACGTTCTCTCCAAACATAAAAGCAAATAGCTGAAATGCATAGGCCCTCAAAAGCTCTCATCATAGGGTTGTTCTTCATCTTGCACAAGATCCATGTGCATGCTTCAAGCAGGCTTCTGGGGGGGGTTGCCACCCCACCCCAACTTCAGCGAGGCCCTACACCATATGTACCTAGACACCGCACAATAGAAAAAGAGATGACAATGGCTTTCAGACCCCCTCTCACAGAGAAAGCATGTCATATCAGGCCTACAACCCCAAGAATTAATCTAATCGAAGTGGGCAGCCGATTGAGCACTACCCTGTATGAGCAACAACTCCACTTGGGATGTGGAACTTCTTCCAAAAAATGGGGTCCCAGGGAACCTGTACAGAATAGAAAGGCTTCACAATCCATAGTTTGGCCCCGAGATTGCAACACTCCCAGCCATAAGACATCAACATGTACTCCTGGGCCACGATAGGCCAACTTCTACTCATCTCCCTCCAGGTCCGGGAAGCATTGCTGCTTAGCACATTGAGGTCACAACTATATGTCCTATGCATCCAAACACTCTAGTAGGAAGTCTTACATCTAAGAAATCGATCAATTATGGAGAGAGTAGCTTCCTCTGCTATCTCATCAATGTCATTAACATTCAGACCCCCATCCTTGAAGCCTCTTGTAATGGTGGACCAAGAAACAAAGTGTGACCTGCCCCCCATATAATCGGAATCTACATGCCTTATTTAGCCTCTATGTAAAATTTCATCTAATTTGGGATTTGTTTGATCCCTCAAAAGAAGAAAGAGAAAAAGTGAAATAAATGCATCTACACTTTATTACAAATCCGATTTTGGCTAAAGTTTCTAATTTTCCTGTTGTGGGTGATGTAGACCATCTGATCTTGATCAGATAGTGTGTGCATTATCTCCTACATTGAGTAGGAGACTAGTCGTGTGTGTACAGTAACATGGCAAGGTCTCTTGTGGATTTCTCTCTCGTCTCTTGCCTATCCTTCAAGTTCTTTGGTGCATTAATTTAGTGAGGAGATTTCAAATAGTTTATTCCTTATGTGTGTCCTAGTTTCCAATTTTCATGATTTGCCCAATTTTGCTCCACCGGTTGTCAAATCTCATACACACAGAAGCCCTAAAACCCTCACCCATATATATATATATATATATATATATATATATATATATATATATATATATATATATATATATATCCCCTAACTTTTCGTGAGATCGTGTGCAAGCTTCTCGTAGTGCCAATTTCTCTCGATTCCCTAGTTTCTCACCATTGAGCAACTTTTCTTCTTTGAGGCTGCGACTTATCTCCACGGTGTCTCACATAACCGGTGCTCAATCCACCATGGGGTAAGTTTCATCAGAACCTTCTCTTCATTTTCGGTAGGTCAAAATTGCTTATGTTTGCTTCTCCATGTTTTCCCTAATTTGGATGGTGCATGTACCTTTGCCTGCTTCATGACCATGGCTGGCGCAAAGAAAGGGAGGAGTCCCCTGTTCGTTTCTCAGTTTTACCCCTCATCTTTCCTTCTTCGCTGCACTTTTTTCCAAAGGGCAAAAGGGTCTTTTCGCCCCCATTTTACTTTGCTTTGTGCGAGCCAAATAGAGTGTTGACCATGCGACTTGGCCGCCTATGGCTGGACCAAGTCATTGGGACAGTCCCACTCTCTCTCCCTTTCTCGAGTTCCTTTATTGTTGATGTGGCTTTTTGGTGTTTTGTGGTTGGTCCGAATTGTAAAATTTATATCTTTTTATTCCGTTGTCTAGAAATTACAAATAAATGCTCATTTGATTTGAAAAAATATTATCTAGCTAATGGTATGAAATTTATTGCCTAATTCCAAACTAATTAAGATGTGAATTTTAATGGACTTTCCTAATTGGTTATAACTTGTAAAATTCATATATAAGTCAGAATAGTATAATAAATCATGTTTTGGACGCAGAAAAAGGCAACCTAAAATATGGAATGGTTTTGATAACCTCAATCACGTGTAATGAGAAAGGTTATTTGTAGGGTTTGAATAGTCAATATGGAATTGACCTAAAATCTATATATATGCTTAATAGGTTCTTTGGAGGCCTAGGCTTGGACCTAGACTTGGATTTGGACAGAGTAGACTCCGAAGAGTGGTATGATTACATCCCAAATTATTTCTATATAAAACAATTTCTATATCCTATCCTTTATGTATGTTTGTATCCTCAATTATTCTTTTGAGCAATTAACCTATATTTCTTCTTTCTCTTGTCTGAAGGACATTAGCCTATACACAATGTCCTTTCTTTTGAAAATCATGGTTCATGTGAACTACCTTAATTTGTTATTCATCATGTGATCATGGATATTCTTTTGGACTCTCTCTTATGCTTTGTGCATGTTGGTCTTAATTAATGATATGTGCTTCTTTTCCCACCTTGGTAGTGGATGTTTATATGGCACATTGTTTGATGGCATGGATCCTCTGATCCAACTTTATACTTGATGGACGTTTTAATCCTCCTAATTTGTTTATACTTTCTTATTATTTTATTATGCATCATGTGGTGACTTCTAGTATAATTTTACATGCTATTTTATGTGGATGTGAACATTCCCACAAAAGAGTGAAGAGGTGATAACTCCTACACATTAAAATATATTTGAGTAGATGTGTATCATGTCCTGCTTGGGTGGATGTATACAATTCCTACCCACTCCATATTTAGAGTGGATGTATACAGTTCCCGTTCACCTCATATTTGTGGTAGATGTATTGTTTCCTACCTGCATGTTTATATTATCAGTTTTATCACAGGTGAAACACATGGATGCTTTATGCTTTATTTTTCTCTTACTTATCTCTTTTATTGTGACTCTTTCTTTTTATGCCTGATTGGGTAGTACTTTAATTTTCTATGGGAAGCCTTTTTATTTGATGTCCTTTATTCTTTATATATTTCTCAATTTCCTATTTAGTATGCACATACCAATTTTTGCTGATGTTCTCTTTTCTTTATCATTTTGTGGGGTATGCTTCTGTCCCCAGGATTAGATCAAGGAGAGGATAGGAAGGTGAACTTGGACAGCAACCTTTGTAGTTGAGCTATGGGAGACTTGAAAGAGGTGGTTAGATGACCCTCAACTGATCCTAGTTTGATTATGATAGTTTTTTTTGTCTCACCCATGTATGGTGTAGTAATGCATAATGATATCAAGCTTTGTGATAGTTAGATAAAGTTCTATTCCACTGCTAAACTTTGGTGTTATGATACATTCATGTTGAATAAATTGGTTTCATCCCTTTAGCAAAACTTTTATGTGGTGTTTGGTTTGGGATGTTGCCTTTTTATTTCTAGTAGGGAGTGGTTCCCCTCTGGGATCCCACTCATTACAACATGGTATCATAGCCACTAATAGTCAGTTATCTAACTATTTCAATCTTGTCTCCTTTAGGATGTTTACATTTATCATAGGATGCTTATAACTAATACCCTTGCCTTGTGCTAGAAAACCCTCATGGAAGGAGATAACTCAACTTTTGAAAACATGTCCGGCTATTAGACACCCTAGAACCCTAGGTTTGGGATGCCAAGGATGGATCCACCTTTTACCACTCCAATGACACACGGAACTCCTTCAACCAGAAGTGACCATCAACTGGACAGGAAACCCCAACCTCTGTTGCTGCTAATATGGGAATAGTCATCACTCCTAAATAAGAGTTGATCATGTTGAGTAAGCTTCTCTCCACATCCATGGCAGGGAAGTTAAACAACCCACCTATGTTTGAAAAACCTAAGGAGTACTCAATCATGGAGTTCATGAATATGCAACCACCCTACTTCAAGGGTGAAGGTGAGCTAGAGATGGTGGATAAAGCAGATGATTGGGTGTTAGCTCTAGAGATGACTTTTGATGGTATGGAATGTCCTCCACACCAGAAGGTTAGATTTGCTACTTATGTACTTGATGGATCAGATAGAGTTTGGTGGAATGGAATTGCAAGAACTCATGACATCTTTACCATGACTTGGGAGCAGTTCTTGGTGCTCTTTTGTGGGAAGTATATCTGCACTACTGCTCTAAAAAAGAAGGAAGCTGAGTTCTATAGTTTGAAGCAAGTGTCCCTATCTTTTTCTACTTTTGTGCAAAAGTTTCTACTGTTGGAACGTTATGCAGTTGGTTTGAGTGAAGAACGTAGGGCTGACCTTTTCGTTCAAGGACTTAACTACAATGTGGATCATGCTCTTATTCCACAACTACCCTTGACCTTTCAACAGATGGTGGATAAGGCCTTAGCTGTGCAATCATATCCCAGTTTCCAGTCACACAAGGGGAACAATCATAAAAGGAAGCACCCTAAAAGTGATCATCGATCTGAGGACTCTGTTGCTTGAGGAAAGGATAGATTACCGATATGTCATTACTGCAATGAATCTAGAAACATCAAACCTAGGTGCTCCAAGCTTCATAATGGGCAAGTACTAGCTCAACAACAAGCATCTCAAGTACCTCATCAAAATAATAGAAACAATAATAAAGGAAGACATGTGGAAAGGCGAGCGGGAAGAGTTTTTGCTTTGGATGGTGAAGAAGTTCATGAGGATGAACAAGGTCAGGATAATCCATAGTTATATAGTTAGGCTTTACAAGTTATGTTTCCCCTTTTTGCATGATAGTTTTATGTATGGATGTAAGGAAGTATAGTGGAACCCTTTGTAACTAAAGTATAGTTTTGACTTAATAAGATGAATTCTTTAAGGGGTGGTGAATAAGTTGTTTTCTTATATGTGGATGTTTTGATTTCAAGGAATAAATCCCTTTAGGGGGTGGTGGGCTGTAACATACTAGATCTCAAACCCTACCCTAGAAGTTTGACCTTTTGGACTTAGCCAAACAAGGTTTAACATAACCCTAATGAGATAATGCATGCACAAATCACCCTAATGTAACCTAATATTGTCACATTAGTCTTGGGCCAATAATAAACATATAAAATACATCACATAAGATAATAATGAATTATATAAAATTGCATGCAAATAATCATACATGTTTCTTTTGGAAATAATGTTAACATAATTGGATGAGAAATAATAATAGTAGAAATAGTATGATATTAATGGCCAAAAATATTAATTATGAAATAACTCATTAAAAGGAATCCCAAAAGTGGAATCTAAGTTAAGAATCGTGTTCCTTAGGCCCCAATTACCTTGAGAGTCAAGTTTCACATTATTCACATAATAATAATTAATTTAATTCCATTTGGAAAGAGAAGATCTATGTTTTCCCCAAAATATCAAATAAAATAATAAATGACTCCAATAGAGGAAAATAACCCTAGATTCATAATCTACACAATAATGATAACCTTTGGGTGAATTTTCACCCAATTTGGAAGATGTTTGATTAAAAGAGGTAACTGGGAGAGAGAAAGCGTGTATAACCTTCAAAGTATTAAATAATTCTCCAACATGTAAAATTAATGGAAAATTCATATCCAACACATTAAATATGACTTGTGGGTGAAGTTTCATAAAATTTGGAGAATCTTAAAGTCATGAATGCATGAGGAAAGAGAAACTAGTAATTGATTTATTTAACACATTAAAAGTTCTCAAAAGGCAAATCTAATTTCATAATCGGAATTTGCATATCTTATTTAGCCTTTATGCAAAATTCCATCTGATTTGGGATTTGTTTGAACCCTCAAAAGAAGAAAGAGAAAAAGTGAAATAAATGCATCTACACTTTATTAGAAATCAAAATTTGGCTAAAGTTTCTAATTTTCCTATTACGGGTGATGCAGACCATCCGATCTTGATCACACGGTGCACACATCATCTCCTACCTTGAGTAGGAGACCAT
Organism: Alisma plantago-aquatica; assembly: GCA_963693085.1. Classification (NCBI taxonomy): domain Eukaryota; kingdom Viridiplantae; phylum Streptophyta; class Magnoliopsida; order Alismatales; family Alismataceae; genus Alisma; species Alisma plantago-aquatica. Next base: position 1,468,347,922 of record OY856411.1, read on the forward strand.
CTGTGTGTGCACAGTAATAGAGCAAGGTCTCTCACGGATTTCTCTCTCGTCTCTTGCCTATTCTTTGAGATCTTTGGTGCATTAATTTTGTGAGGAGTTTCAGACAGTTTGATTCCTTATGTGAGTCCTAGTTTCCAATTTTCATGATTTACCCAATCTCGCTCCATCGGTTCTCAAAGCTCATACACACAAAAGCCTAAAACCCTAACCCAAATATATATATATATATATATATATATATATATATATATATATATATATATACCCTAACAGTTCTGCGAGATCGTGTGCAAGCTTCTCGCAGTGCAAATTTCTCTCGATTCCCTTAGTTTCTCTCCATCGAGCAACTTCTCTTCTTTGATATTGTGGCTTCTCTCCACAGTGCCTCGTGTAACCGGTGCTCAATCCACCTTGGGGTTAGTTTCATAGGAACTTTCTCTCCATTTTCGATAGGCCAGAATTGCTTATGTTTGCTTCTCCATGTTTTCCCTAATTCGATAGGTGCTTGTACCTTTGCCTGCTTCACGACCATGGTTGGCGCAAGGAAAGGGACAAGTCCACTGTTCATTTCTCAATTTTACCCCTAATCTTTCTTTCTTCACTATGTTTTTCGCCCAAGGGAAAAAGGGTCATTTCGCCCCCATTTTACTTTGCTTTGTGCGAGTCAAATAGAGTGCTAACCATGCGACTTGTCCTCCTATGGTTGGGCCAAGTCAGTGGGATGGTCCTGCTCTCTCTCCCTTGCTCGAGTTCCTTTATTGCTGATGTGGCTTTTTGGTGTTTTGTGATTGGTTTGAATTGTAAAATCTGTATCTTTTTATTCCCTTGTCAAAAAATTACAAATAAATACTTATTGGATTTAGAAAAACATTTTTCTAGCTAATGGTATGAGTTTTACTACCTAATTCCAAACTAATAACATGAAAATTTTAATGGACTTTCCTAATTATCTATAACTTGTAAAATTCATATATAAGTCAGAAAAATATAATAAAATATGTTTGGACTCAGAAAAAGGCAACCAAAAATATGGAATGATTTTGATAACCTAAATCGTGTGTAAGGAAAAAGGTAATTTTTAGGGTTTGGATAATCAATATGGAATTGACCTAAAATCTACATATATGCTTAATAGGTTCTTTGGAGGCCTAGGCTTGGACCTCGACTTGGCTTTGGATAGAGTAGACTCTGAAGAGAGGTATGATTGCATCCCACACTATTTCTATATTGGGCAATTTCTATTTCCTCTCTTTTATGTATGTTTGCATCCTCGATTATTCTTTTGAGCAATTAACCTATATTTCTTATTTCTCTAATACTAAATGTTACGACCCCACATCCCGATAACCCCCAATTAAGGGAGACCAAGAGGTCGAAGCCGCACCCATGACTTCCAGATCAAAGGTTCGGCAATTAACCAAAAATAATTATCAAAATTTAACATACTATACTGAAAGCTGTAAGAAAATAAATTTTTGCATACCTTTTGAAAACTTGGATCTCTAAACTTCTATCCACACCGATGCTATTCTATCTAATCCTCCTTTGCACTTTAATTCTCATTTAGTATCACATGTGCCACTTTACTGTTTGTTCTTTTCATTGTATATAAAACGCCGACAAACAAAACGTCAGTCAGCCATAGCTGGTATGTGGGGGAAACAAATAAACATGCAACTATGGTAACAATGTAATCCTCAATTGATCATTTAACAATCAAGATTACGTTTTAAGCCAAACTACTCAATCCATACCTATCCACAACTCTGTGTTGTCCCTGTAAGAACTTATATGGTACCTCTATAAAGGTGACTTGATGGACCTACCCTCTAGGCAGCCAAAGTCTTTCATGACCTGATGACCTACCCTCTAGGTAGCCATGTACTAGGTCAGCCATTAGGACACAGAGGGGACTAGGATCTGAGCTAGTAGGCACATATCTTATGTGATAATCGTAGTCACTTTATAGTTGCAAGAAATAAATAAACATCCAACAGTTTAGTTGCATTCCATGCGATTAAACATCCGAGAAACCATCGGGAAACTAAAGCGGTTATTCATAATCGTAACCACATACCTGTCTTGGAGATCTCAAGCAACAATTTATCCAAATCCAACTAGATGTCCAATCAAGCAAGCCAATCAATCAATCAAGCAAACATTGATCCTGAAAACATGTATAATGTCTAATTGTCACAAGCATATCCCTAACAACTCCTTATTGACTTGGGACACCTTTCTAATGTTTCTAAGTCTCATTAGGATGCATTAGGGTTTCTTAGATCAATTTCTCAAACTTTACCCTTTTTAGGTCAACAAACCCTAAACAACTTTTCCACATTTCGTCAATATTTTCAATTTCTTCATTAATAAGGAAATACTCATTTGATCTTTTCTTTTCTTATTGTATTCTTTATGCACTTTAGGACTCCTCGGAATCCAAGGAACCCATGTCGCACGAAATCCATCCTTAGATTTTCCTTCTAGAGGTTTCCACATTTTTCTTTTCTCAAATATTCAATTATTAATTTATTAATTGAATTTCCTTGTTATTGGGCCCAATAGCCAATAAAGCCCACAACACAATCATCAAGGCTTATTGTAAAAGAAATCAACAAATTGTGTCATTATTTTTCCAAATATCTTTAATATGAGAAATTTCATTTCTCAGCAAATGAACCCAAAATTGGGGTTGTAACAAGTATGATTGCATCCCACACTATTTCTATATTGGGCAATTTCTATTTCCTCTCTTTTATGTATGTTTGCATCCTCGATTATTCTTTTGAGCAATTAACCTATATTTCTTATTTCTCTTAGTCCTATGGACATTAGCTGTAACACCCCTCCCTAGGGTTTCTTACGTAACCAGAGGAAGCACAGCCTAATCCCCAACATTATCCATAATGTGGGGTACTTGGCATATTTGGGAGGAAATGTTACATACATGATCTCATAACAAGAAACAAATAACACTTGGCTTTATGAAAACGTAGATTCATACCTAAGTTCTTGGAATAAAAGCTACATCAGTTTTCCAAAGATATACTAAATATAAACTAGATAATGATAGGATCTCCATAGATGGACGTCCCACCAGGCAACAACTCTTTGGATCTCTGGGTCCTTGGTACTCTCAAGATGTTTCTTTCTCCTTGGCTCCAACTCCTGCGGACATCTCGTCCCCAGCCATGCAAAGGAAAACAAACATAGTAAGTAAGCGACATTGGCATATTATAAGACATAAAATTAAATATACAAGTGACTTAACATAATCATGAACATGCATTTATCATGAATCATTTCTTATTGTCTTTTACATAAAGAAATTTACTAGAAAAATATGCTCCTCTCTTAATGCCCCATAAGGAGCCCATGAATGCTCGGAAAGCCCATAATTGCTCGGAAAGCCCATAACAAGGTGCATATAAATCTGAATAAATTTCTATTATTCATGATCTTTCTTAAACTTCACTTATCTTCTTAATATCTTAAACTTAATCTTAGTTGGGATTTCTCCCTCTTGAGCATGATTGGGATTTCTCCCCATGACCATAATGGGATTTCTCCCTCTTAAGCATGATTGAGAACTTACTCCCTCTTAAATCTTAATTTCTTGTATCTTAATCATAAACCATAATCTTAATAGGATTTCTACTCTTAGACTTAGCTTATAACAAACAACATTCAGTAATCATATACTTGAAGAAAACATGAATTAACAATGATATTATCATAATGTGCTTAACAATATTCATAAACATTCAATAACCAAGAGTTATCTATGCCAAGGGCATGGCCCGCTTACCTTGAACTAAATCACCTAAGTCAAACTTGGTTTGACTGATTGGATTCCCTTAAACACCTGAAATTAACATAATTATCATTTATCATATATCATCAAACCCTAATTTGTGTCATATAATAATTGAGATGTCGAAACAGAGAAATCAGGCGATAAAAACATCAAAATCGGATTCCTCATCGAAAATCCTTTCCAAAACATATTTATTTATATTTTTCTGAGGTCGTATGCAAAAGTTATGAATTTTGCACTCTGGACCAATCAGAAATTAGAAAACTCGATTAAAGCCGATATAAATGAAATATGAAATGCCAATAATGCCCAAGGCACGCCTGACACATGAATCAGGCGAGTGGGGGGTAAAATCGTCATTTGGTCATTTAAATTCAGTCGCAACTGATGAAACCGGGAGGGCGTGAAATCTCGAGAATACCCCTCTCAACTGAACACATCAATAAAGAAAACGAGGGGGCCAGGGGTCATTGCACACCCTGGTTTCTTCCCTGTCTGCTCTTCGCGAGCCATGGATCGAGCAGCTTGTATGAGCATTTAGCTCCTGATCCAGAGTCGCCGGTAGAGGGCCTCTATAGTTACCAAGGCATCGAGCGAGTTCACCAACCTATGGCGGAGGCACTGAGCTGAGCCACTTGCTCAGGCGTGGACTGGAGCTCGAGAAGCTCCATGGCCATGGCGGCACAGAAAAAGCTACGAACTGGAGCCAAGAAAGCACCACGATGAGGGCATGTAAACGACAACTAGAGATTGGTGAGGGTAAAGTGGGCTTCGTTCCCTGAATCCCACAGATCAAACAAAAGGGCGAGAAGCCCTGAGCCCTCAGGCACGCCGGAAAGCCAAGCAGGACAGAGGAACATTCGTGAACCCGTAACTAAAGGAAATCAGACCGAAACGCATATGCGGTGATTGGAAAATGATCGTCGAGGACAGGAGAAGAGATCAGAGGCAAAACCGAGGTTGGAGGGGCACTGGGTTGCAATGGCGTCTAGCGCCGGCAAGCTCCCTTGACCCGATCTATAGGGTACAACGATCCGAGATGACAGGGGGAAAACGGGCGATGGGTAGCAGGTCTCGGGATGGTCGGGATGCTTTTCCAAAAGCCAATTTGCACAACGGCGGTGCAGAAGATAGGAAAGCGACCGAGGTTGTCGGAGATCCAAATCGTGTAGGATGAGACTATAGGGGGTACCTGGGGCGAAATCGGAAGAGGAGAAGGAAACTTCGGGACCTCTTGGTGCTTATGGGGTGTTTAAACATACGAGGAGGGCTCAGTAATGGCGGCTGCAATTCTTCTGCGGAGAGAGGCAGCGAGACCCAAATGGGCATCTCTTCTATAGGGCACGAGGGGGAGCGAGCTAGGGCTCGCTGGATTCGGCGGAGTCTCGCGAAGACTTTGACGAAGAAACGACGTGAAACCGTCGAGAAACGACCGAGATTGAAGGCTCACATTGAAGCCAGTCTGTAACGGCTGTTGCTCGCGAACTAAGCGGAGGAAGAAGAAAACGAGCGGGCCGTTGGATCTTGATCCAACGGTCTCTGTTCATGCGCACGAGAAAACTAATGCGTGACACCTGATAAATCCCAGACTTTAGGCAAAACGATTCAATTAATGAAATTGGATTCAAATCTAGGTCAAAATACATTCAAATCTCTTTCCAATTAATTGGAGGGTCAAACATACTCCAAATGAGTCCAAATTTGGACCATTGGCTACTTAAAGGGTCTAGAACATTCTCATACAATTGGATTTTATGCTTGTACTCGTTTTAGGCCTAAAATAACAAAAACCCTTATGTGTACTTAATTGACCATGATAAAAGCAAATAAAGCAATTAATTCTTCAAATAAGAATTATAAAATATGAAAATGAGCACTCAACATAATTTCTTTTCAACTAAAAATATGGAGGCCATTAATCAAGAAATTAAACATGTAAATCACTAATAATCATATGAAAGAGAAAGTTGGACATTAAAAGCATTTATCCTCATTTTCTTAAACAAAAGGACATGGAAACATTTTCTTTAAATAAAACAAGGATAATAGAGCAATTGGACTTAATAAATGATGTTGTAAACTTAACATGGGCAAATTGCATTTAAGTCCTCAACAATTATCTAATTTAGAAAAAGAGCATGCAAGGAATGAAGTAGTTTGAAAAATTGCATAACAAGATTGGGATGTTACATTAGCCTAAACATAATGTCTTTTCTTTTGAAAATCATGGTTCATGTGAACTACCTTAATTTGTTATTGATCATGTGATCATGGATACTCTTTTGGACTCTCTCTTATGCTTCATGCATGTTGGTCTTAATTGATGATATGTGCTTCTTTTATCCACCTTGGTAGTGGATGTTTATATGTGATGCGACGATTTTGAGTCGCATTTATAGACCTGTTTCATATGTGTTTTATGCTTTTATTAGTCATTTTTATGGTTAATGTGGCCTAATTCATTCACTTTGGTCTTTACTATTATTTTATGTCAAATCCCCTTAATTCATCATTTTGAGCATTAATTGTCAAAATATTATTATTTGTGTGAATTTATGTGATCTTGTGTTTGAATTTCAGGACAAACGAGTATTTGCTTCCGTCGATACCATCGATGGAAGTCGATACCATCGACATGATCACAGGTTGCCAGCCGAAAGGAGCAGCAAAGCATCGATACTATCGACATGGATGTCGATGGCATCGAGATACCAATAGGTTGCTGGCGAGAAAGCGGTCGATAGTATCGACACCAAGTCGATACCATCGACGTACGGAGGCTACAGTGTCGGAAACCTGCAAAAAAACCGACGCCTAAAGGAAGTCGATACCATCAACCCGCGTCGATGGTATCGAGATGATGTCGGGCGCAACAAAGGAAGGGTTTGCAGCCGGCCGCTACTACAGCGGGTCGATACCATCGACTCACGTCGATGGTATCGACACCGTAGGATATGAGTTGGCTTCCTAATGATCTCAATCGGACGGCTACGGTTAATTAGGGACCTAATGACCGAGATATAGCTAATGACGGCCGCCCAGACGTGAAGGGGGATCGGATGAGCCATTGTATGAGTACCGAGGAGAGGTAGAAAGGAGAACGGAGGCTAGAAGCTCATACTTTTTGATCCGGAGGCCGAAGGAGACAGATTCCACCACCGAGGGGCGGTAGAGCACACATCCTACACCGAGGATCAACCGGTTCTTCTCCGTTCAGGGGGTTTTCCCTTTCATTCCACGTTTTTCACATGTTTTCCCTTATTTCTACCATGTACTTGTGTGAGATGAACATGCGGGGCTAATCCCCTTCGTCTTTTGGACCGGGAGTAGCCCGGGAATTCATTGTATGACAGTTTTATAATAGTGAATCATATTTTATCTCTTAAATCCGTGGTATATATAGTTGCGTTTTCTCCATGTATTGTTATGCTTGATCACCATAATAATAACCTAATGCCCTTAATCACTTTGAAAGAAGGATTAACGGCTGAAAAGAGATGAAATCTACATTAATCGATAAATTCCTTGAACAAGGCGGTGTAAAATTAATGGTGGAAACTGAGAGATCGTTCATAATGCACCTAGTTTAGGGTATAGGTTACTACGACGGTGGAACCGACCTAAGCTTAGGTAGTGAATTACACCACGACAGTGGGCAATTCTGTTTTCAGGCCACTACCCGGATAGAGAGATAAAATTGAGGAATTATATAAAATCTAATACAATGAAAACCCGTGGTGAAACCGCAATCCTAAAGATACTCTTTTGAATTGATTAAATCAACATTTAATCGATCGTTTGTTTTGTTTTATTACTATTTTTATTTTAATTTCAACAACAAATCTCAATTTGTTATTCGGCTTAGCTGATCGCAATTAGTTAGTAGGAGTCTCCAACAATTCCCAGTATCCCTGTGTTCGACTCGGGCCTCACAAAGGCCTATACTACTCGACGCGTTCTCTTGCGTTTAAGCACATAGTAAAATTGCGTCAAGTTTTTGGCACCGTTGCCGGGGATACGACGAATTTTTGGCACTTTGAGTGCTACGAGCGGCCATTCTAGGCCACATTTTTTTTATTATCTTGAAACAACTTCAAATATTTGTAAATTGTTCGATAATTTTTATACTCGTCATAGCACTGTACTGAACTCAAATTTTCTTATTTCAGGTACTGTGTATGGTGCGGACGCGTAACACTGATTATACGCGACGCGCACCCGAGGTTCTGCTGTCGGGACCTGAGGACGAGGATTATCATGAGCAAGAGCAACAAGAAGAGGTAGATTCCGAACTTGAATAGGAAGAGATGGCCGAGCCACAGACTATATGGGAGAAGATCAAGGCTTCTTCCTCATCGACTTCCAAAGGGCCTATAAAGAAGTAGGCAATCAACATACCTACACATAAGATTGATCCGGCGTTGATAAATCTGGTGAAGTCCAATGCTTTCCATGGGCTCAAGAATGAGGACCCCGTCGCGCACATCAGCCAGGTTGTTGAGAACTGTGACATGGTAAAAATCGATAGGTTTCCACAGGAGGCACTGTATCTCAAGCTTTTCCCGAGTTCATTGGCGGGAGCCGCACGAGAATGGTTACATAATTTGGATGATGAGTTTGTGGAGTCCTGGAACCATATGGTGGAGGTTTTCTTTGAGAGGTTATTCCCTCCTGAGAAGGCTAACAACATGATCTGGAAGATTCATAACTTTACCCAACAGGCCGGTGAGACATATTCTGAGACTTGGGAGAGATTTCAGGTCATGCTGAGGAGGTGCCCACATCACGGGCTGGATAAAGAGACGCAGGTGAAGATCTTCTATTTTGCTCTCTCCGAGCACGATAGGAGTAATCTGGATTCAGCTGGGTCAAGATTCTTTCTAAACAATACGGACACCAGATGCTGGGAGATACTAAAGAATATGGCTAGAAAGAAGTCATGGGGTGAGAGAGAAAGAGGCCCAGTAGAGCAAGTTTGAGTAGCAAGTGAGTCCAAGGCAATGAAAGAGATGAATGAGAAGATGGATCTTCTAGCAAAGAAGCTACTGGAAAAGGAGGATAATGAGTCCGAGGATGAGGCTCAAGTAAAATACATGAGACAACAGCAAGGTTATAGGAACAATGATTATTCATGGAGAAAAGACAAAAAGTTCTCATGGAAGGACACAAATAATTTTCTACAGGATCCAGATGCCAAACCCCCGCCAGTAGCAGAAGATAAGAGCACGAAGCTGCTCAATCAGGTTATAAAGCAAAATCAAGAGCTAATGAATACGTTTGGCCAGCAAATCAAGCAGCAAGGAGAGTACATGAACCAATTCAGGCAAACATTACAGAGCCATGGGGCTCAAATGAGGACCATTGAGACATCTATGACACAGATGGCAGCAGAGATCTCCAGTTTGAAGAAACCGACACATCCAGGTTTTCCGGGGAATACCAATGTTCCAGGGGGAAACCAGCAGGCAAAGGCTGTTTTGCTTAGAAGCGGCAAGAAATTGTTGAATCCAAGAGCCGAGGAGACAAGCACACCACATGCTAAGATAGAAGGTGAAGCCAATGAGGAGCTGCCACCACCAGTCACAGGGCAGGTTGATGACACAGCCGTGGATGATACTGAAGAACATGTTGCAGAGGAGGAACCTCAGAAAAAGACACCTTATGTGCCACCTCATCAAAGGGCACAAGCTGTTCCGGTCCCGTATCCAAATAGTGCTAAGGCAAGGAAGGCAGATGCGCAGTTCAAGAAGTTCTTAGACAGTTTTAGGAAGCTTTCAGTCAATATCCCTTTATTGGAAGCCATTGAGCAAATTCCTTCATACGAGAAGTTTCTAAAAGACATCATAACGAAGAAGAGGAAAATTCCGGATACAGAGGTTGTCGTGCTAAAGGAGCAAGTGAGTGCCTTCATCATGGGCACTTTGCCACCAAAGAGGCAAGATCCAGGGTGCTTTAGCATTTCTTGTTATATTGGGAAGGTTAAATTTGGTGAAGCGTTATGTGACTCAGGGGCAAGCATCAACTTGATGCCCCTTTCTACATTCAAAAAGCTGGGATTGAAGGAGTCACGGCCAAGCAATATGACGATTCAATTGGCGGATAACTCTGTGGTAAAACCTTATTGAATCAGTGAAGATGTGTTAGTGAAGGTGGATAGATTTGTCTTTCCAGTAGATTTTGTAATCATGGAGATGCAGGATGAACATGGCAACGAGCTGTTACTTGGACGTCCTTTCCAAGCTACAGCCGACATGATCTTAGAGATGGGGAGAGGTTGCTTGACCTTGGGCATAGCTGATGACCGCTTTGAGATGGTCATGCCTTCTAGTACTGTGTCATCTAAGGCAAAGGAACAATGCAAGGTGGTAAAACATCTGGATAGTAATATTTCACTCTGTCTTGGGAAGCCATTTCTGGACATGGCTCATGTGATGAGCAAGGTGGACAATGGAACTTTGGCTGTGGATATCATGGAGCAGACCAAAGTAGTTTCTCTGTGCAAAGCTGTGGGATTCCCGAATGATGAGGATGAGGACATTCCTCCTTCCATGGAAGATGATGTAATTGCTATTTCTGTTTTTGATGCATACCCAAAATTACCATTGGAGGCTTGTTTGGTAAATATTACACATGATTGGATGAGGAGCAAATCTCTCAAGGAGTGCGCCAAGATGCTCCAGATGCTTCCATGCTTCTATGCGAGGCATTATGAAGATCTAGGTGAACTTCCCCCGCCATTTCAATCATCTTTGATCAGCCTTCCAGATCTAGAATTAAAGCCGCTGCCACCGCATCTCAAATATGTCTTCCTAGCTGGGGAGGACAAGTCACCAGTGATCATATCTGCTTATCTGAGTGCGGAAGAGGAAGACCAACTGTTGATAGTGCTGAAGAACCACCGAGGAGCTTTTGGGTGGTCTGTTGCAGATATCAAGGGGATTTCCCCTACTCTATGTCAGCACAAGATTCAGCTCGAGGAGGGAGCCAAGCCCGTGATTCAACCTCAACGACGTCTCAATCCAAGCATGATGGAGGTTGTGAAGAAGGAGGTCATTAAACTTCTTGCTGCATGTATTATTTATGCCATATCAGACTCAACATGGGTGAGTCCCACACAGGTAGTCCCTAAGAAGGGGGGAATTACTGTCACCCAAAATATGTTAAATGAACCTGTCACCACCCGATTGGTAACCGGGTGGCGAGTTTGTATTGATTACCGCCGTTTGAATGCCGCCACGCTAAAGGATCACTTTCCTTTACCTTTCATTGATCAAATCCTAGAGCGTCTTGCCGACCGATCGCACTTCTGTTTTTTGGACGGGTACTCGGGGTACAACCAGATCTCGATTGATCCTTTGGATCAAGAGAAATCTACCTTCACTTGTCCCTATGGCACTTTCGCGTACTGCCGAATGCCTTTTGGTTTATGCAATGCACCTGCGACGTTTCAACGTTGTATGCTCGCCATATTTTCTGACATGGTAGAGCGTTGTCTCGAGGTTTTTATGGATGACTTTTCGGTGTATGGTGCATCGTTTGATGAATGTCTCTATAATTTGGACAAAGTTTTACAACGCTGTGAGGACACACATTTGGTCCTCAACTGGGAGAAATGTCACATGATGGTGACTGAGGGGATAGTGCTAGGACACAAGGTGTCTAGCAAAGGTTTAGAGGTAGATCCGGTCAAAATTGAGGTCATTTCCAAGTTGCCCCCACCAAATTCTGTTAAAGGGGTAAGAAGTTTCTTGGGACACGTCGGGTTCTATCGTCGATTTATAAAAGATTTTTCTAAAATCGCAAAACCTCTATCCGAGCTTTTAGAGAAAGACACTGTATTTGATTTCAATGATAAGTGTCTACATGCGTTCGACATTTTAAAAGAAAAACTGATTTCCGCACCGGTTGTTCAAACGCCGGATTGGACGAAACTGTTCGAACTAATGTGTGACGCCTCAGACTTTGCGGTAGGAGCTGTGTTGGGGCAGCGGGTGGACAATAAACCCACCGTGATTTTTTACGCTTCAAAAACTTTGAATGACACCCAATTAAATTATACAACTACTGAGAAAGAATTACTCGCCGTTGTTTTCGCTTTTGAAAAATTCCGGCAGTATTTAGTTGGATCTAAAGTAGTTGTATGGACTGACCATGCCTCAATCAAATACTTAATGGAGAAAAAAGACGCAAAGCCTAGACTCATTAGGTGGATTTTGCTCTTACATGAATTTGACATCGAAATCAAGGATAAATCTGGGATTGAAAACGTTGTTGCTGATCATTTGTCTAGGTTAGAAAGGGTGGATGAAAAAGATTTACATATACCCATAACCGAGACTTTTTCAGATGAACAGATTTTGAAAATTAACTCTAAGGATCCTTGGTTCGCTGAGATTGTAAACTATTTGGCTTGCGGGATCATCCCGGAAGATTGGTCATATCAGGAGAAGAAAAGATTTTTCCATTCTTTACGATATTATTTTTGGGACGACCCAATTCTTCTTAAGCAATGCAGGGATGGTATCTTGCGCAGGTGTGTTCCTGAAGTGGAGTACGAGAGTGTTTTACGTCATTGCCACGCATCACCTACGGGAGGACACCATGCCAGCTCGCGCACGACAGCTAAAGTTTTGGAAAGCGGCCTTTATTGGCCAACTTTGTTTTAAGATGCCTACGAGTTTGTGAGGTAATGTGATTCCTGCCAATGAGCGGGTAATATCTCAAAGCGACAGGAGATGCCCCTGAATATGTTTCAGGAAGTGGAGGTATTTGATTTGTGGGGCATAGATTTCATGGGACCCTTTGTGTCCTCAAACTCCAATTTATATATTTTATTAGCAGTTGATTATGTGTCAAGGTGGGTGGAAGCAACACCCACAAGGACTAATGATTCCACTGTAGTGTGCAGATTCATGAAAGAAAATATTTTCTGCAGGTTTGGGGTACCCCGAATGATAATCAGTGATGGGGGTACGCATTTTAGGAATCAGAAGTTCTCAACATTATTGAAGAAATATGGGGTTAAGCACAACACAGGTACCCCATATCATCCACAAATGCAAGGCCAGGTGGAGGTCTCCAACCGTGAAATTAAGAAGATTTTAGAGCGTACAGTGGCATCCACGAGGAAGAACTGGAGTGCCCTACTGCCGGATGCTCTGTGGGCATATAGGACGGCTTACAAAACACCTATAGGCACCACGCCTTTTAGGTTGGCGTATGGCCGGGCTTGTCACCTGCCGGTAGAGTTAGAGCACAAAGCGCATTGGGCGCTGAGAAGGCTAAACCTGAGTTACAATGAAACGGGGAGGAAGAGACTGTTGGAATTGAACGAGTTGGACGAGCTACGGATGACGGCATATGAGAACGCACGGATATACATGGAGCGCACAAAGCTGATCCACGACCGCCACATCCAGTTGCGCACGTTCAAAAAGGGAGATAGTGTTTTGTTGTTCAATTCACGACTCAAGTTGCATCCCAGGAAGCTCAACTCCCGGTGGAGTGGACCGTTCATGGTAGAGGAGGTCAAACCACACAGCGCGATCTTAGTGCGTGATGGTGATACCACGTTTTTGGTAAATGGACAAAGGCTGAAGCTCTATTTTGGTGAGAATTACAAGAGGAAGGTGAATGAGGTCAAACTCATTTCACTTTTGGATGCATGAGGTGCCGAAAGCCGTCTAGCCTAAGACGTTAAATAAGGGCGCTTGTTGGGAGGCAACCCAACTATCAGTACATTAGGATAGTTCATGTACATTCGTAAGTTGGCTTATTTTGGTTTGATTTTTAGTGTAAAAAAAAGATACTGTGATCGATTTATTTGATGTGCAGGCTGAGGCAGAGTCGATACCATCGACACCCATGTCGATGGTATCGACCGGGGAACAGGTTGACGACTACAGATTTCATTCTGAGTCGATACCATCGACGGCCTCGTCGATGGTATAGACATACCTACAGGCAGGTCGCGAAGAAAATGTCGATGGTATCGACCCGGGCGTCGATACCATCGAGATCCCTGAAGAAATGCAGACCAGTTTGTCTCAGTCAACTCGATACCATCGACGGCCGAGTCGATGGTATCGACATGGTTATAGGTTGAAATGCAAAGCGGAGGTGTTGCAACGAAGAAAAGTTGATACCATCGACCCACGTCGATGGTATCGACCATCCACGTCACCGATCCGCGCAAACAAATCAACGGCGATCGCGGCTTCCACGTCATCGATCCAGGTGAAGCGTCGATACCATCGACCTGCGTCGATAGTATCGACACGTCACCGATCCGGATTTCAAGATCCAGCCATCGACAACCATCGATACTTGCAATGGGGGAAGATAACATCGACTAGTGTCGATACCATCGACTCGCGTCGATGGTATTGACGGGCCAATAGTGGCGCCGACCAAGTCTATTTAAGGAGATTCATTACGTCAGTTGACGTCACACCTTCAGAGTGATCTCCTCCCTTTGCGCCGAGCACTCCCCCGAGCCGTCCAAGCCCGAAGAAAAGCATCACCGAGCGACAATCTTCACTGAGTGGAGATTCAACTCTCCAATCTGCACCGAGCTCTCTTTCCAATCCCTTTCTCGTGGCAAATATGGTTCACGTCGCTGGAGCATCTTCCTCTCGCGCGAATCCGATGGACATTCCAGAATTCGTGCCACCGCCGCCATCGTCGATCGCACATCCATGACTCGTCCATCCTTCCTCGGAGGTCCGAAAGATCTACGAGGAGATCATGCGGAGGAAGATAGAGCCCACCCGGTATGTGGACCGGGAAATGATCCGAGACCTCGGATTTGAGGCCAACTTGGCCTATTATCTGCAAGGGCAAGCCCGCCACACGGGGCAAAGGCCCGATGAGCTACGATTCCATGCTGATGGTCAGCCATTCTTCAACGACTGGCCGACGTACAAAGAGATGGGGGCAGAGTTTATGGCGTTGCTGGACGTCTGTGTCATGCCCAACGACATAGTAGCTACCGATCGTGAGTGGATCAAGGGCCGGGTGTCCTTCCGGCTGTACAACCACGACTATACCCTCATGCTTCGCCAATTCAACATGATCTTCAACTGGAATCATTCCCAGTACGACTACCGGCGGCCAGACAACCGCACCGACTACGACACCATCTTCTCTGAGTTGGTGACAGTGCTGCAAGGCAAGTCCGTGAGCTACCACAATGTCGCGGTAGCCGACTTCGAGCACCCATTCGTCCGGATCTTGCACCGGATGCTGAGTTCCACAATTTTTGCTCGAGGCGATCTGGCCCTCAGCAAATTTCAGGGGACCGACCTTTTCTTTCTCTACAAGCTCTTGAAGAAACAAGAGTGCAACTTGGGTGCCTTCTTTCTACAACGAGTTTTGGCGGTGAAGAGGAGCACGAGAAAAGCCCCGATTCATTTTGGCGGGCTTATCACCAGGCTGGCCATCTACTTGGGCTTGAACCTTGAGCAGCTGACTCCTCTTTCTACAAGAAGCAAGGTCAACTTGCAGCATCTCCACCAGTCCAATCTCCTACTCCTCCGAGATGACGTGGCGTTCGCACACTGCCACGTAAATCAAGCATATCAGGAGTGTTCCCTTCCTGACCCCGTCTTCAACATCGACGACGCACAACACTTCCGATGGCCAATCATAGCCATCGACTCCGATGAAGAAGACGGCGGCAACAATGGTGACAACGACAACGAGGCGGCGGAAGAGGAAGAAGAGGCGTTCACACCTCTTCGATCACGAGTGGCACCACGGAAGCACCCTAGGATGCATCCGGGTGCATCTTCATCTTCTCCGCATCCGCCTCCACCACCACAGCCCTCGCAGCCGAGCGAGGATGTCTATTCTATGCAGGGCATGTACGCAATGCTACAGGACATCCATCAGACCCAACATAGCCACACAGCTGCCTATGCTGGTATTCAGGACACCACTGACCGGCTCTTCGTCAATCAGCAGGCGATCTTCGAGAATGAGCGCCTTTTGTTCGAGAATCAGCAGAACATCCATGACTGGCTACACATGATGGAGGAGCAGCAGCAGCCATTTTTCGATCATTACTAGAGCCAAAATTATTTTGGGGGGTATCCACAGCCTCCTCCGATGCCTCAGTATGATCCGAATTTCCAGGGGCAATACCCATCTTGGGACCCCACGACGCCGCAGTACCCGCCTCCACCACCGCAAGAATGATTCGGTATCACTGTTCCAATCCTTAAGTTTGTTTTTGACTACGAGGCCATAGTCGGATTCAAGCTTAAGGGGGTAGTTGGAACAACTTTATCTCTTTTATTGTTTTTAGTTTTTAACTTTATTTGTTTTTGTTCTTTTTAGTTGTTTTTGCAATTTTAGTTTGTTTAGGATCCACATGCTATCTAGTGTAATCGTGGATGTCATAAAGTTGTGTCATATCTATCGTGTGCATGGGAAAAATCAAGGGAATTTTAAAAAAATTTGTACATTTGCAAAGCTTGTCTTGTTTAACCTTGTGCAATTAACCTACGAAAATGATCGGTTCTGTCAACTCTAAAACAACAATTCACAACTGTACTCCTAATGATTCATGAAAGTGGACGGACATGTTTGTTTGAGCCTAATCTGACCAAATGGTAATGTGACTTTAATCGGAAGTAGGAGAGAGAAACTTCTTAACTACTACACAGGTCAGTAAGGAGGGACACATAATATTTATCTAAGGTTCAGTCACCTAGTCTTGTGATCTTTCCACCTTTTTGCTTTTTGCAATCCACCACAAGAATTGGAAGTACTTTACAGTTTTAACTTCTTTGACTGCATTGCACGTAGATAGGGCTTGCATTAATTCTTTTTTCATATGTTTTGCATAAAAAGAAAGAAAAAAATGAGAATAGTGATACATGCACATTACCTTTAGGTGCATGTCATGTAGATGCATTCATAATTTTTCATGCATAAAGTATATCATGTATCTCGATTTTTCTTCAATGGTGAATTAAATTGTTCCATACCTTCTAAATAGTACAAATTTCTGAATTAGGAAGAAAAATAAGCCCAATTAAATACTCATTATCAATTATGGATATAAAGGGTTGAAAAAGAAAAAAAAAGAAAAAAAATAACTCTGAAGAAAAAAAATCTGCATATTGAAAAAAAAGCTATTTAGAAGTTATTTGAATAAGAAGGAGAAAGGAACATGTAGCGCCTGCATTTTAAGATGATTGAGTACATGATGTAGCTAAATTAGATGTCCATCTCGTTTTGGGATGGATAGTTAAAGCATGCATCATTCCACCCAATTTTAGGCATTAGGGCATTTCTTATGTGCATTTGCATCATTTAGGACATTTTTGTTTTATGCATGTTGAAATTGTATCATACTTCCATTTTCTTCCATGAACCACCCATCTTCATCCACCCGTTGCTCGGATTGGTAGGCCACTGTGAATTTCTCCTCACCAATATATATCAGGAGAACTGCTTCCATGTAGATGGTAGTTAGGACGAGCAACGTGGTATAGGAGTTCACAAGATGCACCAAGTCTGAACCGGCGAGTTTTATTATGTTAACTGCCTTATGTGATAGTGTTCATCAGTTTTGAGGTCAATTTCTCTTATGGATGATTACTGTCGCCTGCAGGGTAATTACCATTCTGTGGTTAGAGAGGGCTGGTATGTGATTGTTAGGTGGGAGTCATTTGGATGTTGGTTGTGATGCGTTGTTCTTCAGTTGACATTAGCAATTCTATTCTAAGGATTAGTTGCTCGAGGGTGAGTAAAGTTCAAGCTTAGGGGAGTTTGATGCGATGATTTTGAGTCGCATTTATAGACCTATTTCATATGTGTTTTATGCTTTTATTAGTCATTTTTATGGTTAATGTGGCATAATTCATTCACTTTGGTCTTTGCTATTATTTTATGTCAAATCCCCTTTAATTCATCATTTTGAGCATTAATTGTCAAAATATTATTATTTGTGTGAATTTATGTGATCTTGTGTTTGAATTTCAGGACAAACGAGTATTTGCTTCCGTCGATACCATCGACGGAAGTCGATACCATCGACGAAAGTCGATACCATCGACATGATCACATGTTTCCAGCCGAAAGGAGCAGCAAAGCATCAATACTATCGACATGGATGTCGATGGTATCGAGATACCAACAGATTGCTGGCGAGAAAGCGGTCGATAGTATCGACACCAAGTTGATACCATCGACGTACGGAGGCTACAGTGTCGGAAACCTGCAAAAAAACCGACGCCTAAAGGAAGTCGATACCATCGACCCGCGTCGATGGTATCGAGATGATGTCGGGCGCGACAAAGGAAGGGTTTGCAGCCGGCCGCTACTACAGCGGGTCGATACCATCGACTCGCGTCGATGGTATCGACACCGTAGGATATGAGTTGGCTTCCTAATGATCTCAATCGGACAGCTACGGTTAATTAGGGACCTAATGTCCGAGATATAGCTAATGACGGCTGCCCAGACGTGAAGGGGGATTGGATGAGCCATTGCACGAGTACCGAGGAGTGGTAGAAAGGAGAACGGAGGCTAGAAGCTCATACTTGTTGATCTGGAGGCCGAAGGAGACGGATTCCACCACCGAGAGGCGGTAGAGCATGCATCCTACATCGAGGATCAACCAGTTCTTCTCCATTCAGGGGGTTTTCCCTTTCATTCCACGTTTTTCACATGTTTTTCCCTATTTCTACCATGTACTTGTGTGAGATGAACATGCGGGACTAATCCCCTTCGTCTTTAGGACCGGGAGTAGCCCAGAAATTCATTGTATGATAGTTTTATAATAGTAAATCATATTTTATCTCTTAAATCCATGGTATAGTTGCGTTTTCTCCATGTATTGTTATGCTTGATCACCATAATAATAACCTAATGCCCTTAATCACTTTGAAAGAAGGATTAATGTCTGAAAAGAGATGAAATCTACATTAATCAATAAATCCCTTGAACAAGGCGGTGTAAAATAAATGGTGGAAACTGAGAGATCGTTCATAATGCACCTAGTTTAGGGTATAGGTTACTACGACGGTGGAACCGACCTAAGCTTAGGTAGTGAATTACACCACGACAGTGGGCAATTCTGTTTTCAGGCCACTACCCAGATAGAGAGATAAAATTGAGGAATTATATAAAATCTAATACAATGAAAACCCGCTGTGCTCTAGAAACCCCGGCGGCTACAGCTGGGGGGAGGATGCGCTGGTCATCGTTTTCCTCCCCCTGGCGTTTCATCGTCTCCGCATGGCTTCGCGAAAGTAGGTAGCTGCGGATCGAAGAGAATAGGTGCCCTCCTGGTTGCTCGTCCGAGGTAGCTCGTCCGAGGTAGCTCACGGCTTGGCAAAGGGGAAGGCGGGTTGAGCGTCTTGAAGATTGGATCCAGGTTGTTCGTGGCTTCTTCGACCTTGTCGACTCCTGCCGTTTATAGGGACGGACGGAGGGCGCCGCTGTCCTGGATCTAGTTTCTTCTCAACCGATCCACAGAGCAAGGGGTTTCCTGACCTCTTTCTTCTCCTTCTCCCCGTGCTGGCCTCTGCCTCGTCCATTGCATCGACGGTGTTGCGGCTTCTCAGAATCCGCTCGCCAAGCCTACCAGCGGCACTTCTCTTCTATTCTCTTCTAGATGACGTTTTTCCGGATCGGGGGTGTCCTGGCTCAGTAGAGGGAGGTCCTCAGCCTGGCGCCAGCTGATTGTGCGCTGCGGCTGTCCTCCGTCTTCCTGTTGTCGGACGCCCGAAGGCTGATGGGAGTAGGGATCACTGCAACCTACGACTCTCATCTCTGGCTGCTCGCAGCTGCGGCGAGGTGCCCCCTTGCGGGTCTGCTGAGTCGATGCCACATCCTGGTGGTTCCGGTGCTGACTTTCCTCGCTGTAGTGATGATGATGGATTCATAGTGGAGTCGTGACCTGCTCGGGTTTTTCTGGGTACATGCCAGGGGTCAATGGCAGGGTGGCTCCTTCCAAGTTCCCCCTGCTGTGTGTGTTCCGTCGCAGCTATGAGTTTTGAACTCCCTCAAGGTGTTCGACGAGGGGTCTCTATGGATGTGGATACATGGGTCTTCTGTGGGTTTGGGTTCAGAGGGAGGCGTGTGCTCTTCTTCTCTTGTTTCTTGCAGCTGATGAGTGGAGTCAAGCTTTGCAGGGATCGGGTAGTTTGTTGATTGGCGACCGATGAAGAGGGGCTGGACTCCTACTTGGACCTCACACTTTCAGGAAATGATTCAAATGCCAGTGGTGGAACGGTAGATGCCTAGTTCAAGGACATTAATCGCTAGTCAGCAAATGGATGGTCCCTGTATTGTTCCTGACTCCTCTGCTACAGCTGAGATAGAACACCTTCAAGGTGTTGGATGATATGCATGCTCACCCTTCGGGTGATTGTGGGGTGCTGCTGTGCAGACAGAAGCATTCGATGTATGCTTGCTAGAATCTCGAAGACATGGATGATAGCAGTGGAGGCTCGTGCTTTATCGCTCCTGAGTTTACTCTATTTTATCTTGAGTTTGTATTGCGGGTCTGTCCTCTTCCTTTATCTAGGTAGAATGGCTACTGTGTAGCTCGTGATATTTTGTTTCTCTGGTTGTTTGGATGTCTTCATCCAAGGTTGTAATGGGGGCGCAAACTCTTGTGTCCAAAGTTTTGGTAATACAGTAACACGCTTTTTGGACCGACCAAAAAGAAAACCCGCGGTGAAACCACAATCCTAAAGATACTCTTTTGAATTGATTAAATCAACATTTAATCGATCGTTTGTTTTGTTTTATTTCTATTTTTATTTTAATTTCAACAACAACTCTCAATTTGATATTTGGCTTAGCTGATCGCAATTAGTTAGTAGGAGTCTCCAACAATTCCCAGTATCCCTGTGTTCGACTCGGGCCTCACAAAGGCCTATACTACTCGACGCGTTCTCTTGCGTTTAAGCACATAGTAAAATTGCGTCAATATGGCACATTATTTGATGGCATGGATCCTCTGATCCAACTTTATACTTGATGCATGTTTTCATCCTCCGTATTTGTTCGTACTTCCTTATTTTTTTATTATACATCATGTGGTGACAGCTAGTATAATTTTATATGTTATTTTATGTGGATGTGAACATTCCCACATAAGAGTGCAGAGGTGATAATTCATGCATATTAAAATATATTTGAGGAGATGTGTATCATGTCCTTCTCGGGTGGATGTATACAGTTCCTACCCACTCGATATTTAGAGTGGATGTATATAGTTCCCGCTCACCTCACATTTATGGTGGATGTGCTATTTCCTACATGCATGTTTATATTATCTAGTTTTGTCACTGGTGAAACACATGGATGCTTTATGCTTTACTTTTCTCTTACTTATCTCTTTTATTGTGACTCTTTCCTTTTATGCCGATTGTGTAGTACTTTACTTTTCTATGGGAAACCTTTTTATTTGATGTCCTTTATTCTTTATATATTTCTCAATTTCCTATTTAGTATGCACATACCAACTTTCACTGATGTTCTCTTTTCTTTCTCATTTTGTGAGGTATGCTTCCATCCCCAGGATTAGATAAGGAGAGGATAGCAAGGTGGACTTGGACAACAACCTTTGTAGTTGAGATTTGGGAGACTTGAAAGAGGTGGTTAGATGACCCTAAGCTAATCCTAGTTTGATTAAGATAGCTTTTTTTGTCTCACCTATGTGTGGTGTAGTGATGTATAATGATATCAAGCTTTGTAATAGTTAGATAAAGTTCTATTCCGCTGCTAAACTTTAGTGTTATGATACATTCGTGTTGAATAAATTGGTTTTATCCCTTTTGCAAAAATTTTATGTGGTGTTTTGGTTTGGGATGTTGTCTTTTTATTTCTAGTAGGGAGTGGTTCCCCTCTAGGATCCCACTCCTTACAATAGGAGAGGGAAGATCCCTTGGATAGATATGTTAAACGGGTGGGTGGGTTGGGTTTGGGTTGGGTCATTACGGGTGTCGGTCTCACGGGTGTTGGTTGAAAGACACAATTCTATACTTATGGAACAAAAGCACACCCAAGTCTGACAATGCAGATAGCTGGGTGACCCACAGGTTCCCATATAGAATATATCGAATCAATAACAAGTTACTACTTTCTTTTTTTAACGTCAAAAGTAATTTTTAATAACTTTTTATGTGTCAAGAACTATGCAAAGAAATAACTTAATATATCTAATGTCAAACACAATGGATTCCTTCTTGAATTACATTAATATGAAATTGAAAGAAAAAAATATAATAACTAGCTTCATAATTTTGATTTACTATGGGGTAAATAATACAATTGTCATATAAAAAAGATAAAAAGACAAC
The DNA here is from genome assembly GCA_963693085.1 of Alisma plantago-aquatica. Lineage (NCBI taxonomy): Eukaryota > Viridiplantae > Streptophyta > Magnoliopsida > Alismatales > Alismataceae > Alisma > Alisma plantago-aquatica. The sequence continues at coordinate 1,468,370,065 of OY856411.1, forward strand.
ATCGCTTACTTTTTCATTGAACATTAGACATTTTTTATTTTACAAGTACTTGTGGTTGTGTACAACAAACACACATTAAAGAAAACGTAGTTGTTCTAAAAATGTTAGACATTAATTTGTCCTAAATAAAAAATATTCTTACTATGTGTATATGTACATAAATTTGTTAATATATTAACTTATGGTTAAATGGGTCACCATTGAAACCAATTAAGGGTGGGTATGGGTTTAAATCATTTTTAGTGGGTGATAAATTTCATCACCTAAATCCAAATTAAACGGGTCGACCCATGGATTGGCAAAAGTTTTGACCCAGTTTAATATGTGTACTCTTGCATGTACATATATTTATTAATATATTCACTTATGATTCACGGGTCACCTTTGAAATTCATTAAATAAATGGCTAGGTATGATCTTGGGTCATTTGTAACGAGTGATTTCTTAATCTCATCATCAAAATTCATCTTAAACATCTCGTCCTATGGGTTCTTGTAGATTTTGACCCACTTTGATAGGTCTACTCTTGATAGTTTATCTAGAACAGAGACTCACCTCCACCTTTTATGGGAGATTAGTTGCATTTTCCAATATGTATATAAACAATGGCATATTCAGGGGGGGTTGTCGGGGCGTGCCCTCCTACCAGGCTTGAAAAAATTAAGTACCCATTGATTAGTGGCTAATTTTGGAAATGATGACTTAATTAATAAATAAAAAATGAACAAAGGACATTAATTGGAAAATAGTACTGCTTCCCTAACCCATAGTCACACTAGATAGTAATTTGTGACAAGCGTTGCGGTGCTTCCCATCCTGCTAGTTGGTGACTACGTAGATGCAAAGTAAGTTTTTTTGTGTATCATTGTTGATACCACAAACTGTACTCACCATGGAATGCTCGATCATGTCTATAGAAAGCGAGAAACAAAGCATGGTCAGTGTCAAGTGAGTAACAAGAGAGGGAAAGCAAGCAGCCAACAATTCTATGTTTAGAAAACCATTGGAAAAAGGATTTGACTGGCTTATTAGCTGACTGAGAACCAACAAAAAAAGCACAAAAGGTGTATTATTTTTGTCAAACTCAAAGCCTTCTTTGTTGGTCGCTTGACGACTAATTGGATATCTCCTAACTAGTAGCTAAAGGTGTGGCATTATCATAGCTATCCTGACAAAGTGCAATAGACTTTATTGTTGATAGACTGGTATGATGACCTTCTCGATACCACACATCACACACGGTTGAGGTACATATCTTTATGTACTGAATAAATTACATTTTCATTGGAGTTGTTTCATATCATTGTATATTTTTTAATGACTAAACTGAACATGTTTCTAGATTTTTCTCAATCTCTCTATTCATTTTCAAACAAGTCGATACATTTTTCAAATTCAAATTGGTCATCTTTTATTACTGGAGAGTAGACCATGTGACAAGTAATATTATCAACATTTTCAGGTACCAATTTTTTTATATATTTTATACATCTTTTTTTTATAATCAGTTCTTTAACTGTCATTATGTTATAGGTCCTCTCTTATATTAACCTTTATTCTTATATTTACTTTCTTATTCATCAGTTTTCAATTTTGTTAGAAAACTAGTTTCAGTATCAAAAGTTTAAGAGGTCAAATTTATGCATGTTGCTTTTAATGAATAACCAATGTATAATTTTACTAATATGAGAGTTTTGTATGATCTTATCCATTATAATTATCTTACAACCACTTAGAGTTTTAGACAATTATAAAAATGAAGTTCTATAATTATATAGAAAAAGGAGATGAACATGTGAGAAGCTTAACACCAGATGTGAGTATGGTTGTACAAAAGAAATCTTGTGTTAGTGTTGTATTTAGTTCAGATGATATATTTGTTTATCATGGACTTCGAAATTCGATTGAGGAGTATGAGATGGAAATTCAAGATCAAGTTAGAAGAGCTTACTCATTGTTATGCCCATATCATCCAGTTGGTCACAAATTTTCTTTCAAGTAACAAGGAAAGTGAAGAGGGAGCTCTCAAGAAGTGTGGTTTAAAAATTTTGATTGGATATAATATAGTGTGGAAAAGATGTGGCTTATTCCTTTTATTGTTATCTTTAAAAAAAACATGTGACAAAAACTTTGATAATGAGGCATTCACAAAAGTAGACTTTAATAATCAGAAGAAAGTAATTGACATTTTCAATGAACATGTAGGTGCAATTTGAAGTGGTCCTAGTAATGCAAGGCTACATTGTGAGGATTATACAAATCAGAGACAAAGTGTGTCACATGCTCTATCTACTCATAGTCGGGAGATGAAAATTACATACAAACCTCGTTTGACTACAATATTACATGTAGTTATGTTCTTCCTATTACAAGATCATACGTTTTGTGGACATGTTGAGTCTTATACTTCAAGAAATAGAGGGAACTTTATGAAATTAGTGGAATACACGAAAGATGACAATAATGAAATTACATGTGTTCTTAATGAAAATGCTCCTGGGAACAATCAAATGACTACTCCCCTAATTCAGAAGGACTTAATAAAAGCTTGTGCAGAACAGACTATACAAGTCATTATTGATGATCTTGGAGATACATGTTTTTCCTACTTGTTGATGCATAAATTAAGGAAAAAATGATTTTGATTGTGAGGTTAGAACCCTTATATTGTACATACCTTAGATTTTTAACCGATGTACTTATACAATCTAAAGTTCACACATCTATTCTCTTATAGGTTTGTAAACAACCAAGGAAAAATTATTGAAAGATTTATTGGTGTTGAGCATGTGATTGATACTTCAGTTGCTTCATTTAAAGCTTCTTTAGATGGACTATTTGCACATCATGGTTTATCCATGTCTAGATTGAGTGGACATGGATATGATGGAGCCTCTAACATGAGAGGTGAATTTAATGGACTGAAAGCATTGATTCTAAATGAAAATTTATATGATTTTATATTCACCATTTTGCTCATTAGTTGCAATTTGTGGTTGTTGGTATTGCAAATGTACCTTAGCTGTTAGTGACTTTTTCAGTTATACAAATTTGATTGTGACCATGACTTGTTCTTCTTATAAAAGAAAGGATGCACTTATTCAGAAACATCATGATACTATAATGGAGAAATTGGAGAATAGTGAGATATTTCCAAGAAGGGGAAAAATCAAGAAAATAGTCTAGCAAGACCCAGTGAATCTCGATGGGGATCACATCATATAGCATTAGTCCGTATATTTACAATGTAAGATTCAGTTGTTGAGGTTATAAACATTACTTCTCTTGAAGACATTGATTCAAGTATAGAGGCAAAGCATCACGTTTAATATAGACCATGAAATCTTTTGAATTCACATTTATACTACATTTGATGATAAAAGTTTTATCTTTAACTAATGAGTTGTCACATGTCTTACAAAGAAAAGACCAAAATATTGTTAATGCCATGGTGTTGATTTCTTCTATTTAAGATCTTTTTCAAGAAATTAGAGATAGTGGATGGGATGCAGTTTTGGAAGATGTAACTAAATTTTGTGTCACAAAGTAAATTCCATTACCAAAAATGGAATATAGGATACATGCTTAAGGATATTCAAGACGTGAGAGTCAATGGATCACTTACTATCATCACTATCATGCTGATATTTTTGATAATGCATTTGACTCAATTGTTGTTGAGATGAATAATTAATTTAATGAAAGTTTTACAGAGTTACTGAGAAGCATTTCTTGTCTTGATCCAAGAGATTTTTTTTCAAGATTTGATAATGAAAAACTTCTACGGATTACTAAAATTTATGTTGACCATTTCTCTATATCAGATCATGTGATTTTGAAAGATCAACTTGGTATATACATTCATGTAGTTTGATGAAGATCTGATTTTTCAGACTGTAATGATCTTGCCTGTCATGCTATGAAGATGGTAAAATTGAACAATATTTGGTATTTCCACTAGTTTATCGCCTCATAGAACTAGCAGAATGAACTTTCTCGGCAATGAACATCATCAAGATAGATTTACTTAACAAGATAGGTGATGAATGAATGACAAGATGATATGCTACATCGAGCTTGAATTGTTTGTACAATTGGTGATGAAAATATTTTGTAGCATTTTGAAAATACGAGAACATGTAGAATACAACTACCATTCTCAAATTAGAGATTGTGATACATTTTTATCTCGATATTCATAGTTTGAAGCTCTATTGTTGTTAACTTTTCATACTAATTATTCGTACAGTTCAAACATGAACATATCGACACTATTTTTTATGATCCAAACTTCAATATGCATTATTTATTTTATTAGTGCATTGCTTAACTATTAGGTGAAATATTTGATCATGACTTATTTATTTCTTCAGTTTGTAAACAAGTGATATTTCGTCGAAAGGCATGTGAAGATGTCATGTTTCTTTACAAAGCAATGGTAGAATTCACTAGTTGACCATATTTATTTTTCTTCTTTTTACAACAATCAACTATCAATATACGACCATATGAACATCACTAGTTATTTTGACATTGTGTTTTAGCCAATGTGGGATTGCAACTGCCATGTTCCTGAACATTATATAGCTTAGCCCCCCTCATCCTGATTTTCTGGATCCACCATTGTATATATGGAGGCTAATGGTAATCAACTTAGCATATTATGACATCAACTTAGTGTGCATTATAAGTTTGACCTATTTGCTAGGATACCACGTCCAGTTAGAGGGTTGTACATGAAGGGACATGGGTGATATTGCTTATCTTTGGCAAGAGGTATGCTGTGAAGTTAGGGGACATACTAGCATATACATATAACAACCTTTACAATGGCGATCCAAAGTTTGTAGTATGAAAGTTCTTTGCACTAGGTGGAGCAAAATTTGATAGTTCTTATCCTCCATATTTTGTTGATTCTTTTAGTTCTTACCATATCGGTTGGGATATACATAATATCCACATTTTGTTCTTATATAGGGACTGTCTCTTTGAAAAGCTACTTATCACCATGTCTCCAAACAATAGATGTATTGGTCCTCTTATCATATCTATATGGCACATCTATTCTCCCCCGCATGCACGAGAGGATGATACATGAAAGATTTCTAGCGCTAATGCTTTCTTTAGGAATTAACCCTGGGGCAATGTATATATACCACAGTTACCACTCCCAATGCGCAGGCGCCCAAGTAGAAGCTACAGAACAAAACCTCACGAAATCTGGTCAACGTCTTTCTTTATCCGCCAAGGTCCAAATTTTGTTTTCCACGTCTTTCTGCATTCTATTTGGTGACGGATCTCTATCGCCTGTTACAGTGTTACGTATACCCCCGTGAGGAGCAAGTCAAACTGTATGCAATATGGTACGGGTAACTTCTTGATGACACAGTTATGCAGACGATAGTACGCCATATCTCCTGCACGCCCAAGCAATGCAACCGGACCGGGAACCACGCATCAGCAAGGGAGGGACTGGCGACTTCGACAACGGGACAAAGGAAATGTGGAAAAGAAGGTAACCGTGGATGTGGGGCAAACTATAGGGATCTCCTTCTGGCTCTTTGTTTCCCGTGAACTGCTCTTGTCATTTTGCTTCGTATTTGTTGCGCAGTAAGTAGGGGTTGACGAGTGATGGCGATGGCTGCTTTACCGGCGTTCTTCTGGATCTTCTTCGTCGGGTTGTGTTCAGGAACTTACTCTTGAGGTGACCTTCTTTCAACTAGCATCTTATTTCATGTATAAGTAATTAAGCTCCCGCTCCTAGTCTCAACCTGTTTATGTATAGCTGCATCAGAAACAGTGTATATAGAGCTTGATTAATCGGGGACATGATACCTACCTTCATTTTGTTTGGTGGTCGTGGCCGGCTGGCTGTTTCCTAGGTGCAGTGAAACAGTGGGGTTAACATAATCCTGACGTTTGTGAGGACCACAATGTTAGAAATATGGAACAACTTGAAGGAGACCTTCTAGAAAGGTCACCTAGATCGAATCGTTGTGAAACTTTAGGCTTGCGTTTGGTACTAACCCGAGCTTAGACCTCCATTTGTGCCTAACTCGGGCCGTTTTGGGATCAAACCGTGTTTGACGAAAATCCAACAAAATTTGTTACGAGCCTTGTTAAGGGTATTTCATTCTTCAACACGCCAGAAACTATGTTTGATTCACAGGACTGGAATTGAAGAAATCCTGCAGGGCAAGTAATAAAAGCTGGATACAGTTATCCATTTCAAAATAGCCGGACGCCATTCTCCCCCAACTTTAGCGCTGCCCTCCGTAGAAAAGGAAGGCGAACAGCCTGGCATCGCTATCCAAGTGCAGATGAATCCAAAACTAAAGTTTCTTATCAGGAAAGTTTCCGGAACCAGTAAAATCATGTACCGGGACTGATCCGATGCTGCATTTCCCAGTAATCCAGTTCAATGCAGCAAAACAAACGTGCCCAAAGTCAAATGAAAACCCGATTTTGGTACAAACTCAGACCCGCTTCCCGGAGCTTATGATTTCAACCTGGATTCAGCCCAACAGACAAACTTGTTAATTACATTTGCAACACCCCTACAAGTACCAGCTGATCGACTCCATTTCTCGCTCATCCCTATTCTCCTTCTCCCTTCTCCCTCCCGGTTGTTTGTTAGGATGGTTTCCACCACAACCACCGCGCCCCGGTGTCGCGACTCTGTCATTGCACATCGACGTAGCGGTTGTGCGAACCAGTCACACATGGAGAAGCTACGCATCAGAAGCTTTAGCCACCCCTCATCGTCTGTACCTAGGGTCTGCCTAGCAACTCGGGTGTCGACGCAATATGTATTTGGCCAAAAAAACAAAATGACACATTTGCCATAATTTACTCTCTAAATGGCACACTCTTGAATTTATTGCCTAAAATGACACATTTGGGGAGCAATGTGTCCCCTGCTGGGACGCATTGCTCTCCCGCGAGGCAATACGTCCCGGCAGCGGACTTATTGGCCTCACAGGAGGGCAATGCGTCCCACTCCGGGACGTATTGCACTGCAAAAGAGTATTGCGTCACAGAGCGGGACGCATTGCCCTCCTGTGGGCCCAATGTGTCCGTTGTCGGGATGCATTGCTCCCACATGGAACAATGAGTCTTGCATGGGGACTCATTGCTGCCACATCAGAGTAATACGTCTCCATGCAGGACGCATTGTTTTTTTTTCAAAAATGTTTACCGTCACTGATATTCTTTCATGGTTATTGATATTTATATTAACAATATTGATTATATTTGTACATTTACAATTCGTTCATTTGTATTTGGATGTCTATAATATACCCAATTATTATAAATTTATCAATTTCAATAGCTCGTAATATGCATATGGAATATATAAGTGGTATTGCAACTAACATTAGTTGGTTCCTAATTGATTATATAATAAGAACTTAATCCAAAAAATGAGATAGCAATTAAAAACAAGTTTAAACATGAACCAACATGACGAGAAAATTATACACAACACACATACAACCCAAATAGATCCAAAATGAACCAATATGATATCATAATATGTTAGATCCACATACGACCCAAATAGATGCCTACACAAAGGCATACATACAACACAGTATAATATATAAAAAACTAAGCATGTCCTCCTCGCCCACCTCCCTCTACATTTGACTCTTCTGTACCGATGTCATCTGGAGATGCCTGAATTGGGGACAACTGTGTAGGAGGATCCTGACGAGCATCATGGTAGAAACGAAAAGGTGGAGATGGGGTGAGGGGTCTCTGAAAATCAGGATAGGATGCATCAAGTGGGATGCATCCTAAGAAATCAAACAAAGTAGGTGAATATGTGACATAAGAAGAAGAACCTGCTTCATAGTAGGATGCTGGTTGAGGTGGGGTGATGAATGGAGAATAAAAACCAGCTCCTCCAAAGTCTGTGCCTGTATGTCCCCATCCCATGAACTGAGAAGTGAGAGTGAGCTCAAGAGCAGTGAGTACATGAGTAGTAGGAGTAGGAGTAGGAGTAGGAGTGGGCTCAGGGGCTTTGATATGAGTGGGTATGGGATCCCATGACAGAGCATAGTCGGGAAGACTATCAAAGTAAGTCCCCTTGACGCTATAGATGACATCTCTGATATGTGCAGGGGTGTGCTCTAAAGCCGTTCGGATCGCCACCTGTGTTTACACATATAAAATAAAGTATGTACACATAATAAATATCAATTACATATATTATAAATAACAAAGATAAATAATAATAGTTTGTAAAAGAAATAATAATGATACTCATAAATTCTTACTGGTGATAACTTTGCGGGTAGTATGTGGCCGGAGGCATAGCCGCAGGGGGCACGATATACTGGGGATGATACCAGGCATAGTGCACCTGAGGACTAAAGACTGTCTCAACTGGTGGAGCGGGAACTAAGCTCTCACGTCTGTTGTTCCACAGCTGCACCTCCCGTCTATAATGAAGTAGACAATCCTCAGCCGCATGACCCCTCCCATCTATCTGGCTAAGTTGCGAAAGCTCAAGAGTAGGTTGTACTTGAACAAAGCTGAATTGTCCAAGTACTCTGTCGAGGAAGTGCCACTCCACTATTGTGTAGCACAACAAAGGCACTCATACCAACCAAACATCACTACCCTCTCTACAAATGGCAGGCAATCTCTCAAGAACATCAGTAGTGTAAGGAGTCAACTCTATCTGTTATTCATATAGACAACATGTATCATATAAAACAGAGTAAATTGCAAATAAATAAAACATATATCATACAATATGTTAGTAGAGGTAAGTAAGTTATACTTACGAAGGAAAAATCTGGTCAAATGTTGAATCGTAAAATTGGATTGTTCCCCTGATAGTGTCACTCCTGTGGACAAAGGTAGGCCACCTATGAAATTGACAAAATAAATTTAGATAACCACTAGATAATGTTTGGACAAATATAAATATTAATTATGTAGATCTTTACTTGTAACCCAAGGGAACATCTTGTGGCCAATCTGCCCAGTTCATATAAATTAAACTTGGGCATCCAATTCCCAATCTCTCCCAACACCACAGCTGCAATAGACAGAGACAACCTAATTGATGGGTTGTTCTCCTGGACCGGGTGGTAGCCTTATACAACTCCCTATATAAGTAAGCTAGATTTGTAGCACCCCAAGATAGAGTGCCGCAATGTGCAAAATCATACATAAGAGGGAGGTACCTAACATGCACTCTATCCCCGGTACTATTTGAGATAAGGTAACTACCTAAGAAGTATAGGAGATATGCCCTGGTGCACCTTGTCCTCAGTTCTAGTTATTTCTCTTCATCACCCACAGTTAAATCCATATCCATGAAGTTCTCACGCAGCCAAATCAAGGAGGTATGCCCCTTAGACATCCCATCTGGTGCATCTCCTTAGAAATTCTCACAAAGGTGAGATGAAGAAGAAAATTGCCCCCCATTTACACCTATAGGATAAGAAGCTATAACAGGTGGGCCATCAATCCTAAGACCTAGAAGCACTGCAACATCCTGAAGGGTCACAATCATCTCAAACCGGGGAAATCTAAAAGTATTACTAGTATTGTCCCACCGGTTAACTAATGCAGTGATTAAAGTGGGGTCAAGGTGGATAGAGGGTAGCCTATGAACAAGCCCAAAGCCAGCCATGGAAATATTTTCTAAAACATCCGAGTCAGTAATAGGCAATTGTGCCAACATGATGTGGTGCTAGGAGAGTCGGAAGGTTGCTTGTCTACGATCCATATCTATGAAAAGTGCAAATATTATATTAAATGAAAAGTGAAAATTTTACATTAAATGAAAAGTGCAAATATTATATTAAATGAAAAGTGCAAATATTGTACCACATATAAGTTTGTCAAGATTTTTCATTAGATAAGATTCAAATATATGAACTACCAAATAATATTAAAATACAACATGAACTACTAAAAGAGAAATATTACAATAATTAGTTACTGCATTTGATTCAATATCTCATCTAGAGGTTTATAAAATGGCCACATTTGATGTACAACTCGATGTATCTCTGTATGTGATACAACTAACTGGTTTTTAACATGTTCATTGATTGGCATTGCTTTCTGTTTTGTGTGATCCCAATACCAACCAGGTAGCTCAAGAAGTTCTTCATACATGTGAAACATTTTCTTTAAAAAATGCCAATTAAATTTTGCTTGTTCTTTTGTCACTATAAATCCTAACTTGTTGTACAACAAATCTGGTATGTCATTCCAGTCATCATCCAATAGAGTTTGATGAGCCATTTTTCCCTGTAGGCACTCCATAGCTATTACTTGGATTAACTCTACGGACATGTGAAATGTCCATGTCCTTCGATGAGCCATCTATAAAAAAAACCCATTATAAATTCATTCTTTTAGTGAAAGTGAAATTGCAAACATTACATGACTTGAGTAAATTGAAATTGCAAACATTACATGACTTGATTAATTGAAATTGCAAACATTACATGACTTGAACAAAATAAAATTGTAAACATTACATGCCTTGAATAAATTGAAATAGCAAACATTACATGCCCAGACATCATATTACATTAGGACAAGTGTGTCTATTATGGCATTTTCTGCCACACTTATGACAATGATATGTATATTGATTTGGATCAACATCCATAGTTGAAGGCCTTCTTTTTTTCTTTGGTCTTCCAGCATGCCTTCGTTGCCTAGGGGGTAATAAGGGATAAATACCTCTACTTTCATCAAATGGATGCCAATACCTCTTGTCGGGAATACCACAAAATTTAGTTCTATATGCGTTTAGATAAGCCTCATTTGTATAATATGCGCTCACAAGTGCATCAAGATCCCAATTGACAGAGTCTGTAGCTACCCAAACATGAGAACATGGATAATGCCATTGTTGTGGAAAACCACAACTGCATTGACTGCCATCATATGGATGACTATTACTTGAAATTTATGTCCATCCATGTCACCAACAAGCCATTCATCATTGTTCACATGGATGTGTATTGTCAGTTTTTTTGCATCCTCTTGAACATTATAAAGCTTATCATGAACCCTCCAGGGCCATTTTAGTCCCTCTTGTGCACGTTTATTTGTGAGATTACGCCTCTCCAACTACATTGTCACGGAGTGATAGTTTGTGGCAACAATTAATGTCGTATTGGCAAAACTCTAACACCTTTTAAGACTCCATTACACCCTTCAACATGATTGCTAGTCAATGACCCATACCTACAACCTCTGTCATATGCGAGAGACCAAAGTACTGGATTTTGGTCTAATAAATATGCCTTCACTAATGGTTCTATTGTTTCTATAACAGTCATATGGCAATCAAATTCAAGTGTATCAGTTGTGGATCCCACCTTCCACAAAAGCTCCCTCAACTCCAGGGACTTGAACTGCTTATGGAAGTTCTCCCGAAGATGTTGAAGACAAAAATGATGTTCAGCCCAATCAAATTTTGATTCAAGTGCTGGAAAAATCCCACTCATTTGATCAGAAATAATACACAAGTTTGTACATCATGGAATGATTGGAATACAAGTTTGTAGAGAACCAAAAAACCACTCCCACGAGTCCTTATTTTCTTTCTCGACAACAACAAAAGCAAGTGGAAATAGACCATTTATCAACATCTATGCCACATGCAATGAGAAGTGTGCCAATATATTTTCCTATTGGAAATGTGCCATCAACAATAAGAACAGGCTTGCAATAGGCCCAACCCCTCACAGCTGGACTAAATGCCCAAAACACCCGCTTGAATCTATGAGTGCCTTCAATTTGAAGGGTATAATCATCAATAAGGTGGGAATATATAGTTCATGGAATATATTGTATCAGAGAAATCAGGAACGACAACAAACTATGATATGATGATTCCCAGTCTCCAAATATTTTACAGACAACCTTCCTCCTCGCTAGACATACCTTCTTGTAAGATATATGGAGCCTTAGTTTAGCATTCACCTTGTCACAAATGTCTCGTGTCGACATATCCAATCGTGATGCTAGGATTGGCATTATCATTCGAGCAATATAAGATGTTGTGACTTGGCGATGATCATGATTCATAACAGTTAATTCACAATTGTGGCTAGCTTTACAATGTTTTATCTTCCACATGCCACCTGCTGTTTTGGACTGGCAAGCAGTCAATATCCAAGGACATCGTTGATCATGGATACAAACAAGTTTAAGATGACGATTATTTGAGCGTAATGTATGGTACTGGACATTCTTTTGTACCGACCATTTTTGGAGTGTCTCAACCAATACAACTTTGGATGCAAATAAATCACCCTCATATATAATAGTGTTGAAAGGATTGTAATTGAGACAGAATTCATGATGAAAATCTTCCACCCAGTCAATATCTTGAGAAGCTTCATAGTTGGAATCAATGTGTTCATGTTGGGGCCATTGGTTGTCAAATATGGATGGAATAGAACTCAATGCTACAATAGAGTCAGGGAATGGATGTGTGTGCTCATCATCAGTTTCAGTCAATAACTCCTCCTCAGGTGGTTTACTATTATTACCACCTTCGTGATCACTATCATTATCACCTTCATGATCACTATCATTATCTCCCTCCTCAACCTCAACACCAATATTTTTAGTAGTAGGATTTTGAGAGAATTTAGGTGGTTGACTCCATTCATCAGTTAAATGACTTTGAGAGAATTGAGGTGACTCCATAAATAATTGTGAGGGAATTGAGATTGAAATTGATTCAATATATTCGTGACACAAGGCTGTTGGTGGATAGATGTTTTTTCAAGAAGCACATTAATATATGCATAAGCTGAAAGTGATAACAAGGTTCTATATGCATCATCATCATTAACTTGTATGAAAAAATGATTTTCTGCAAAGAAAAGATAGGATATTTTGATAGAGAAGTGGTTGGGATTGATGTCAAGTGTTGTATACATATATAATTTTAGTTCAGATAGGGTGTTGATAAGTGTAATGTTTATGGGTCTAACAGATCGACTAGAATAAGACCCATCAGAGAGAAATTGACCATCGTATCGTAGCTTGACAATTCATGAATTTGAACTAGATGACATGTTCCTATCATTGAAAAACAATAATTCATATTTTCGAACATTATATTAACATGAATTAATATTTTAGAACAAAGACATCATTTTTAAAAGAGTAGTTAATATTTTAGAACAATAATTTTGAATTCGGAATTAAATTTATTTTACTACATTTTCTATAACATTAACATTTTATAACAACAATTTTACTTTTTTTTAATAACATTAACATTTCAGAACAACAAACAACAATTTTGCTATTTTTTCAGTAACAATAACATTTCAGAATAACAATTTTGCAATTCCGAACAATAAATTTTCAGGTATTAATTAACCTTCAATTGTCATTTTCTACATCATTATTTCAGTAATGTGGAATTAAGGAGTAGCAATACAATTATTTCAGTTGTAATATTGCATACTAATGTTAAGTCAAGTTTTGGAAATTAAAATTTTGGTAGAAACAATACCTCAAATGGAGAGTTCTCCCTTGTCAATCAAAGAATACGAGAATAGAAAGAAGAGCAGCAGTAGAATCGCCTCCAAGCAGTAGAAGAAGCGAAGAAGATAGAAACTCCAAGATTGCCCAAAATAAGCTAGAAATCACCTCCAAGTAGTATAAATCTGAGCAGGAACTCCAGAGCAATGGGAGTAGAGAGAAAGAGCAAGGAAATGAAGAGTGGTGTGAGTTTGGGGTTCTGATTTTGCCCCATATATATAGGAGAGCAATGCATCCCGGTTGGGGACACATTTCCCCCACGTGGCACCGTGCTGCAGCCCAATGACAAAATAGTTGTTAGGTTGCACCGATCTAGGTGTTGCGTGGTAGCAATGCGTCCCAGTCCCAGACGCATTGCCCACATGGAAAAATGTAGCCGTTGGGGCATCTCCATGCGCGACGCATTGACCCCACAGGGGGCAATGTGTCCCTCTTTGGGACGCATTGCTCTATTGCAGAGCATTACATCCCAGAGCGGGACGCATTGCCCTCTTGTGGGGCCAATGTGTCCACTGTCGGGACGCATTGCTCCCCAAATGTGTCATTTTGGGCAATAAGTTCAAGAACGTGCCATTTAGGGAATAAATTATGGCAAATGTGTCATTTTGTTTTTTTGGCCTATGTATTTTCCATCCCCTTTATGTCCCTTATCTTCCCCTTCTTAGGCCAAATTAAACCTTATCCATCGCTTCTGTCGTATTTCCCTTCCCATTCCCTACCCTAGTGTAATTCTTGGTTGGTTTTTGGGCATATCATAGTCATGATCCCAATCATACAGTAGTCGACGACTATGAATCTATCTTAACCTCATGCTCCTCAAAAGTCGAGTCAGGTTATACGACAAGGGACATGCTTCTCATGTCCTTGTTGCTCAAATAGATAGTTGTAATCAGATATCTTCACAAAGACACCGGCTATCGAGAATATGACGACTTGCATTCCACTTTGTGGAGGTATGTATCTTGCCTGAGGATGTTACTTTGGAGCTCCTTTTCATTGTTGTTATGATTCTTAGTTTGCATGATAGTTCATCATCACTTTTTGTGGATTCATGTGTATGTCTTGCAAAGGGTTTCCTAGTATGCTCTATGTGGATATTTACCCATGTATAAATTTGTCTCTATATTTAGTTCTCACGAAGTTGTATTGTTATACATTTACATTATTATAAGTATTTCCACTCCTCTCCATAGCTTATACATAATTCAAGCTTTTGCCATGATTTGTAACTTACATATCCTTTATCTGAACCTTGTGCATCAAGAATGTAAGATATCATCTTGGTGTGCACACATGAGGTGAAATTTGAGGGCTTCTAGTTACATTTATATCACTTTATATAGTCTTTGAGAATTCTAAGATTACATTTTAGTAAATCAATAGGATTTTGTATCTTTATCAAGACATGTTGGTGCAATTTCTTTCAATTTTACATAATGTCTGCTCAGTTGCGATTGTTGCTATTGCGGCCATCTGTTTGGTTGACATAAGAAGTAAATCATATGTATTCAATGTTATTTTTCCCATAATAGGATGCTAATATTTATTAGGGTTTTAAGTACATGCTTGTATAATCCTTTCAATGTAATGATGTTAATGTCAACATACCAATATCGTATAAACAAATCAAATATTGAAATTTGAGATAACTTACATGCTATATTTTGTTCATCAAAAGGTCACAAATCAGATGGATTTTATTCATACAAACAATCAGACCTACTTATCTTGCATCAACCTACTTTATTTGTATAGTGTGTTGATTGGTTGTAATATTTATATTAAGAGCAACTTTAGTTTGTGGAATAATCAAACCAGTCATGTTATACCTGATTTGGTTGGAATTTATTCACACAAACAATCACAGCTAGCTCATTTGCATTATGTGGTATTGGAGTTTTGTATGATTCAAACAAGGAGAATATTTGATGCGTTCATGTTATTTTTATAATTTGTTTAGTTCAATGAAGCTACCTATTCTTGGCATTAAATCTTCATATTTTACATAAAACATACGCAATTAGGTAGGGTTGTCAAAATTTGTACAAACCCCTGAACCCGCTTGTGTCTAGCCTAGCAAAAAATTAGGTCTTGCTTTTATCTATGACATTTTGGGTTTCTTCTGGGTTTAAGATTAAAAGTCTAAATATAAATTACAAGTGATATATGTGTTTCTTTGATATGATACATGTGATATTGCTATATATTTTGGTTATTTGATGCAATACACTATTGTTTTTTAATGGAATCATGATATTCATGTTCTATTAGAATTTTCTTATGTCTTTGGTTACATTGGTGATGTCTTTTGTTATATAGATGTTGTCATGATATATGTGGTATAAATGTTATTTTGGTATGGTATTAGTTATCCCATCTTGTTTGATAGGCTAAAGGTTTATGTGATATATGTGTTGTTTTTGTATGATATAGCTGAAGTTGCAACATATATGCTATATATATATATATATATATATATATATATATATATAGATAGATAGATAGATAGATACATACATACATACATACATACATACTATATATGTGATGATACATACATACATAATATCTGCCCCCTCCATCTCCTAGGGTTTCCTGGCGATCAGCCAGGCGACCGGAGAGGACCGGCGGCTATGGCGGCCACCCCAAGCCAGGCCACCCCCATCGACCCTACCACCATGCCACCCAATACCACCCCACCCACCACAGCCAACCCTAATAATGGATAAGGTTCAAGCTCTTCACTGACACCACCGAAAAGCAAGAATCCTTAGACTTAGGTCATCAAGAGGACTCCTGCGCAGGAGAAGGAATGCACCGCCTTCGCCTTCCCTAAACCTACATGACGGGACGGCAAAGTCATCGTCAACCTGGAAGCAAAAGAGTATGGTCGCATGAAAGATGTTTGGGAGTACTTTGTATCCATCTATGTGATGGGTAAACGTCCCTTTTATCCTCACCTAATTGCATGGATCGCGAGGGTATGGAAGCCGAGAGGTGACTTTGACGTCGTCTCCAAGGAACAAGGCTTCTTTATCATCCGATTCTCCAATGAGATGGATAAAAAAGCCTGCTTGAACAGTGGCCTAAGATAGTTTGACGGGAACCTGGTGATCGCTAAACACTACCAGTTTGGTGATACTTTGGTGAAGGATGACTTCTCATCTCTTCCGATTTGGATCTGTATCCCCTCTAAAGGCAAAACCTAGACTACCAAAGCAGCGGGAACGATCGCCTCCAGAGTAGGCAAAGTTCTCCATGTGGAGACCAGATCAATCAAAACTATGGGTACTAATGAAGCCAGGGTGCTGGTGGACGTCGATGCATCTGAAGACATGCTTGACAAGATCTGGGTAGATATTCCAGGAAAGAAGGACGACATCTCGTTTGACATCAAATATGAATATCTTCTGAAGAAGTGCCACACCTGTTGCATTTTTGGACATGACAAAGAGGATTGCCCCATCGACAAACCTCCCACCAATCTGTCTGATGATGCGGATGGTTTTGAAAAACCAAAGAAAACATGGAAACTGAAGCAGGTACACAAACCTACAGAGGTCTTGGCTCCAAAGGAAAGGTAGGTAGGTACCAAACCGAACTCCAATCACTTGGGACATTCAAAGGATACCGAGGAGGGTGAAATACCGGACTCCAACTCCTTTGGTATCTTGAGTGAATCTGACAAAGAGGTCGAAGAGATTCTGGAAGGTGAGTAAACCAAAAACCCAGATACAGGCCACAAGGGCAAGGAGAAGGAGAAGGCTCCCTTGTGGAGCACAAGATCCAAGAAATAAGTATCCATGTCCATCTTGGTATGGAATGTGATAGGAATTTGCAATCATGCCAAGAGGAGAGAAGTGAGAGGCTGGATCAAATCTAGCAAAGTCTCACTAGCTGCTATCATCGAAACAAAAATCAGAAGATGTAATACAACTTGTATTAGCTCCATCTTTCCTAATGGCTGGTCATTTACTTCCAACCATGAGGAGGTTGATTTAGGAAGAATCTGCCTGGGATGGAATCCAAATGTCTGGGACATTCAAATCTATAACAAATCAGAGCAAATGATAAACTCAATATGCACTAATAGAGGAGGATTAACCATATGGTTCTCTGTCATATATGCTTTCAATCTCCATTCTCAATGACAAGAACTTTGGAGCGACCTGTTAACTCTCAGAAAAAGAATCAACAATCCCTGGATTTTAATGGACGATTTCAACAACGTTAGGATACAAGAGGAGAAGCGTGGAGGTAGAATTGTCCCTAAAGCCGTGATTAAGTCTTTTAATCACATGATCAATACTGCTGACCTGTGCGAGCTCCCTATGAACGGTGCAGAACTTTTCACTTGGAATAATGAAGGCAAGGATGCTTATAAACAGATAGCGAGCAAACTTGATCGTGCTCTCGTCAACAGCCTCTGGCTTTAGACCCTTCCCCAAGCCCATGTTAGAGCAGGAGGTGCGGACATTAGTGATCATGCCCCTCTCATCATGCAGGTCTTAGAGAAGAAGCACAAACCTAGACCTTTTCGGTTTGTCAATTTCTGGGCGAAAAGGTTTTGAGGACCTTCTCAAAACCTTCTGGAATATCCCGATTGAAGGCAACCCCATGTTTATCTTCACAAGGAAACTCATGCGACTGAAGTGCACGATCAAAACCTGGTCCAGGGAATAGGTTAACATCCCGAAGCTTCTACAGGAGACAAAAAGCAAACTCATTGCTGTCAACGACAATCTTATGACTGATCCGCTCAACGCATCCTTGATTGCCAAAGAAGAGGAACTAAACAGTATGCTTAAGGACCTAAAAGTAGTAGAAGAAAGCTTTGCATGGCAACGAAGCAGAAAAAAGTGGATTGCTGATGGTGATAAGAACACCAAACTATATCACAATTCCATCCGTAAAAGAGAAGCCCTTAACTGCATTTCAGAACTCATCAATGAAGAAGGTACTGTTATCAACGAACAGGAAACTCTCGCTGCCCAAGCCAACAATTTTTATAAAAAGCTATATAATAAATCGAGCACAAAAGATCATGAACCCACTGATGAGAATCTAACATGGAGGTACAAACTTACTTCTACTCATAATAACATCTTGTGTAGACAAGTCACAGAGGACGAAATCAAAAGTGCTCTCTGGAGCATAGGGGTGCACAAATCACTTGGCCTGGACGGTTTCAACTCTCACTTCTATCGTTATGCCTGGAATAATATTAAACATGACCTATGTCGGAGTATTACATGGTTCATGGAAGGTGGTTGTATGCTTAGGCAAATCAACCACTCCTTTCTTGTCCTCATCTCGAAGAAGAAGATGACGACCTCGCTATACGACTTCATACCAATAGCCTGTTGCAACGTCCAATACAAGATCATCGCAAAAATTTTAGCTGAAAGACTAAAGCTCGTTCTACCGCACCTAATTTCTGACAATCAAGGAGCATTCATTGAATGGAGGAGTATCTCAGACTGTGCCCTTCTTGCTAGTGAATTCCTTCTTGAGTTCAACGTGAACAGAGGCTATAAAAACTATGCATGAAACTAGATGTCTCAAAGGCCTTTGATAGTGTACATTGGCCTAAGCTCTGGTGGATTATGGAAAACATGGGTTTCTCACCTAAATGGATCTCTCTCATGAAACAATGCGTATGCACTCCCAGTTACTCAGTCCTGGTGAATGGCACACCTGATGGGATTTTTCAAAGCTCTAATGGTTTGAGGCAGGGGATCCTCTTTCCCCCTTACTCTTCACTATCCTTATGGAATACTTCTCTAGGCTCATGCATAAGGCAGAAGAGTTGAAGAACATAGCCAACTACTCCATTCATGGCACTAAAGTTCTTAGTCATCTCATCTTTGCAGATGATGTCCTTGTCTTCATGGAAGCAAAACCAAAATACATCAGCAACCTGAGACTTCTGTTGAAGCACTTCGGTAACTAGACAGGTCTTCAAATCAATGAGGATAGGACACAGCAACTCACTTCTTCAAATTGCACTGTGCTTGGGGAGAATGTTGACTCAAGGTCAATTAGGTCAATGTTGACTCACGTCTAAATTGACTAAACCCTTGTTTTGATGATGACTAACCATTCCACATATTGGTGTCTAATGCTTCTACATTGAGTGATTTCAGATTAGGTTTAGACACACTCCAAATGCCCTAACATGCGCATATCAAATTGGAGAAACGCCTCAATTATGGAAATCGCAGGGATCGCAATCAGCTAACTTCCAACCAAATACCTCAGTTTTCCACTGACCGGAGGCAAACTACAAGTTAAAGATTTCATTGGCTGTACGGACAGACTTGATGAGATGATAGCCAAATGGCCTTATCACGAAGACCTCTATGGCTGGTAGATCCACTTTGATCTCATCTACTGTGGAGGGCCTGTTGTAATTCTGGGCTATCCAAGGGGAAATGCCGACAACAATCCTCGACAGGATAGAAATGACTTTGTCATATTTCCTATGGGCAGGTAGGACACATCTGATGAAATACTCGAGACTTGCCATACCCAAAGAAGAAGGGGGTCTTGGCCTCAAGCTTCCAAGAACCATAGCTGATTGGGGCATGACCAGAAGGATTATTAATTTCCTAGCTAAGAATTCAGTCTGGAGAAAATGGATGTGGAGGCGTTATCCAAATGGCCTCGATTTTGTCCCCAACACTCGAGAAGGCTACTCAAAAATCTTAAACAGAATGACAACTATTTGGAAGAGCATCAAGCACACTTTCTCTCCATACAGGGAAGGCTACTATGCTCTCAAGGACTCAATCAACATATGGGACCTGGTTAGACCCCATGCCACAGATCACAATGGCACCAGATTCCTATGGACGAAGTATGAAGTCCCAAAATGGTCCTTTTGTCTATACAAAGCAGCTCACAACTCACTATCTACTATGGACAAAATCCATGAGTGGTATCTGGACTCACCAACTCCATGTTATCTGTGCGAAGAGCAGAATGAAACACATAGCCATCTGTTTCAGAAAATGCAGCTTCACGTGAAGCATTTGGATGAAGGTGTGTGAGGACCTTCACTTCAAACCTTACAAGCTCCCTGATATAAAGGACATGATCTCGAGATTAGGAAGGAATTCTGGTACTCAAAAGAAGAAAATGCTCCTCATTCTTGCTGCTACATACTTCTACATTTGGAAAGAAAGAAATCAAAGTAGACATAGTGATAGGAAAAGAGATATACAAAGCATTGTAAAGAAAATTTGTAAAGCTATCTTAGACAGACTACATAGTTAGTCTCTCTCCCTTTTTTGTGTGAGTTATGTAGTATTTGTGGACTACATTGTATTTTGACCCTCTTCCTATTTTGGTAAGAGGGGACTTTCAGAATAAAATTACCACATTTCGATACTATATATGTGATGTTGTAGTTGTGTTGAGATTTTCTTGTGTTGAGGCAATGCCGATTTTTCTACTAGTATTATTTTTCTACAATAAAAGCAAAAGTGAAATAATATTATAATTGTGTAATGTTACATAATCATTGACGCTTTTGAATTTTACATTGTATAGTGATTTGTTTGCAACTGTATGGGTAATTCTCTAAAAAAATTGCTATTTTAGAAAACAAATCATTTTGAAATTTGGGTCTGAGTTTGGTTTCAGGTTTAGATTTCTCATTTTCAGATGTCTACAGTTTGAAAGGTCTGAATAAAATTTGGGTTTAGGTCTGGGTCCATATTTAACAGTCAAACAAATTCAGGTTATATTCTTTGACACGGAACTGACTAAAACCATTTTTACACCCCTACAATCAAGTGTCAAAAAGGGTACATCTATTTGATCTAAAGTTTATTGGTTTGGGGCCATCACTAGAACGTCATCTATTTATTTAGAAATAGGAAGTAGTTGACATTGTTTGTGTTCAATGCCATTTTTTCACAACCAAACATCTCATATTTATTAGGGTTGTATGTACATGCTTCCTATAATGTTGTATGTTATGATGATGATGTTTTATTGTGCCAAGTTGAAATATATGGATCACATATTTCAAATTGACCCTCCTTGTATCCTTTGGTTCATTCACCAAAAATTTAGTTCTTGACCAATTTCTATGGTTCAGTTGGATTTTGTTTGTACATTCAATTAGGTATATTTGATTTGCATCAACCTAGTTGAATTTCATCCTCTATTTTGTTGATTTGGACATTAATATTTGGATCGAACTCATTTTTCTAACTAATCCAATCAGATTTACTTTTTGATGATTAAATTGGAACTAATCCATATAAACAATAATACATGGCTCATTTTCATCATATTCTATGCATTTGGTTGATTCAAATATACATAGATCAAAATCCAATTTGATCATTCATTCAACAAATTCTTCTTTTATTATTTTAATTGGAATTTTGTAATGACCCCACCTTCCAGTAATCCCCAATTAAGGGAGACCAAGAGGTCAGAGCCGTTATCCCAATTTGTGGATCAAGGTTCGACAAATAAACATTAATAATTATCAATCTTTACCAGACTATACTGAAAAGCTATAATAAATAAAATTTTGCATCCTTTGAAAAGTTTGGATTTCTAAACTTCTATCCACTTATGAATTCTAGTCTAACTAATCCTCCTTGCACTTTAATTCATATGTTCACGATGTGACAATTTACTATTTGTCCTTTTGGGTTTGTACCTAAAACACCGACAAACAAAACATCGGTTAACATAAAGTTGGTATGTGGGAGAAACAATAAATGTGCAATTAATGACAACTTATTGCAGTCAATTACAGTTTAACAACAAACTTTATGTTTTAAATATAACTGCGTGATCCATACATACCCTATCCTCTGCGTTGTCCCTGCAGTGCAACTGGATTCTACCTTCCTTATGGTAGATCCCCATTAAACCTCTCATGATCCTACCTAACCGGTGAATCAATTTCTAGGGTTGAGTCACATGGCACTACCCATAGGTAGCCCACTCCTTAACTCATGGCATGCTATAGAGTCTCATGGCACTACATGTGGGTAGCCCAATTTCTAACTCATGATAGCCTAGACCTTACTCTAGGTTACACATTTTAGCATTTGCAAAGCCACAGAGGAGGATTCGGATCTAGGTCAGTTATATATATATATATATATATATATATATATATATATATATATATATATATATATATATATATATATAGTGATAATCATAGTCACTTTATAGTTGCATGAAATAAAAGTCATCCAAGTAGTTTATTTCAAACAACCGATAAAATCTCCGAGAATCATTGTGAAACTAAGGTGGTTAATCATAAACATAACCACATACCTGTGATTGCAAATTTTGAGACAGAATCAACCAATTAAAGTAATCTCAACCAAGCAACCAATTATGCACAGAAACCCTAAAATAAATGTACACATTTCCTTTTATCAAAATTTAACCAAACTCATCTTTACTTCTTAGGATTTCTTTTCATTTTTAGGGTTTCCTTTGAAATTAAGGTTTTGTCTCCAATTTTAACATTATTAATCCTAATTTAGCAAATCTACATAAAAACCCTAAATTTCCCATCTTACTGCTCCTAACAGACTTAGGATCATCATTTAGCAACCTTTTTCCATAATTCAAAATAAATAAAGTTTTTCCTCTTCTTTTACCCTAAATTAGGGTTTCTATGCATATTATCCTTCATTTATAGATTAAAACCCTAAATTAGCCAACTTTGTATTCAAAACAGATGAAAACTCTATCTTAATAATCAACAGGTTAATACTCTTCAAATTAACCTATTAATCCACAAAGATTCACCCTTTATATACAATTAAGGTTTCTAATTACCTTTTAATACAATTTTCTACCAAATTAATATACTTTTGTAAAACGATATAAAATCAGGTCATCAAATTATTTTTATCATGTTCCTCGTATTTTTCTATGCAACTTTCATGCATAAAGTTTTTCCATTGAAGATTCCTAGCTATTTCTATGAATTTTGCAAAGAAAAGGCTATTTCTGGATTATTCTATTAGAGAGAACAAATTACCGAATTTAGTTGGTCGTTCGATCGGTGCGCCACTAGTCCGCATCTTGATCTGATGTTCCGCGTCGATCATCCCCACTAACCCGGTTGCATGTGCTGCTGCTTGCTAGTGATCGTCGGATCTTCCTCAGGTCCACGATGGACTTTGAGAAAACGCTCTGCGTTAATTGCACCCACTAACTCAAACGTGTGCCCTGCTCCTAACGTCGGTCCATTGGATCCCACTCGAGTCCACGATGGACCCTGATCCAAGGGTCCCTACTTCTCATCTTCCTCCTTTTCTTTTCTTGACAACGCGGTGGCGCCGCGGTGGTCCTTCGCCGGAGCAAGAGCAATAGAGTAAGAGGGAGGGTTCTGAGACTGGGAAAGCAGCCGTCCGAGGTCGTGTGGGTGAGAGGAAGTGAGAGGGGTCCTTTATATAGGATGTAGGGGGGCTCCTTTAGGGTTTTCTCAAACCCGCCACCAATTGCCCTTTAGCCCAATTGGGCATTTCACGTAGACGTTATGGGAGCCTATCATCATAGCGTCGAGAAGGTTCCTCTCCTTCCCCTGGACTCAGGGAACCAATTTCTAGGAGTGCACATGCACTGGTTTGTGAGAAAAATGATGGGGTAAATCCCCCTGTAACCGTGCTATAGTCTGAGATCTGCTGAGACTCGATGATTATCAGTGCCCGTTGGATCAAGATCCAACAGTCATCAATGCACACACTCAACCAAAGGAAAAGATTTTTTCCTATTTTCCAAGATAATTCACATTATCAAAGATAATTTGAAAAAGCAATAACTCTCAAATTAGATCTTCTTTTTATCTCAAATTTGAAGGGAACCTCGTTTATGTTTTTATATCTCATCATAAAAAAATTGGGTTCATTATCTAAAGAAAATGAGCCCTTTTCTTGAGTTTCAAGTTAACATTTATTTATTTATATTTTCCACATATTTTCTATTTCCTTTGCCATTATATTATTATCCTGAGTTCCTTGAACCTCAAGGACTCTTAATATTTCGAAATTACATCTTGTAAAATATTCCTTAGTCTATTATACTTATTTTAAATATTTTCTTGTTTATTCCTTCATACAATTGGATTCCTTTTCCTTTTTTTTCTTTTTCTTTCTATTGGGCTCAATAGACAATAAGGCCCATTAAGAAAACATACAAGGCTATTATACACAAAATTCATTCAAATTAAACCATTAAATCAACCATTGATTTAAATTATCATTTAAAAGGAGATTCACAAATCTCATTACATGATTTAGAAAAATGGGGTTATAACATCCTCCCCTCCTTATAGGAATTTTTCCCTTAGAATTCAACAATCATACAAACAAATCAGGATATGCTTTCTCCATGTCCGTCTTCAGCTCCCATGTGGCTTCATCCTCTCCATGATGCTTCCAAAGAATCTTTACCATCTCTATTCTTATTTCTGAGCTCTTTTACCTTGGTATCTAGAATCCATAAAGGTAACTCAGGATAAGTTAGCTTCCCTTGAAGATCAATGGGTTCAATGCTCAGTACATGGCTCAGATCTTGCACAAATCGCCTCAGGTTGGACACATGAAACACATCATGCATCATACTATATTGAGGGGGTAATGCTAAATGATATACGACTTCACTAATCTGTTCCAATATTTCAAATGGACCCACGTATCGGGGACTCAATTTTCCTATGTTCTAAGCTATAGCTCGGAGCGGTCAGATTTTCAAAAAAACATGTTCTCCCACAGTGAAATGCACATCAGTATGCCTCACATTAGCATATGATTTCTATCAATCCTGGGCTCTCTTTAGCCTTTTCCTGATCAAAGTGACTTGATCAGCATACACTTGGAGTTCATATGACCTCAGCAAGGTCCTTTCACCAACATCATCCCAGTGAAGTGGTGACTGACACAGTCTCCCATATAGAGCTTCATATGAAGGCATCCAAATACTGGCTTGGTAACTGTTGTTGTAGGCAAACTCAGCTAACGGTAAGTACTGCTCCCATGATCCACCCCAATTGAGCACACAATCTCTCAATAAATCCTCTAGGGTCTGGATTGTCCTTTCTGACTGTCCATCTTTCTGGGGGTGATAAGCGATACTAAACCTCAACTTTGTACCAAGTTCCTCTTGAACTTGCTTCCACAGCTTGGAAGTAAACTTTGGGTCTCTATCGGAGATGATGGAACCGGGTATGCCATGCAAACACACTAACTCTCTGATATACAACTCAGCTAAGTCTGACACTTTAGTAGTGGTCTTCAGGGCAAGGAGGTGTGCTGACTTGGTAAGACGATCTACCACAACCCATATAGCATCATGACCCTTCTTAGTCTGAGGTAGACCCACCACAAAATCCATGGTGATCTGCTCCCATTTCCATTATGGAATCTCTATATACTGTAACAGTCCACCGGGTCATTGATGTTCAGCCTTCACCATTTGGCACGTAAGACTACTGGCCACATATGACGCAATATCTCTCTTTATTCCTGGCCACCAAAAAAACCTCTACATGTCCTTAAACATCTTAGTAGTTCTCGGGTGCATCGTGTACTCAGAACCATGAGCCTCTTGTAGGATACATCCCTTCAACGGTGAGTCATTTGGGACCCATATATGATTCTCAAATCTAATCCCTCCATCTATTCCTAAGGAAAGATAGGTTTGAGGCTTCTTAATCAAGCCTTTCATCTTGTCAAGTTCTCCACTGGCCAACTATGCTGCTACAATCTCACCCAACAATTCTGACTGTATCTGGATGTTGGCCAATCAAACTCGATCATCAAACAGTTGGGGAGACCATTCTACTAGCTCTTCTAAACTCTTCCACTTACTGCACAAAATAGCTACACACCTGAGCTATTTCTGACTCAAAGCATCTACTACGACATTCACCTTTCCTGGTTGATAAGTGATGGTGAAGTCGTAATCCTTCATGTACTCCACCCATCGTTGTTGTCGTAGGTTTATGTAACATCCCTGGCCTGGGTTATGAGGTAACCCTATTTTTTTGGCTAAATAGGTTGCTTAGGACTTTAATATATCTTTTGAGGTGTTTTGTTATCATGTGACACACTTATGTTCCAAGCTTGGTCCTGATTAAATGATATTTGAGCAATGTTCCTTTGTTTTGGACCAATGTGCAATTTATCCAAGTTGAGGGGTTATATTGAAATATGTCACTTGATTGATTATGCCTCTTTTGTTTTAGCATTATTATAGAGAAAAATGATGCAAGGTGGTGGCTGATGGAAAGCCCAAATTCCATGTTTAAACTTGTTTAAATAATGTTAAAATAATATTTGCTTATTTTGGACTAAAGGTGCAATTTACCCAATTTAAGGGGTTAACTTGCAAATGTTACATGATAAGTTTTTAATAATCATAAGAATGAGAATGATACAGAGGTATGGCTTGTGGTAGCATGAGCACCAAGAAAGAGCTTGTTGAGCATTGTTTGTGCATTAAAACCTAGTTTTGGTGTAATATGTAATTTACCCAAAACCTAGGGTTCAATATGCAAAATACCACCTCTATAGAGTCCCTAATATTTATTTGTATCAATTAGAGACAATAAAAACAGAGGGGCATCTCATTTGAATCTCTTTGGAGGAGAGAGAATCTTGATATTAAAATAATCAAGATTTAAGCATAATTGGAACTTTACTTCAATTTAATGCAAAAATAAATATATTAATTGAAGAGACCTTCAACCAAAATGTGAGGGATGATTTTGCAAAAGAATGTACGACCATGTGTCTTTCAAAGGCACAAACATATCTCAAGCAAGTGGATAACCCACTCACATTAAATAAAGAAAAAGTAATATCCACTATTTTTTGGATATTATTATTATAAGGGTTAAGGTGCTTAATTTATTTTCCTTCAAATTCATGGATAAGGAAGAGGTTTGCAAAGGAAAATAGGATATCTTCATGGGCAAAGAGTTGAGGGGGAGATGTGGCATCAATTTGAGAAATTAAAGGAATTAATTACTGACCGGCCTAAATCGTGCGTCCAAAAGTGGAGGCGGATTTGAGGTAGTCGAGCTTTTACATTTATAAACCCGAATCCTTCTAGGCCCCCACAACTTTGTTTACGGGGTCGAAGTAGATATACAGGGTCGAACACAGGGACAAGGGGGGTAGTGTTGAGAACCCAGAATCGACACGCTACACTCTGGTGGGTGAAAAGAGATGATAAATTCCCCAGAGGGGAAGCAGCAAGATGTCACAAATAAAACAAAGAAAACTATCTCCAACTGGAGCTACAAGAGAGATTTAAGGTTTTATCCATTTAGCAGTTTTTAGGGGTTTTCATGCCACAGAAACAAAAAGATAATACTAGAGCTAGGGCAAGATGCGAAGGATAAGACTACGGCAAAACAAGCGGCAGCGGTAACACCCTGCACCCCTCCTCTCAGAGCGGGTACTTCTAACCAAGCATCAACACCCCTCTCGAGGTTGCTGGGCTCAAAGTTAGAGTGGAATGTTACTGAAACAACTCCGTTCCAGGCACTCTCGTACTCTAGAATCGGACCAAACACTAGAGCCACAACACAACTCTCGAAGTTGTTGCGACGGGAAAACACGATTCGGTAGCTAAGAGAAATGCGATCCAAACATGCAAGCTAGAGTTTAGATATCAAACATAGCAGTCATCCAACACATTGTGCCAAGCAGAGAGTAGCAAGTAATTAAGCTCTTCTATTTCCATAGACAAATAAAGGGTCTTAATTACAATGCATAAGTAAAGAATTAAATGATAGAAAATAAAGATAGGTGTCGCCTTCTTAATGTAGAAGGATGACATACTACTACGGCTCTCCAGCCCAATATCGGTCAGGGGCCTAGCCCGATACAGCCATGTCGGGCGGCACACCCTCTCGAGCGGCACGCATGACGGGCAACTGTATCGTTTAAGGATCCTAGCCGATACGCTCATGTCGGGCAATGGACCCTCTTGGGCGGAGCGTATCAGGTTCGATATCGTGTCAGGCATGGAGCTACACATTCTACTGTCGGGCATGGGTGTCAGGCACTCGTGTCGCGTATCTACATCGGCCGATATCGGCCCTCAGTGTCGCCCGATACAGTCCTAGGTGAACCAGTCCCCTCCCTCTCGGGATGAGGAAGAGCTCACCTAGTGTCGCCCGGTACGAGTACTGGGGCACGATACGTCTGCTCTCGCGATTCTCCTCGAAGATAGCTCAAGTTCCCAACTGTCCGAACTGTCTTTTCGGCTTCCTGTAGCTCTTATTTATAGTCGGCGAGTGGGGGAACTTATGGTGCTCGAAGCGCTACGTGTCCTCCTTATTTGCGGGTCAGTGGATGGCTGATACTCATATCGCTCGGCGTAGGGTTGTCGTTCGTTGGTCACGTGACGGGTAACGGCGCCTGCCGGTGGGTGGCTGTGTCGCCCGACATACTTGGGTTGTCGTGGCAACTTTGTCTCCCTGTCGGGTAAGAGGTGTTTCGTCCATGAGTTCCTCCTTGCGCGGCACCCCTTTATCACGTGTCGTGGTGTCGTTTTACCCTACCAGGCAGGGCGTGTATCGAGCGTCAGGAAGGCCGGTGTAGACTTGGACTTATTTTGTGGGCCGGGACGGTCTTATTGCACCAAAAAGAGGAGAAACTCTGCAAAAGATGGAAATATAGGATTAAGAGCATTGCTTGGCCAATTATTGCGAAGTGCATACAAAAGAGAGGAAAATAGCTAAAAATGGCGGTTTTGATAACAGAAAAATAGTCTAAAATATCATAAAAATTGGTGTTATCAATTACTACTTTCTGTATCCTAGAAATTCTTTTATATATACCTTATTTCCCACTCAACCAAAGATTTTTTTTGGATTTTCTTTCTTTCTTGCATTGGACGAGCTCAAGGGGACTAAGGAGCAATAGGAGGACGAGTTCCAACCTGTAGGTAAGCTTCTTGATCAATATCAACCATGATTTCATGGTGGAAATAAAAAATAAATGATGGATTTCTTCTTTTCTTTCATCAATCTTCCTTTCTAGCCAATCCATTTCACTCAAAAGCTTGAGGAACGAACCTTGTGGAGTGAGAAAGCTTCTTTCACCATTAGGAACGTGAAGTTGGAGCTTTGAAGCTTCATTGAAGGCGGGTTATATAACTTGAAACCTTGAATATTGTTATTGATTTCATATCTTTAACTATTGTTGAAATTTTTATATCCTCCAAATTTTATTTGATTGATCGATGAAATCACCATGAAAATAACAAAAAGATTCGTGGGTTTAGAGCTTGCTGATGATAATATCATCATAAGCACAAACCTCCACAAATATCCTTTGCAAACGATTTCATGAACTTGAGACCAAATGGCCTCAAGATCGTTTGAAACCAAATGGTCTCAAGACCGTTTGGGATCAAACGGTCTCAAGACCGTTTGGAGTTCAATGATGGATGATATGGATGATGATCCAATGGCCTTGATTGAGTTAGTTTCAAATGACTCAACAATTGAATGTCCAACAATCATCAACCCTAAATCGGGTATTTATTGAAAATCTAATTAATTCCATGAGTTTCCTTGATTGGTTGGTTCTAACGGTCTCAAGTGCATTTGACACCAAACAGTCTCAAGACCGTTTGGGGACAAACAACCTCAAGACCGTTTGGGATCAGTTCATGTCATGGTTGAATGGTGATCTAATGGTTTCAATTGAATTAGTTCCAATGATGTCAACAATTGATAGTTCCTTGATTTCAAAGCCCTAATTGATGGTTTATTAATTTCAAAACTCTAATTGATGGTTCAAATGGTTTCATCAAACCGTTTGGTCATGTTGACCATTTAAAAAAGTTGACCGTTTGGAGGTCTAAATGGTTTCAAAACCGTTTGAGGTGTTGATTCAATACCGTTTGGTCATGTTGACCGTTTGGAAGAGTTGACCGTTTGGAGGTCTAATGGTTTCAAAACCATTTGGGATTAATTATATTTTATTCAAACAATCTCAAACCATTTACGAACTTTGAGGTCAAGACCATTAGAAGGTCAAAATACTTCAAGACCGTTTGAAGGTCTAATACCTCAAAATCGTTTGAAGGTTTAATTGATTCAAATCTTGTAAGTACAATCAACCCCATGAATGTTGATGATGATTATCAAAAGTAATCCCAATGATTGTACCTTCAAGGTACTTAAGTGATTAGTACCTTTTGAATGGTTAATCATTGATGCTTAATGAAGCAATATCTCAATACACTATGTCAACCCTTCACTCAAGTTGAGTTGACCTAACCTAATTAAGTTTGAAGTAATCAACATCCTAGAGAGGATGAGAGAGAGAGGAATCCATACATGTATAATAGTCATGTGATGATTAAATCTCAACACTCTCAACATGAATAGACTATGCAATTAGGGTATGATCCTTGAATAAGAGATCATGAAACCCTAATCAAGAAGGATGATGAGACATAATCCTAATTTAGGGCAATGCTAGGTGAAACCCTAATTTGGGGTAAAGGTGTAACCCTGATATAGGATGATGTTATGAGAAATTCCAATTCAGGGTAATATAATGAAAAACCCTAATTTAAGAGGATGCTTCATGAAACCCTCATTTGGGGAAAAGTTATAAGGAGCTTTAATTCAAGATAATGATGTGTGAAACCCTAATCAAGAGTGATGTTATGTGAAACTCTAATTGATAAAGAGGGGAATCCTATTCCTAATAATGGAGTAGTGGATAATGTATTGGTAGGTGAAACATCTAAAGTGGTTGATAATGGATAACCTTATATCTATAATGCCTTAACTCAGGGATGAGTCCATATCATTGATAATGGTTGAATAATTAAAATAAGTGACTTATGAACAATACATTACATGATAATGTGATAAACTGGTACATGAAGTATTAGGATGGGAAATTCCCTAATACAAGATAAGTTACAATAGATGATGGAAGTGATACATCAAGACATGATAGATATCGCATTCATCACCTCAAGGTTGATACACCTTGATGTGCCCTAAATCCAATTTACTTGGATGAATAACATATGAAATGTATCATGCCAATTGTTACATTGAGATGTAATGAGCCTAATGCACTTTGATAAGTGTAGGCTAACATACCTTAAGAAAGGGTTAAGCCAAGTTAATAAAGTATGATGTATTTATACTCTGGTAAGGGTGAGAGAGAAACTCATACCTTGTGTTGATAATCATTTAATGATAAATGATAAGAATAGTTGTTGCCTAGTGAGAGGTGATAAGATGTTTAATGGCCTTGTGAGCCATAAGAATTGTTGTTACCTAGTGAGAGGTGAAAAGATGTTTAATGGCCTTGTGAGACATACGAATAGTTGTTGCCTAGTGAGAGGTGACAAGATGTTTAATGGCCTTGTGAGCCATAAGAATAGTTGTTGCCTAGTGAGAGGTGACAATATGTGTGATGGGCCTTGTGCGCCAGGAGAGTAGTTGTTGCCTAGTAAAAGGTAACAAGATGTTTATAAAGTCTCATGTAAGAAATGGTAATGTCCAAAATAGACAATGGAAACTTAGTAACATAATAATAATAACTAATGGATACAATAATAATAATAAAGAAATCTTGATCATACATGCTTCATGTTTATAGCCAAATAAGGGCTATAGTGTTTTGAACAAGCTTAAGGGAGATATTAGGAATAATGGAATTACATAAAGAATGTGAATAAGTATGATGGCTTGATCAAGGTTTAATACCTAGTAAAGGTGATGTGGTATTGAGTGATGATGCACATGATTGGTATGATCCAATGCATGGAATAATATCACATGATTGGTCATAACCCAATACCTAGAATAATATCACAAGATTGGTCATAACCCAATACCTGCAATAATGTCACATGATTGGTAATAACCCAATACCTGGAATAATATCACAGGATTGGTCATAACCCAATACCTGCAATAATGTCACAGGATTGGTAATAACCCAATACCTGGAATAATATCATAGGATTGGTCATAACCAAATACCTGGAATAATGTCATAGGATTGGTAATAACCCAATACCTGGAATAATGTCACATGATTAGTACTAACCCAATACCTGGAATAATTACACAGGATTGGTCATAACCCAATACCTGGAATAATTGCACAAGATTAATAATAACCCAATACTTGGAATAATGGCATAGGATTGGCATAGTCCAATGCCTGGAATGGTTGCACAGGATTGGAATAGTCCAATGCCTAGAATGGTTGCACAGGATTGGCATAGTCCAATGCCTGGAATGGTTGCACAAGATTGGCATAGTCCAATACCTAAATGGAATTTGATGATGTATACTCACATGATTGATACAATTCAATATCTGGTTAGCAGATTAGCTGAGGCCAACAGATAGAAATGAGAATGATTCATGGATGACATACCGTGATAATGAGTATCACATGATAAGCTTGAGATTTTGATATAGTATGATGGATAAATGATATACCTGTTCTTTCTATTCCTTAAAAAGAGAATGGATGATTTACTGCTCTATCATAGATAGCTGTAATGCTTTAAGAGATGAGAATGTTCTAAACTGCTTATCCTCTGCTCAGTTTCATAATGTTTATTTGCAATAATAATGTTTCTGGCAGAGAATTATGTCTCTCGCTGGGAAATTTTCAATTGTCTCACCCCCATGGGATCCAACATTTTTAGGTGGATGTAGACGAAGAGATAGAAATCATACAATAGGAAAAAAGACAACAGCATCAGGGACAGTAGTAACATCTCAGGTGGAGATACTGAATGTCATGTCTTGTAGATATGAGTCCTATGTGTCGTCTCTGTACTCTCAGGTCCTAGGAGTCAGTACTTAGTGTTTTTATAATCGATCTGAGATACTGACTTGAGTGTCTCGAGTTTTTTGTTGCTCATGTGTAAATTTAACAGAGCAAGTGATGTATGTAATCCTTGAGAGGATATGGTACATAGCATGTACTTGTGGACCAGAATGTATATGTAATACTTTGATTCTTATTGATAAGAGTTTTCCTGAAATTGGATCTCTTTTCAAAAAGGTTTTAATTTTTAGTGATTTTTGTTAATCCGTCGTTAACGAATGCTTCCGCTTAAGTAAATCATGTTTTGTGATTTGTATGCCACAATTTAGTGTTATCAGAGCTCTAGGTTCGTTGAGTCTACAAAGACATAGGACTAAGGTGTTGAGTCTATTCTAGTGTCCTCCAATATATCTTATAGTGACTTCTGCTTATGCAGAAGAAGGGAGATAGCTTAAGGATGTCTGGAGAACACAATGATCACGTATCTGAAAGCAATGTTGTTGTACCAGTAGGAGGTGCAAGGGATCAGGCAAGAGTGGAAGTAGTGCCTGAGAATCCCCATTTTGATGAGGCTATGATAGAAAACCCAAATATTCATGCTCTATTTAGGGAATTCATGACCACAATGAGGTATATGGCAGACCGGATGCCCGCACCAGCACCTATGACACCAACTCTCAATGAGGGACATGGGTCTGGCAAGACTTTTGAATGACTACGTCGTGTAGGAGCTATAGAATATGCTAGGACAACTGACCCAGCAGATGCTGATCTATGGCTCACCGAGTTAGAAAAGGCTTTTAATATCCTTAGTATTCCAGACGTTGACAAAGTCAAACATGCCATATATCTTTTGAAGGGTAGTGCTGGCCATTGGTGGGCCATAGAAGAAGTAAAAAGGAATGATGAAGAGGTTGGTTGGGAGGACTTTCGTCGAGAATTTGTCAATAAGTACTTTGCAAAAACATATTTAGATGAAAATATCTCACAGTTTGAGAAGGTTCGATAGGGAACCATGTCAATAAATGAATATGATGCTAGGTTTATGGAACTTTTATGGTTTTATCCTCAAATGGCTGCTACTGAGCAGGAGAAGATTCAACTTTTTGAGAAAGGACTGAATGATGAGGTGTCTATCTCGGTAGCTGCACTAGAAAGTAGAGAGATGTTTGCCACATTTGTGGAGTCTATTCGGAGGATAGAAAGGTCTATGACAAAGAAACATGAGGCAAACCTCAAAATGAGGTCTACACAGTCACAGGAATA
The DNA here is from genome assembly GCA_963693085.1 of Alisma plantago-aquatica. Classification (NCBI taxonomy): domain Eukaryota; kingdom Viridiplantae; phylum Streptophyta; class Magnoliopsida; order Alismatales; family Alismataceae; genus Alisma; species Alisma plantago-aquatica. Next base: position 1,468,404,717 of record OY856411.1, read on the forward strand.
GTGGATTGGTGGTACTAAACAACCAAAGTTTTTGGTAACATCAGTTCAACCACAATATAGTACATCAATGTAGTGGTCATCAAGTGAGGGCCGAACTTGCCATAAATGTGGACAGATAGGACATTTTAGGCAGCACTGTCCAAGAAGAAATAATGTGGTGACCCAACAGTCAAGGCATAACCTAAAAAACCCACAAGGACCCCAGTTTAGTGAAGCAGAAGGCCGAGGACGAAGATAAGTGTCATAGTTTGGTCCATCTACTTCTGTTAGTAGAGGACAAAGGCAATAGTAGATGACAACTGACTCCATGTAATGAGTCAGATAAGATACTAGATAACTTGTAAGAGGTAATATGTCAAGATAGAACTTTTCATTCTGAATCATCTTTCTTTTTCTACTCTTTTCCTATTAATTATAAGAAAGGTATTTGTTGTTGAGCTTCCTTTAATTAATCTTATGAGGACATGAGGAAGAGATAAGAAGGATGAGAACTTATGTCCAATCCAATATTCTCTTATATATTTTGAAATTTCTCTCTTCATGATGAAAGGAAGAGATGTAATAGAAACACCCATAGAGAATTTAAGATACTAAGTAGTAAAACTTAAAGAGATGAAACATAATATATAAAAACCAATACATACTACCTAACTTCCATTCCTGAATACCCTGGCCAAGTATTCATCTGTTGCAGATAAGGTAAGTATGTCACTCTTAGATTGATATCTTTCTGATTACTCTGATCAAGTAGTCATTTTGAGACAATCTAATGAGTATAATGAAGTCAGAGATGTGGCATGGATAATTCTGCCACATCCTAATTGATATGGAAAGATCTGAGTTAATCATAGATCAACTTATAAACAAAATAGGATGTTTAGTATAATGTATACCCTGGTCCTCATACCTAGAGGTAACAGTTACCTGATGAGAGGTAACAATGTTCAATGATGGACTAAGGGTTTGACTACCCAAATCTAGTAATCATGATGATGATGTGATGTGTTTTTAGCACATATAATGGATACCAAGGTAAAGAATCCTAGTATCCAAGAACTTTCAATGATATGAGAAAATGGGAACATGACTCCTCATATGAATTAATGTTTGGTTTCCTAGAAGGGCCAACTTTGAAATTTGTCCAGTTACATACCGTAGTATGAATACCATATGTTAGGGGTTTATGCCCGACATAAACATGACATCAACAAAGATGTATGAGGCAAATGAACAATTGTAAAATCATTGTGGGAAAAGATTATTAAGCTAAAAATAATTCTTTAAGATACTTCCAAGATAAGTTCTTAATTGATAAGTAATCTTTCCTTATGAAAAGAAACAATAGAGTATGTGTCCTGAGTTACAAGTTTTATGATAACCCTGTAAAGGACTTTGTGTTGATCAAAGTTCTATGGCATCTCCATGACATTAATATGTTATGTGGAGACTTGATGATATGATGGATGAAAAATATTTGTCTTCCTTTATCTGGGATTTCGGGCACAAAATCCTTGTTAGGGGCTTGTAATTGTAACATCCCTGACCTGGGTTATGAGGTAACCCTATTTTTTTTGGATAAATAAGTTGCTTAGGACTTTAATATACCTTCTGAGGTGTTTTGTTACCATGTGACACACTTATGTTCCAAGCTTGGTCCTGATTAAATGATATTTGAGCAATGTTCCTTTGTTTTGGACCAATATGCAATTTACCCAAGTTGAGGGGTTATATTGCAATATGTCACATGATTGAATATGCCTATTGTGTTATAGAATCATTATAGAGAAAAATGATGCAAGGTGGTGGCCGGTGGAAAGCCCAAATTCCAAGTTTAAACTTGTTTAAATAATGTTAAAATAATATTTGCTTATTTTGGACTAAAGTGCAATTTACCCACTTTAAGGGGTTAACTTGCAATAGTTACATGATAGGTGTTGAAGCATCATAAGAATGAGAATGATGCATAGGTATGGCATGTGGTAGCCTGAGCACCAAGAAAGACCTTGTTGAGCATTGTTTGTGCATTAAAACCTAGTTTTGGTGTAATGTGTAATTTACCCAAAACCTAGGGTTCAATATGCAAAATACCACCTCTAGAGAGACCCTAATATTTCTTAGTATCAATTAGAGACAATAAAATCAGAGGGGCATCTCATTTGAATCTCTTTGGAGGAGAGAGAATCTTGATATTGAAATAATCAAGATTCAAGCATAATTGGAACTTTACTTCAATTTAATGCAAAAATAAATATATTAATTGAAGAGACCTTCAACCAAAAGTTGAGGGATGATTTTGCAAAAGCATGGACGACCATGTGCCTTTCAAAGGCATGAAAATATCTCAAGGAAGTGGATAACCCACTCACATTAAATAAAGAAAAAGTAATATCCACTAATTTTTTGATATTATTATTATAAGGGTTAAGGTGTTTAATTTATTTTCCTCTAAATTCTTGGATAATGAAGAGGTTTGTAAAGGTAAATAGGATATATTCGTGGTCAAGGAGTTTAGGGGGAGATGTGGCATCAATTTGAGAAATTAAAGGAATTAATTACTACTTTCTCTCTCCTAGAAATTCCTTTATATATACCTCATTTCCCACTCAACCAAAGATCTTTTTTCATATTTTCTTTCTTTCTTGCCTTGGAAGAGCTCAAGGGGACTAAGGAGCAATAGGAGGACGAGTTCCAACCTGTAGGTAAGCTTCTCGATCACTTTCAACCATGATTTCATGGTGGAAATCGAAAATAAATGATGGATTTCTTCTTTTCTTCCATCAATCTTCTTTTCTAGCCAATCCATTTCACTCAAAAGCTTGAGGAACGAATCTTGTGGAGTGAGAAAGCTTCTTTCACCATTAGTAATGTGAAGTTGCAGCTTTGAAGCTTCATTGAAGGCGGGTTATATAACTTGAAACCTTGAATATTGTTATTGATTTCATATCTTTAACTATTGTTGAAATTTTCTCTATCCTCCAAATTTTATTTGATGGACTGATGAAATCACCATGAAAATCATAGAAAGATTCGGGGGTTTAGAGCTTGCAGATGATAATATCATCATAAGCACACACCTCCACAAATATCCTTTGCAAACGGTTTCATGAACTTGAGACCAAACAGCCTCAAGATCGTATGAAACCTAACGGTCTCAAGACCATTTGGGATCAAACGGTCTCAGACCATTTGGAGTTCAATGATGGATGAGATGGATGATGATCCAATGGCCTTGATTGAGTTAGTTTCAAATGACTCAACAATTGAAGGTCCAACAATCATCAACCCTAAATCGGGTATTTATTGAAAATCTAATTAATTCCATGAGTTTCCTTGATTGGTTGGGTCAAACGGTCTCAAGACCATTTGAAACCAAACAGTCTCAAGACCGTTTGGGGACAAACAACCTCAAGAAACGTTTGGGGTCAGGTCATGTCATGGTTGAATGGTGATACAATGGTTTCAATTGAATTAGTTCCAATAATGTCAACAATTGATAGTTCCTTGATTTTAAAACCCTAATTGATGGTTTCTTAATTTCAAAACTCTAATTGATGGTTCAAATGGTTTCATCAAACCATTTGGTCATGTTGACCATTTAAAAGAGTTGACCATTTGGAGGTCTAAACGGTTTCAAAACCGTTTGAGGTGTTGATTCAAAACCATTTGGTCATGTTGACCTTTTGGAAGAGTTGATCGTTTGGAGGTCTAACGGTTTCAAAACCATTTGGGATTAATTATATTTTATTCAAATGGTCTCAAATCATTTAATAACTTTGAGTTCAAGACCGTTTGAAGGTCAAAATATTTCAATATCATTTGAAGGTCTAATACCTCAAAACTGCTTGAAGGTTTAATTGATTCAAATCTTGTAAGTACAATCAACCCCATGAATGTTGATGATGATTATCAAAAGTAATCCCAATGATTGTACCTTCAAGGTACTTAAGTGATTAGTACCTTTTGAATGGTTAATCATTGATGCTTAAGGAAGCAATATCTCAATACACTATGTCAACCCTTCACTCAAGTTGAGTTGACCTAACCTAATTAAGTTTGAAGTAATCAACATCCTAGAGAGGATGAGAGAGAGAGGAATCCATACATGTATAATAATCATGTAATGATTAAATCTCAACACTCTCAACATGAATAGACTACGCAATTAGGGTATGATCCTTGAATAAGAGATCATGAAACCCTAATCAAGAAGGATGATGAGCCCTAATCCTAATTTAGGGCAATGCTAGGTGAAACCCTAATTTGGGGTAAAGGTGTAACCCTGATATAGGATGATGTTATGAGAAATTCCAATTCAGGGTAATATAATGAAAAACCCTAATTTAAGAGGATGCTTCATGAAACCCTAATTTGGGGAAAGTTATAAGGAACTTTAATTCAAGATAATGATGTGTGAAACCCTAATCAAGAGTGATGTTATGTGAAACCCTAATTGATAAAGAGGGGAACCCTATTCCTAATAATGGAGTAGTGAATAATGTATTGATAGGTGAAACATCTAAAGTGGTTGATAATGGATAGCCTTATATCTATAATGCCTTAACTCAGGGATGAGTCCATATCATTGATAATGGTTGAATAATTCAAATAAGTGACTTATGACCAATACATTATATGATAATGTGATAAACTGGTACATAAAGTATTAGGATGGGAAATTCCCTAATACAAGATAAGTTACAAGTGATGAGGGAAGTGATACATCAAGACATGATAGATATCACATTCAACACCTCAAGGTTGATACACCTTGATATACCCTAAATCCAATATACTTGGATGAATAACATATGAAATGTTTCGTGTCAATTGTTACATTGAGATGTAATGAGCCTAATGCACTTTGATAATTGTAGGCTAACATACCTTAAGAAAGGGTTAAGCCAAGTTAATAAAGTATGATGTATTTATACTCTGGTAAGGGTGAGAGAGAAACTCATACATTGTGTTTTTTTGTCGGTAAAAAATCATGGTACTGTTGAAATCCAAAACTTTAGGTACAACAACTACGCCCCTAAACTATCAGGGTTAAAACATACAAAAACTAAGAAGGGTCCTAGGACCCCAAAAAAGCAAGCAACTAACCAAAGCTTTAAGAAGATACAAACTCAGACTACTAGATGCAAAACAGACCCCAGAAGACAGCCAACATAGCACTAGCATTAACCCCACCTTCAAATTGTGTCATCCTGGAAGTCTTGAATCTGATCAAGTCAAGAAGAAGAAGCATGTATCTAAAAGAATCCGAGAGAATCTACTTTCTTTCACAAGATGAAATGCTTCCAAGCTGTAGACTGCAAATCAAGATGTACTCTTCCGTAAGTTGTCCATTAGATGATGTCCTTGGTGAGAAAGCAACCACCTATCCCAGCATTGGCATTTGAAACATCTCATAAAATGTGAGGAACAGGCAGGTTCCTAGCCCTCTTCATCAACCAGTAGACACCAAATATTGTGACACAACCAGATCGCAGTCTACCTCAAGGATGGATTCCCTGCTAAGTAGGAAGGTCGGGTGGACTTGGATCAACCCAGACGATTCCTAGCTGACATTTAGATGTTCAAGAAGAGGCTTGGAACAACTGATAGAAAAACTACAAACACCTTCAAGGTGTTCAGTAGGAGGGACCAAAGAAGGGAAGAGACAAGGATACAATCTACTCCCCCCCAGGCCCAACTCCACACAAGGCAGACAACAGCCTGCCCGTGGTCACCAAATCGAACACTTTGAGGTCGCCTCAACCTCTGAACTAGAGAACCCCTGTGGAGTGACCCAAAGCCACCAAACAGTAGGGGAACGCCGCCAGTAGGGCAGGAAGGGCGTAAACCCAGGTCGTCCTACGAAGATCTTGATCACCGCGGTCACCAAGTAACCTGCCCAAAGCAGGAGTAGATGAAGGCGAAAGGGATTCCACCCATCGCTCAGATCATTGAGCAGATCCAGCCGCTTCAGGGGGTCGCCGACTCCCTGTGTAAACCTAGATGCATCTCAGAACAGAGAGGAATGGATGCAGAGGAAGACAGGCAAGAATCCCGAAATCCGTCAGCATCAAAGGATTAGCGCCGTGTGAGGAAGAGACAGTGGAAGCAGCTCTACTCCTTCCATCATGCTTGAACGGAGAAGAGTTGACCTACATCGAATAGCCACCTCTCAAACCATCCCCGAATCATGTGTAGCATCAGCTTCTCTTCATTCCTTGATGTCGAGCGGGTGAACCCTGGCGGAGAGGATAGATCATGCTCGCTTTGGCCTCTTTCTCTAGGAATCGATGCAGCCTACAAAAGGTCACGACAGGCAGTTGAGGGCTAGGGGGAGGAAATCACCAAGGAAGGTGCTCCCTCCCCCCAGCGGAAGCTACCGGGAAACTAGAGAGAGGCGAGAGCTAAACCCTAGAGAGAGAGACCAAAGGAAACCCCTTTTTCTATATCTCCATTCTTGTTATGAATGTTGATAATCATTTAATGATAAATGATAAGAATAGTTGTTGCCTAGTGAGAGGTGACAAGATGTTTAATGGCCTTGTGAGCCATAAGAATATTTGTTACCTAGTGAGAGGTGACAAGATGTTTAATGTCCTTGTGAGCCATAAGAATAGTTGTTTCCTAGTGAGAGGTCATAGGATGTTTAATGGCCTTGTGAGCCATGAGAATAGTTGTTGCCTAGTGAGAGGTGACAAGATGTGTGATGGGGCTTGTGATCCAGGAGAGTAGTTGTTGCCTAGTAAAAGGTAACAAGATGTTTATAAAGTCTCATGTAAGAAATGATAATGTCCAAAATAGACAATGGAAACTTAGTAACATAATAATAATAACTAATGGATACAATAATAATAATAATGAAATCTTGATCATACATGGTTCATGTTTATAGACAAATAAGGGCTATAGTGTTTTGAACAAGATTAAGGGAGATATTAGGAACAATGGAATTACATAAAGAATGTGAATAAGTATGATGGTTTCATCAAGGTTTAATACCTAGTAAAGGTGATGTGGTATTTAGTGATGATGCACAGGATTGGTATGATCCAATGCCTGAAATAATATTACAGGATTGGTCATAACCCAATACATGGAATAATATCACAAGATTGGTCATAACCCAATACCTAGAATAATGTCACAGGATTGGTAATAACACAATACCTGGAATAATATCACAGGATTGGTCATAACCCAATACCTGGAATAATGTCACAGGATTGGTAATAACCCAATACCTGGAATAATATCACAGGATTGGTCATAACCCAATACCTGGAATAATGTCACAAGATTGCTAATAACCCAATACCTAGAATAATGTCATAGGATTGGTAATAACCCAGTACCTGGAATAATTGCACAGGATTGGTCATAACCCAATACCTGGAATAATTGCACAGGATTGGTAATAACCCAATACCTGGAATAATGGCATAGGATTGACATAGTCCAATGCCTGGAATGGTTGTACAGGATTGGCATAGTCCAATGCCTAGAATGGTTGCACAGGATTGGCATAGTCCAATACCTAAATGGAATATGATGATGTATACTCACATGATTGATACAATTCAATATCTGGTTAGCAGATTGGCTGAGGCCAACAGATAGAAATGAGAATGATTCATGGATGACATACCATGATAATGAGTATCACATGATAAGCTTGAGATGTTGATATAGTATGATGTATAAATGATATACCTGTTATTTCTATTCCTTATAAAGAGAATGGATGATTTACTACTCTATCATAGATAGTTGCAATGCTTTAAGAGATGAGAATGTTCTAAACTGCTTATCCTCTGCTCAGTTTCATAATGTTTATTTGCAATAATAATGTTTCTGGCGGAGGGTTATATCTCTCGCTGGGACAATTTTCAATTGTCTCACCCCCGTGAGATCCAACATTTTTAGATGGACGCGGACGAAGAGATAGAAATCATATAGTAGGAAAAAGGACAGCAACATCAGGGACAGTAGTAACATCTCAAGTGGAGATACTGACTGTCATGTTTTGTAGATATGAGTCCTATGTGTCGTCTCTATACTCTCAGGTCCTAGGAGTCAGTACTTAGTGTTTTCATAATCAATCTGAGATATTGACTTGAGTGCCTCGAGGTTTTGTGTTGCTCATGTGTAGATTTAACAGAGCAATTGATGTATGTAATCCTCGAGAGGATATGGTACATAGCATGTACTCATGGACCAGAATGTATATGTAATACTTTGGTTCTTATTGATAAGAGTTTTCCTGAAATTGGATCTCTTTGCAAAAAGGTTTTAATTTTTAGTGATTTTTGTTAATCTGCTGCTAACAAATGCTTCCACTTAAGTAAATAATGTTTTGTGATTTGTATGCCACAGTTTAAGTCTTTTTGTGTCAGGAGGTACTTTAGGCTCTTATGGTCAGTGAGGATCTTGAAAGTAGCACCATACAAGTAATGCCGCCAAATCTTCAATGCATGAATGATAGCATCCAACTCTAAGTCATGTGTTGGGTAATTCACCTCATTGGGCTTGAGTTGTCGGGAGGCATACACAACCACATGCGAATTCTATTCTAACATACAACCAAGTCCCATCTTTGATGCATCGGTGAAAATCATGAAACCCTCATTGCCTGATGGTAGAGTCAAAACTGGTGCAGTGGTCAGTTTCTCCTTCAGCTCCTGAAAACGAGCTTCACACACATCAGACCATACAAACTTCACATCCTTCTGAGTCAACATGGTCAAAGGCAAGGAGATTTTTGTGAAATCCTTGATGAAGCGTCGATAGTATCATGCTAACCCCAAGAAGCTTCTGATCTCAGAGGGGTTCTTCAGTGCAGGCCAGTCTCGTACTGCCGACACTTTAGCTAGATCTATGGCGATTGTTCCTCTTGAGATGATGTGTCTGAGGAACATGACTCGATCTATCCAAAACTCACATTTAGAGAATTTCCCATAACACTTATGCTTTCTCAAGATATCAAGGACTTTACTTAGGTGGTCTCGGTGTTGATCTAAGTCATCCGAATAAACTAGTATGTCATCTATGAATACAATGACAAATGAGTCAAGGAAAGGTTGGAACACACTATTCATAAGGTTCATGAAAACAATGGGTGCATTAGACAACCCAAAAGGCATAACCACAAACTCATAGTGGCCATAACATGTTCGAAAAGCTGTTTTCGAGATGTCCCCACTCTTAACTCTCAATTGGTGGTATCCCGAACTCAAGTCGATCTTGGAAAAGACTCGAGCTGACCACAACCTGTCAAACAAGTCATCTATCTGGAGTAAAGGGTATTTGTTCTTAATGGTAGCCTGGTTGATCATCCAGTAGTCTATGCACATTCAGAGCGAACCATCCGTTTTCTTTACAAAAAGAATCGGGGCTCCCCATGGTGATGTGCTAAGGTGGATAAAACCCTTGTCTAGCAATTCCTGCAATTGTTTCTTTAACTCGAGCAACTCCGCAAGGGCCATCTTATATGGTGCTCGGGAAATAGGGCTTGTCCCAGGAGCTAGCTCTGTGGTGAACTCTACATCTCTCTCGGAAGGAATCCCAGGTAGATCATCTGGAAAAACATCTATATAGATCCTAACTACCTCTATTTCCTCTAAGAGATGCACCTTGGGTTCTGGCTCGGTAACTACTGCCAGAAAGCTTGACAACCTTTACTCATCATCCACTCTACTTTCATGGCAGACACATATAGGCTGGTGGTGGCATCTTTCCTACCCCTAATGATGAAAGGTGGGTGACCTAGTTTCTTAATAATCACTTTCTTCTCCCTACAGTCGATATTGGCCCTATAAGTATAAAGCCAATCCAAACCAATGATCACATCAAAGTCATTCATATCAAGAAGGATAAAGTCTGTAGGAAACTCATGATCTCGATATTTCATAGGTAACACCAGAGTTTTCAAAAGAGATGTAAAGATCTGACCACTCAGGGTTGTAACATCTAAGACATGCCCTAAATCCTTGATATCCAAACAAAGCATAGTTGCAAGATTTCTTGAAATGAAAGTATTAGTAGATCCAGAGTCAAACAAAGCTTTTACATTATGTCCCATGACTTCAAGCATGCCTACATTGTTTTTCATCATGCATTAGTCCATTACATGCTTAACTTAAAACATAAACGAAAACTCTAAGGGTTATTACCCTCGATCAATTGATTAGCATTAGCTTGAGCTTCCTCATTATCAATGGCAAACACCCAAGCTTGTCTTCTCTCTACAGCAGGTGGGGATGCAGCTATAGGTGGAGCTGCCATAGGTGGAGCTGCTACTGGTGGGGCTGCTACCTGTCCTAGTCTTCTTAGATCTGGCAGAGGGCAAACAGTTTGTAGGTGTCCTTCTTGATGGCACCGAAAGCATGTCTTCTTCTTGCAGCGGCACTCACCGGTGTGCCCCTTTCCGTAGGTGCGGCATAGCATTCAGTTGTTCTCTTGACGGGGTTTCCCTTTTACGCCTTGTCTTCCTTTAGCATGATGACGTCTTGGACCTTTCTTGTGGTTGTTCTTCTGACCTTGAGTTCCTTCAGTGAAACCCAAATACCCCTTGGGTGGAAACTGGGCAGGCATCACAGTCCTCTCCATGTCTAAAGTAGTGTTGTAAGCTGCGGAAAAGGTTTTGGGTTTACATGACATCACATGGGGCTTGATGACAGGGTAAAAACGCTCTATGATGTGATCCACCCTTCTTTCCTCATCCATCATATGTCCGAAACTCTCCAGGATTTGAAACCTACGCCCAAAGTCTACCATAGATGAGTTTCCTTGAGTCATGTTGGTGAACTCCCTTTCCTTTTCCTTCTTATCTGAAACAGGGATAAATCTGGCGATGAATATTGTCTTGAAGTCAGCCCATGCCATTGGTTCCTCAATCAGATCTCAGCCTAAGATATGAGTCTCGCACCATATCTTGGATACTCCTTCCAGGAGATGAGCAGCAAAGAGGACCTTCTTGCTCGGCTGTACCTCAAGCATGCAGAATCCATTCTCGACTACAAGCAGCCAAGCTTCTGCCTTGTCGACTACCTCAGATTTATCTTCTCCCCAGAACTTATCAATGTTCAACTTGACGAAGTCCAAGATGGTGGCTCCTAGTCGAGGATGAATAGGAAGTGGCTCGCCATTTTCACCTCTAGATAAGTCTTGGAGAACCAAGGCGCTAATGATCTCTGTCAGCTTCTTCTATTGTTCCATCCACAAAGCATTAGGGGTGTGGATTATCATGGTTGGTTCGGGACCACCCGCTTGATCTTCTTCCATCTGGGCCACCTCCTCATACTCATGTTGCTCCTCGTACCCTTGGTCTTCTTCTTGATTAAGGTTGCTAAAGGCTATCGGGTCAGGGTTAGGGGCCTCCTGAGTGGTTTCTTCAGGTCTCTTCCTCTTCTTTGAGGAATATCCACTATGGCTCCTCTTCCACTTCTTGGAAGACACATTTCCCTTGTGTGAAAGTCCACCACCATTGGTGGCATCCGGGACAACCACTGTCTTCATGCGAGCCATCTGCATAAGCATACACATAGACCCTTTAGTCTATACCTTTAAATTAATTATATTTATTTTGATGATGTCTTATTACATATATTTTATTAATTTTATGGAGGATTCCTTAATCCTTAACTTACTTACACATACCACATGAGGGTGGGGAAGAGAGAGAAAAACCCTAATTCTTAAAATCCTTAATAGATCGTGTGATGAGAAGGGATGAATAAGATGAGAGAGTCCTAAAGGTGTCTTATTTCGAATCATACCCTAAGACTTTGGCTAGGCAGTCACATAGATCTGGGAGTCCATGTATTCTGACTAGCGGTGTGGAGGAAAATATTGCCAACTCCCGATCGTGATTCTTTTCTAGACACCTCGGTCATTCGGATAATCCTATAATAACTCCCTTGGGTTCTATAGAGTTTGTAAAATTTAAAATTTATTAATGGTTAAGTGAGGAACCTTCACTTTGATACCAAATATAATGACCCTAACTTCCAGTAACCCCCAATTAAGGGAGACCAGGAGGTCAGAGCCATTATCCCAATTTCTAGATCATGGTTCGAAAAATAAACATTAATCATTATCAAACTTTACTAGACTATACTGAAAAGATGTAATAAATAAAATTTTTCATACCTTTGAAAAGTTTGGATTTCTAAACTTCTATCCACTTATGAATTCTAGTCTAATTAATCCTCCTTTCACTTTAATTCATATGTTCACAATGTGACAATTTACTATTTGTCCTTTTGGGTTTGTACCTAAAATGTCGACAAACAAAACGTCGGTCAGCATAAAGTTGGTATGTGGGAGAAATAATAATTGTGCAATTAATGACAACTTATTGCAGTCAATTACAGTTTAACAACCAACTTTACGTTTTAAATATAATTGTGCGATCCATACATACCCTATCCTCTGCGTTGTTCCTGTAGTGGACCTGGATGCTACCTTCCTTATGGTAGATCCCCATTAAACCCCTCATGATCCTACCTAACCGGTGAATCAGTTTCTAGGGTTGAGTCACATGGCACTACCCATAGGTAGCCCACTCCTTAACTCATGGCGTGTTATAGAGTCTCATGTCACTACACGTGGGTAGCCCAATTTCTAACTCATGATAGCCTAAACCTTACTCTAGGTTACCCTTTTTAGAATTTGTAAATCCACAGAGGAGGATTCAGATCTAAGCCAGTTATATATATATTTATAGTGATAATCATAGTCACTTTATAGTTGCATGAAATAAAAGTCATCCAAGCAGTTTATTTCAAACAACCGATAAAATCTCTGAGAATCATCGTGAAACTAAGGCAGTTAATCATAAACGTAACCACATACCTGTGATTGCAGATTTTGAGACAGAATCAACCAATTAAAGTAATCACAACCAAGCAACCAATTATGCACAGAAATCCTGAAATAAATGTACAAATTTCCTTTTATTAAAAGTTAACCAAACTTATCTTTACTTCTTAGGATTTCTATTCATTTTTAGGGGTTCCTTTGAAATTAAGGTTTTGTATCCACTTTTAACATTATGAATCCTAATTTAACAAATCTACATAAAACCCCTAAATTTTGCATCATACTACTCCTAACAGACTTAGGATCATTATTTAGCAACCTTTTTCCATAATTCAAAATAAACAAAGTTTTTCCTCTTCTTTTACCCTAAAGTAGGGTTTCTATACACATTATCCTTCATTTATAGACTAAAACCCTAAATTAGCCAACTTTATATTCAAAATAGATGAAAACTCTGTCTTAATAATCAACAGGTTAATACTCTTCAAATTAACCTATTAATCCACAAAGATTCACCCTTTGTATACAATTTTGGGTTTCTAATTACCTTTTAATACATTTTTCTACAAAATTAATGTACTTTTCTAAAACGAGATAAAATGAGGTCACCAAATTATTTGTATCATGTTCCTTGTATTTTGCTATGCAACTTTCATGTATAAAGCTTTTCCATTGGAGATTCCTAGCTATTTCTATGAATTTCGCAAGGAAAAGGCTATTTTTGGATTATTCGATTAGAGAGAACTAATTACCGAATTTAGTTGGTTGTTCGATCGGTGCACCACTGGTTCGCATCTTGATCTGATGTTCCACGTCGATCATCCCCACTAACCTAGTTGCATGCACTGCTGCTTGTTGGAGATCGTCGGATCTTCCTCAGGTCCACGATGGACTCTGATCAAACACTCCACGTTAATTGCACCCACTAACTCAAACACACGCCCTGCTCCTAACGTCGGTCCGTTGGATCCCGCTCGAGTCCACAATGGAATCCGATCCAAGGGTCTTGCTTCTCATCTTCTTCATTTTCTTTTCTTGACAATGTGGCGGCGCCGCGGTGGTCCTTCACCGAAGCAAGAGCAATAGAGCAAGAGGGAGGGTTCTGAGACTGGGGAAGAAGCCGTCCGAGGTCACGTGGGTCAGAGGAAGTGAGAGGGGTCCTTTATATAGGATGTAGGGGGATCCTTTAGGGTTTTCTCAACCCCACTGCCAACTGCTCTTTAGCCCAATTGGGCATTTCGCATAGACCCGATGGGAGCCTATCATCATAGGGTCGAGAAGGTTCCTCTCCTTCCCCCAGACTCAGGGAACCAATTTCTAGGAGTGCACATGCACTGGTTTGCGAGAAAAATGATGGGGAAAATCCCCCTATAACCATGCTATTGTCTGAGATCTACTGGGACTCGATGATTAGATTTGCCCGTTGGATCAAGATCCAACATCCATCAATGCACGCGCTCAACCAAAGGAAAGGAATTTTTCCTATTTTCCAAGATAATTCACATTATTAAGGATAAATTGAAAAAGCAATAACTCCCAAATTAGAACTCTTTTTTATCTCAAATTTTAAGGGAACCTCCTTATTGTTTTTGTCTCTCATTATAAAAAAATTGGGATCATTATCTAAATAAAACAAGCCCTTTTCTTCAGTTGCAAGTTAACACTTATTTATTTATATTTTCCACATATTTTCTATTTCCTTTGCCATTATATTATTATCCTGAGTTCCTTGAGCCTCAAGGAACCTTAATATTTCAAAATTCCATCTTGGAAAATATTCCTTAGTCTATTATTCTTATTTTATCTATTTTCTTTTTTATTCCTTCATACAATTGGATTCCTTTTCCTTTTCTTTTTTTTCTTTTTCTTTCAATTGGGCTCAATATCCAATAAGGCCTATTAAGAAAACATACAAGGCTATTATAAATGAAATTCATTCAAGTCAAACCATTAAATCAACCATTGATTTTAATTATCTTTTAAAAGGAGATTCACAAATATCATTACATGATTTAGAAAAATGGGGTTATAACAAATTTGTTCCTACAAATAGTAAGACCTAGAAAATTTGCATCATGTGCTAGTAAATTTGTTTTTCTGATTCAGGTAGGAGCAATTTCTATTGGCCAAAATTGTTATTATTTTTCCGTCATTTAGTTAGAAATAGGTAGTAGTTTCCACAGTGTGTATTCCATATCATTTTTTCATGACTAGACATATGATATTTCTTACGGGTTTAAGTACAAGTTTGCTACTAATGTGATGATGCTAATGCCTAATGTGATAGATTATAGCTAATAAATCTACTTAGTAATGGATCTCAAAGTTTTTACCTAGTCTAATGTGAATCACCACCCACACAGTATAGTTTTAGGATCGAACCCATAATAGTCTTTTTAGAAGAAATCCTGATTATTATTCTAATTAAGAAAAAGTGATTAACAAAGATATAATAAGTTGATGTTGACTTAATAAATTAACAAAATAAGAAATTAAAACCAAACTATGAAAGAATTGATTTTTAACAATGACAAAATTACTAGGACAATGAGTTTAAGTTCCATTTCCTATGTATCGACTCTTTCGCATTACTTCACTCACACATTCAACTAGTTAGATTGGGGCCAAGGAACTGCATATCCTTTTGGAGTATTAATTCACAAGGAAATATTTCTGTGTTGGCTCAACATCTCATTACCCACAGATTCTGAATCCATCGCCTGAGAGAACTCCCTTCTATGATCTTATGTGGGGTTCAACAATATTGACTGATATTGTAAACCTATATTATAAGGTTTCTATGTCTAGGATTCTAATAAACATGCAAAGTAGTAGCTAATTTATGGAGCATGCAATAAATCATAATCACTCCAAAAATCTATATGAATAATAATTTATGACAAGTTAGTACAAGATACAGACAATTGGGCTAGTCCCCACATCTCAGCAAATGACCTACTCTATAAATCTATTCTTGATACAAAATAGAGAGTGAAGAAAAAGCTCATGGAGAAAGTATGGCTTTGGGAGAAGCTTATTGATCTTGTTACAACTCCCGAATGATAGCTGCAGGCTATAGTCGTGATCTTCAATAGAGCACATCTTCACATCTAGCCATCTGCTTCCGTCTCGACTCTCCTTTGACACTTAGGGTTGTGGATGGAAGAGATAGGTCATGGACCTTTTCTCTAGACATCCCTCAATTTTTTTATTCATACCAGCCTGTAAAATATCAAATGCATACAATTTACTACAATGATTGTCTACATTTTTTATTTATGTTCTGGAAAAATTTAGAGAGAAATTTTGTGGACTGGAAGCAATTAGTAAATATACTCGTTTATAGATAGTAAAATTACACATTCAAACCAACTTGATTTTCTCAATTCTAAGAGATGTGGATTCTACATTTTTTTATCATAGGGCATGCTTTGGTCGACCTGATGAATGAGTCAGTTGTCTGCATCATTGATGTTTAGACCTTCAAAAGCCCAACTGGGAAACTCGAACGTGGGTTGGGAAACTAGATGGGGGTTTGATTTCCTTGTTGTGTAAGGAAGGATCTTGAATCGGCTGACTTGCTCCTCAAATTGGTTGACTGGCTAATTGATAAGTGCCTCTGATGACACTCACTTTTCTTGACCAATATTGTGAACCAAGAGACAGGGCTTTACTCATTGAATAAGTACCATAGGTAATTCATGTGACTCGTTGATGGAGTCAAATGACTCATACCATGTAAGAACTCTGAATCTCTGAATTATCCTATGATGTTTCTCCCAAATTGGTCGATCGTATCAATGAGTAAGTTGTCAACTTGCCTACTCTATGGAGCATTCTTTGGATTTCTTGGCCAACCGACCAACTAGTAAACCCAGTCGCCTGATTCACCTCCCAAGAATGTGTTCTTTGACTTGAATTAATGAATGGGATCCTCACTCCAATTGTTTGAGTTGAGAGTAAGGACATGCAATCTTTAGTCATTTCTTAGGCTTTTGTAGAGGTATATTTGCTTCTCTCTTTGAATTGCATCAATCCTACAATTAAAACAAAAAATAGATTAAACATCTAATACATTTCATAAACTACCTTAAACCTAAAATAAATGAAACATGAAGTGAAATGCAATAGAAACATGCAAAAAATTGTAAAAATACAACTAAAACATAATTAATAGACATTCATAAATGATAAAATATCTATTTGATATAGATGGATCATCAATTTCAATTTGATTTAGGGAGTGGATACCTTGGACGTATGAATTTAGGATTCTCTTTGTAGCTATATAAGTATACACCATGTTCTTACTTTTTCCCTAGGTGTGATGGCAGTAGGATGCCTTATATGTGTTGGTAATCACATTTGTATTTTCGTTTTAACCAACCAAAAGTATGGTGGTTATACTATTGCTTGCTTAAACGATAGGGAATACTGTTTGAAGTATAAATATATGTGTATATGAGTATTACACAGGAAGATAGTAGGTGTCCATTTGACATGGAAAAAAGAGAAATATCAGTCTAGATAAGAGTTCTAAGATCATGGATGTTGAAACTAGATCATCTAGGGATTTAATAGAAGTTACACTAGATAGGTATCCAAGTCATAAATATGTTTGATTTATGATGATCTCAATTTCAAGTTTTAGAAACGTTTGAAATAGAAACCCTAGTTGGTGCATCACCATATTACATTCATATTGCTAGTTTGCTAGTTTACTTATGATATGCATAACTAGTGGGATCACATGTATGCATGTTCTTAGGTCCATATACATTGATATATAATAAGTGAAATACTATTTGAAACCAGCTTGGGTTTGAAACTCCTTACAAAGGAGGACCTGTTGTATGAGACATGTGATGGGGTGATTTCTATAGAGGGTAAACCACCTAGGAAGATGCTCATAGGACCCAACTTCCTAAATATGAGAAACTCAAGGAAGGTGAAATATGGGATGTGTAATGTATAAGTTCCAACATAGACAAATTCTAAGCATATGAGTTCAGTTATGTGGTTCCTATTATAGATTTGAACCCTAAAATTCATGTGAAAGGACTCAACCTTAAGAGAGTGATAATTGAACATAAGTGAAACTCCATCTTGGTTAGGAAGACTCCTACAAGTCTATAGGAAGTATATGAGACATGGTCTTCATGAATGATCCACATACTTAGGTTGGTTATTTCATGTGAAGGAATCTAGTAGTTGCACCAAAATCTCAGAGTTGGGTAAATGTTGATGATATGGGTTGAAATCATGTGCTAAGAAAGTCATATATGGAGTTAGATAGGTCTTACATTGAGTGCCTATAGCTTGTGAAGCTCACCTTTAGATGTAATGAGATGGTTATGGAAAATTTATTTTGAAAAAAATGTTTTCCCTAAGACTATGTATGATGCAATTAAGAGGCTCACTTGAGCTGACAATTTGATATATATATATATATATATATATATTATGGAACCTCCTCAGGGTTATTTTATTCCTCCCGCTCTATAGTTGCAGGAAACATCCATAGATTACACATTGTACCTACTGGAAACTTAAACTTGGTAGGGTTTCTACCAGTACAGGGGAAGTAGAGAATGGGTTGACCCACCGGGTCGATAGGAGGGTCGATATATAATCGATCATCCTGATAATTTTTGTGATGGTGTCTCACTAGGCCGTCCACCAGTTGTAGAACTGCTCTGTTGACCTTCATTACAGTTCTATCTTCAGTATCTACCAGTAGCTTTTGAATGTCCAAGATCCAAGCTCGAATTGCAGATGCGTTTATCCCATTGTTCTTCACTGCTTGTATTGCCAAGGCGCTGTCCGATGCTAGTATTACCATGGGGTATTTATTAATTTTGCATGCTTCAGCTGCAAGGTGCAGCGCCCTGACTTCAGCTTCAAGTACAGACTGTACTGTGATTTTTCTCGCACATCCCCCTAGTCAGCGTCCATTTTGGTCGATTGCTACAGTTGCTATGGATGCATTATTTCCGTGTACTGAAGCATCTGCCATCCATAGTATGCTTCGTCCTTCATTCACAGGGATTTTGCATTCTAGATCTATATCATCTTTGTTAACTTGTTCCTTGTTATTCCAGGCTTGGATAACTGACTTATAGAGGTATGCAATCTGTAACAACTGGCGACTCGGTTGGATTGTTTTGTTGTCAAATATCACTGAATTTCTTGCTTTCCAAATAGTCCAACAGGTAATTGCGAACATGGATTGTGTGTGCATGTCTTCTTTCAAAACTGTTGCAATCCAGTTCCTGGAATTCATACTCGATTCTGTCAAGTGTATGTTCTATAGTTTTGTAGCTAACCACACTTCTCCTGCATGAGGGCAGTCCCTCAAAGCGTGGAGAGTCGATTCCTCATTACCCCCACATCTTGGGCAAATGGTCGAGTCTGTGAACGTTCATTGTTTCCTTCTAACATTAGTCATGATCGCATCATGAGCTGCAAGCCATATGAAGGTCCGGATCTTGGAAGGGGCCCTGATGTTCCAGATTTTTAGCCACACGTCATCATGTTGTTCGGTGTCTTCAGTATGGATCAACTCATAAGCCTTGCTAGTCGAGTATTTACCTCTTGTGTCATGTTTCTAGCTCCATAGATCCTTTCCTTTATTACAGTTAGGAATGGGTAAATTGGTGATGCTCGTCACGCAGGTCGGTGGTAGGTAGTTTTCTAGGAAATCTGTGTCCCAGGTGTCATTGAGATTGACTAGGCTTGAAACTTTTAGATCCTTCATTTCTTCCTCAATGGGTCAAGTGCAGACCTCCACTAGTTTCCCTACATCTGGTACCCAATTGTCATACCATACCGAGGTATCCATGCCATTACCAATGGTTCTTGTACAGTTTGAGATGACGAAATCTTTCCCCGAGTCAATAGCTTTCCAGAATGGAGTTACGCAGCAGCCTTTGCCATGACTGAAGTTTTTGTATTTTTTCAGAAGACCCTGCCTCTAGAGAGAAGGTTTGGCGTTGAGGAGGTCCCAAGTATTCTTCCATAGGATGGCTTTGTTCCAATTAGTCATGGATTTAATTCCAAGTCCTCCCTTGTCCATACTAGTAGTTACCTGTTGCCACGCGACTAGTGAGATAGGTCTTTCTTTATGTCCTCCTCCCCATATAAAGTTTCGAATGATTTTGTCTAGTTTTTTGCAGATCGAAACAGGAACTTTTGTTGTTTGCATAGTATAGGTAGGCATGGAAGTTAGTACAGCTTTAGCTAAGCATATTCTTCCTGCAAGGGAGAGTGTCTTGGATGCCCAACCATTGACCTTTGAGGTAATGTTGTTCGCTAGATATGCATAGGTCTCCTTTGAGACTTTATTATGTAAAAGAGGTACCCCAAGGTACTTCCCCAAGTCAGCTGTCTCGGCTATCCCACTGGCAGAACAAATTTGAGTTCGCAGGGCTTGAGGGACGGATCTTGAG
Organism: Alisma plantago-aquatica; assembly: GCA_963693085.1. Lineage (NCBI taxonomy): Eukaryota > Viridiplantae > Streptophyta > Magnoliopsida > Alismatales > Alismataceae > Alisma > Alisma plantago-aquatica. The sequence continues at coordinate 1,468,424,981 of OY856411.1, forward strand.
AAGAAGATCTTTGATTTTTCAATGGAAATTTTCTGTCCCGAGGCTGATTCAAACAATTGAAAGCACTTGTTTATGTTCATTATCTGCTCCTTGGAAGCATGGGCGAAAATGACAATGTCATCAGCGAATATAATATGAGAGACTGCTGGGCCTTTTTGGGATAACTTAACTGGTTTCCAACTTTTATTCTCTACAGACTTGTCAATAAGTTGAGTGAGTCTTTCCATGCAGAGAACGAAGAGGTATGGGGAGAGGGGGTCTCCCTGTCTCAGCCCTCTAGATGCTTTGAAAGGAGGTAGTGATTCACCATTTAGTACGATGCTGGTTCGACCTGCATGGAGTGAATTCATTATATAATTATGGATGTTCCTTGGCCAAGCCATTTGGTTCAAGGTATCTTCGATAAAGTCCCAAGAGAGCCTGTCGTAAGCTTTAGAGAGATCAACTTTGATTGCCATGTAAGGTCCGCTGGAGCTTCTTCTCATGTTGTGGATGATTTCTTGGACCACAATGATATTATCAGAAATATTTCTTCCTGGTACAAAACTTGTTTGGACTTTAGATATCCACTTCGGGAGGTAGTGTTTTACTCATTCAACCACTATCTTAGATGCGATCTTCATAATAGTGTTGTTCAAGGTAATGGGTCGCAGTTGGTTGCAGTTGATAGGATTTCTGCATTTGGGGATGAGCACTATGTTGGAATTTGCCAGTTGGTCATCAATGGGTGTTCCATTTAACATATCCCGTATTGATCTGATAACAGAAGACTTGATGATTTTCCATTGCTTTTTGAAGAACAGGTTATCCAAACCGTCAGGCCCCGCCGCCTTGTATGGGTCTGCTTCTTTGATGATTCTCCAGATTTCGTACTCCGTAGGGGTTGCTGCAAGACGCCTTTGTTGAGTGGGAGTGAGTTTCTTGAAATTAGCCGACATGGTATTGATGCTGGTGGTGGATTGGTTTGCAGGAGCTGTGAACATGTCTTTGAAGTGAGTTTGCACCAAACTGCTAAGTTCAATATTGTCTGAGGTCCATCCGCCGTTGCTGTTTTGCAGAGTAGTGATGCGATTCAAACGGCGCCTATTGTTGACGAAAGCATGGTAGTACTTACTGTTATTGTCTCCATGACGGAGCCAACTGATATGGCTTCGTTGTTTCCAACTATCCTCATCCTGCAGCATAATGTTTTCAAGTTCATATTCAAGTTCAATACAACGTGTATCACCTGCTACGCTGTAGTGTGATTCCAGCTCCTTCTGGGTTTTAGTGATCTCTCGGATAAGTGTTTCCTTATCTTTCTGTTGTTTCCTGGCCAGGTTTTTATCCCAGTACGTCAATGGTTCCATGGCCTCTTTTATAGCTTCATAGTACTTTTTCTCTAGATTCCAAACACTTTTGAGCAGATCCTTGAAAACAGGTTGATGGTGCCATCGAGCTTTAGTTAATAATTGAGCTTTTTGCAGTTTGGTTCGGGTGTTGAGGATAGAAATGGGGTTGTGGTCCGAGCCAATACGTGTGAGGTTTTTGCACACAAAATTGGGGAACTCTTGTTTCCAGGCTGCATTAGCTACTGCTCGATCGATATGTTCATGGAGTATTCCTTTCTTATATGTGAATTTGTACCCTGAACTGCCAATGTCAGTGAGACCTGCCTGAGTGAGGGTGTTCTTGAAAGTAGTTGCTTCTCGGAGGTTGAACCGGTTGCTACCAATCTTTTCATATGGACTGAGCATGCAGTTAAAATCACCCAAGGTGATCCAGGGTTTATCAATGGACATACTGATGCGGAGCAGATATTCCCAAAGGATAGGGCGGCGTGCTGGAGAAGGAGAAGCATAGATGAAAGTTATGTAGGCGTTGTTACTAACCTTACAGTGGATAAAATATTTATTGCTTTCAATGATTTGGATGTCGCAATCTTGCTCATTCCACAGAACCCATATTCCTCAAGAGAAACCTGTTCCTTCAACTCTATGTGAACTTGAAAAACCGATCTCCTTGATGATTTTATTAGCCTGTGTTCCAGAGATCCGCGGTTCAGAGATGGATACAATATCAATGGCGTGTTTCTTTATCATGCTTTTGAGGTGGTGTCTGGCTTTCTTCTTACCAGCACCCCTTATGTTCCACGCTAGTATGATAAGCATAATAGATTCAGAAGAAAGGTTGGTTATTGGCCCAATACGGCTCCCGACCAGTCTTTTTCTTCACTTCCTCTCTTCGCCTTTCCTCGTGTACTGTAAGGATGATGTTTGTTGAGGATGCCCGGCGGGACAGTCTCTCCCTTCTCCTTCACCTTCCGGCCTGCCATATATGTTTCCTTATTGGTAGGTCTCATTGACACTATCTGAACTTCTTCTACTTCTTTGGTATTCTCTTGTTCCTCCAGATTCGAAAGTACGATGTCTTCTACATCGCCTACTTGTCTTCCCCTAATCACTTCGTCTCCTACAGGTGATACCACAGTATGCCGCGGTTCATCATTTGCTTCTACATTATCGGTAACAACCATATTGTTAATTGTTTCTGTGGCCTGGATTGATGTCACCATTGGTTCCTTAGTTGAAGTTACGTCATCCTTTTCTCTCCTTTGTTTCTTACGTCATACTTTCGGGCTTGTTTCAGTATTTTGTTTTCTTCCTGTGGTTTCAATTTCTTCCCCCCTGGTACTTCAGTGCCCTCTTCCTCGTCATCTAGAACTTGGTACCTGTTGTTCTGTTCCTTCCCTTAGTTCTTGTCCTTGCGGCCTGGCTCTTTATCCTTCTTTCTCGGTGGTCTGCTTGCTAGGATTTTTTTGTCATAGTAAACTTGCCATTTGTCTTCTTCGTCAACCCACCGTACTCCAGCAACCTCCTCCATGTTGGTTTGTTCTGTTGTAGCAGGTGCTTCTGACGAGCCCCTACAATCTTGTTCATTGTGTCCTAGTCTGCCGCACTTGGTGCAAAAATTTGGTAGTGATTCATATTCCAATTTGTACTCCCTCCCATTTATCAAAATTGCTGGGTTAATTGGTAGGCTCGTGTCCAGCTCAATGGCCAGCCTTGCAAATCTGCTTCTTGTCCTGTTGACCGGATGGTCATCTGCTCGGATCAATCTGCCCACTGCTTCACCTATTTTGTTGAATATCTCCATGTTGTAGTAATGGATAGGCAGCCCGATCACACGGACCCAGGTAACAATATGGTCTGGGATACCTTGTGATGGTTCAAAGTAACCGTTCCAGGGCCACACCATGAGACAGCCGCCAAATAGCGACCATGGCCCCCCTGTAAGAACCTTCTCATGATCGTGTTTGTTGTAGAATTGTGCTACATAGTACTGATCAGTTAGTTCGTAGAGTTGGAATCTACTTGCAGGTCTCCATAGGAGTTTCAACCTCTCTACCATGGTTAGGAAACCCACCGATCTATCTATAAGTTTCACAATGACCGAGTATTTGAAAGGTCTGCTGAGTATTTCCTCGGCCTCGGGTGCAATGTAGATCTCTGGATATCCATGAACATTGATGAGTTCGATGTCTTCAGGATTTACAATTTCCTCCGGTTCGTCTTCGATAAAAACTGGATTTACGGTGCCCCCGTATCCTTCTCCGATGCAGGCTTGTTTGAAATTTAAAACTCTCCTCTGGGGGTTGTCTTCTGGTAGAAACGGATTACCGCCGTTATGGTTTCCGCACCGCTATTAGATTTTGACTCCCTCATGGTCCTGTACGTGAAGTTCAAGTCGGTCTCTTTGGCTAGCCGTTGTGTACCCACCGTCTGCCGTGCAGGGCTCTTCCTCCCGTCTTTGCTTCCCCTGGTCGATCTTCCATCGTCCTTTAGGGTTTCGAACCCATCGCCCACGTCGCCGCCTTTGTCTGAGAACCTCGAGACCCCCGCCATCTTTTAATAATAATGGCTTATATATATATATATATATATATATATATATAACAGGTCTTACATTGAGTGGTAATATCTTGTGAAACTCACCTTTAGATGCAATGAGATGGTTATGAAAAATTTATTTTGAAAAAAAAAAATCTCTGTGACTATGTATGATGCAATTAAGAGGATTACTTGAGTTGACAATTTGATATATATATATGTATGTATGTATATATATATATATATATATATATATATATATATATATATATATAGTCAGACTAGAATACAATCAAGTGTATTCAGAGTAGAATACACCCAAGTAGTTTTTCATGATGCAACATTTTTTCAAAAATATAATCTATTGAACTTCTTAAAAATCTTGTGAATAGCTCATACGCAAAATTTGAGCACAATTGGACATTTATAGGTCATGTTATAAAGACTGCAAAAATTATGCATTTCAAATTAGTTTTGTGTGTCGATTTTGTTACCTTTGGATGAGTGACTTACACTCATCAAAATGGGCTCAAAGTTTTTATGTAGCCTAGTTATAGTATGACAGTGAAGATCAATGGTTTACATTTTGCAAAAAATAGTCTTGATATGTAAACACACTTGAGTGTATTCGTGCGATCTATACACTCGAGTGTAATCTAGTCTAACTATATATATATATATATATATATATATATATATATATATATATATATATATATATATATGTGTGTGTGTGTGTGTGTGTGTATGTGTGTGTGTGTGTGTTAATTCTATCACATAAGCTTTCCCTTATATGTGTAAATCATATAATTAATATAATATTTAAGTTTACATATGGGTTATGATTTGAGAAAATCTTTTTCTTATAGACTACATGATCAATGTCTATTTTTCTTAGTCTATTTCCTAATGAAAGATAAAGTAATCTATGATAATTCTTGGTGACAACTCACACAACTTGGGATGAAACCCTAAATATTCAAGTGTTTCAAAGTAATGACACTTAATAAGAGATTATTATGATGTTTATAATGACCCTAGAAGGTAAGGTGTATACACTTAGTTCTATGAACCATGAATATGGTTTCCAGTTATGATAAATTTTAATAATATGTTTCATAAATCACCATGGAGAGATGGTACACCTAAAGTGGAAGTGGTGACCTTACAATTGACATAAGGTGAGTGTATCTTATATTGAGGATCAAATTACTTTTAAGGTAAGGTGAATCCAATATCTTGACTTTGAGGATTATTTTGTTAAATAATTATATTTGGGTAATTTTTGTATTTTGGAAATAAAGGTTTCTATATAATGTTGTGTTGCCCCTTTTGAATGGAGTAATTTTAATTAATGAGAATTGGTGTGACTTGGAGTTATTTTAGAAATGGGTTAATAAAAACAAAGTTTTATGAATGTTGTATGTGGATTCAGTCAACTATTAAAGGTTAAGTAATTTTTTGGCATTTTGGTGACCAATGAATAAAAAATAAACAAAGTAATGAAATTGGAGAAATGTGAGAAATATTTTTTGGCTATGGAAGAACTTCTAATGAGATTGGTCAATATTTATGATAAATTTGAACTAGTGTCATGTAATATTAAAATAATATGCCATCAAACCTTTTACTTTTGGTTTTGCATTTGGTCGATATGGAGTTTTGCAAATAAGGAAGATGTGGCCAAATTTTCATATATTTTGAGCTCTATATTGGGAGTTATGGAATTTTGAAGAGAAATGATGTTCTTGAATAGAGTGGTGATACATTTATAAATCATATAATTTTCAAAATTATGACAAGATAATGTTCTATATAAATTCTTTTATGGAGGAATAAACTACAAATTGTACTGTCATACATTATTATACCCATAAAAAGGTCCTTCCTACCCTGACGGGGCTCCCAAAGATAATCCACCTAGCCCTTCCCCAACCTATACAAAGGGAAAAGCCAAAGTAAGATAAAGGAACTTATATGGAAAACCCCATTGATCTAAAGATAAAATTAGAATAAGTTGATGATGATGTCATCACATTCCTATTTGGTAAGAGATAAATTGAGCCACTAGCTAGCACTCCAAACATATCAAAGACAAAGTGGAGGAAATGGTGATTGTTTGCCTCACATGAGCACCATGCTTAAATACTTTTTGAGTGGTTGTATTAGATGTAGACTGGGCCACAATGAAGTTATCTAACTTTTAAGTGTCAAAGGAGATACCCCACTAAGATCCACACACTACCGGCACTCCAAACAAATAAGAAGATGACTATAGTGTATGGAAATATGGCATTAGATATGGCACTGGAAACAAAAATGTATTCACCATACTCCACATAAACACTAGATCGCATCAACAAATATGAGATGGGAAAAAGTATTGCAAGGTTATACTTGGTCCTGGAGAAAGTCTAGAGACAATTCTCTTGCAATAGTGTGTGCCTTTCTTCAAGTCACACCTGGACGAATGTCATTGTTGGCCTCCTAGTTGGGTACCACTTACAGCAGTTGATGACATCCTCCTAGTCTGGTAAGTGTCCTTCCTTGCCTCTATAGTATTACACATGAACCATCAGGAATTCCTATCATTCTTAGATGAATGGACATGAAGGAGTTATCCCTTCTAGTTTACGTGCTCGCATCAACTTGATCTGCCACAACTGTCTCTCCCTTGATGTTCCTCCCTTTGACTGGTAGAATTTTCTCAGGCTCTCTCGGTTAGCACAACTAAAGAAAATAATAGTTGTTAGAGCTTATTGTTGTGTCTGGGAAGCCCCCAATACCCATCTATTTATAGGAGGGCTAGGGTCAGGGTTTCTAGTCGATCTTTGAGTTGGAGAGATGAAATTTTATGATTTTTCATAACCTACGAATGATGAAATGGTCAGTTCAATAGTGAACTGAATGGTTGGCATGTGAGTCAATTGGTTCAATCCTTGAACCGTTTGTTTGACTGTGTTTACCAATCATAATTTTATTGGAAATTAATATTCGATTAATGCACAATATGATGTAAGCATCAATCCTTGATCCAATCTTATTGATGAACCAAACACCCAGTTCACAACTTGAGCCGATTGGTTCATGCACCTGAGTTGACCGGTTCACTCACTGAACCGGTCATTTTAGAGTGAAGATTTCCAATTTTATATAAATTGAATACCTAACACTTTAGTAATTAAGTTTAAACATCATTCATGAACAAACTCCTATTCCAAGTTCATTCCTATGTGTGTGACCATATAGGCCCCAAGTTACATTGGTGGTGAATGTCCATAACTATCTAGAAAGACATCATTGATACCCAATTAATTCAAAAAGTTGGAGAAAAACTTCAACCTATAATCCGTGATTGGTGTTACAGTGATTGTATATTTCCTTTGTCTCTAATATCCAAATAGAACTCAAGGCATGGAATTGTCATTCTTTTCAATGTTTAATCCATGTTCCTTGAACTTGAGCAGGCTGTCTAAGATATATGTGAACTCAACATCATATATTGATTCACATGCGCTTGGCCATGCTTGATTATCAAGTGGTAGAGATATCAAACTTTTTAGGAGGGACAAATCCCATCTACATCACTCACAATCATTCCCCATGTGTCATAATGCATTTAAGCATCACCTTTGTGGCAACCCTTATTCAAGGTCACATTTGATGATGAAAAAGTACATTAAACAACATGTGATGAGTGTAGTGATTTCAAGTCTAAGAACCAAAATCACCACCATCACTATGAGAGATGATTCTGACTACCTGTAACACCCCTCCCTAGGGTTACATACATAACCAGCGGAAGCACAGCCTAATCCCCAACATTATCCATAATGTGGGGTACTTGGCATTTCAGGGAGGGATCGTCACAACCATGATATTCATTGCACAAAATAGAGTTTAAATAAACCATCACATGATCAAAATTACAATTTCTCATTCTCAAACCTTAACAAAGTTTACATGTGCATACATATGGTAAAAGGAAAAAGATCTATAAACTGGGTATGGTTGGCACCCCACCAAAACTCTTCTCCTTGCAGATCCTTGAGCTAGGGTTTCCTCCTTCTATAGACTTCCCTCCTTAGCTAGCTCCCAACCTATGGGCATCACGCCCCCAGCCATGCATCAAACAAATGGTAAGTGGATTGAACATGTTATAATATAAGAAAACTTGGAAACTGAAAATAAACATATAACATTATACATATGAACATTTAAAAGACATTCATTTTCTTTTAGATCAATTTATTTTATCTTAACCTATATAAGTATCCTCGGGTTGCACAAATGTGCCTCTTCTCTTATGCACCGAAGTGCCTCTTAGATTGCATCGAGGTGCCTCTTCTCTTATGCACCGAAGTGCCTCTTCTCTTATGAGGAACTTATATAAGTTTAACATTAATATTTTCTTCTTTCTCTTAAAGCTCTTAACTTTACATTTACTTCATTTGTATCTTTATCATTAAGATTCATGGAGATGATACCAAACATACTATGCAATTCAATTCATCATAACTTTACTGACTTTAGCAATTAGGAACAATAAATAACATAAACATGGCATTCATTGCAAAATTCATATATGCATAATTACATCAACCAATTTAACTATGTTCAATTGCATGGACCACTTACATTTTCACTTGGAGAGTGAATTCTCTCTCTTCCTAGGTTGAGTGAGTCCTAACCACTCTGTGGGTCTAAAGAACCCTAATTTCCCTGTTCATAAGATATGTCACATCAAATATATATATTATTCATAATATTAAACCCTAGATTCATTTCTACAAAATCAAGTGATGTCGATTTAGAATCAGACTCTAGAAACCATATATTCGGATTCCTCGTGAAAAACCATTTCAAAAACATATTTTTGCTCATATACTACAAATTTATGAAGGACAACCAATCAGAAATCAAAGAAATGCCACGTAGGCAACCTTTTATTCACTGGGATCCTGGGCCCGGGTGAGTTGGGCCAATGCGAGCCCGCCATCTCAACACGGGTCTCTCCCAGCCGGATTAGTTGCCAAAGAAACGGGAAAATACGTGAAAGTCCAGGAATGCCCTTGCGACTAAAACACGTAGCTACACATGGAGGGGGTTATTACAGTCATTTACTGAGCTGGTTTCTTACCCCGACCATGGCGTCAAGGATAGGCGCCTGATCCTAAACCTCCGATCAGGTCTCACTGAGGGCGGCCTTGAACGGACACCTGAGAATGTAGCCGAGTTTCTCGCACGATCCCAAAGCCATAGAGCCAAGGCTCAGGGTTGAGGGTGGAGGGTGCGCCAAAACAGGAGTCTAGCTCCGACCAGCCCTAAGGTGTTGTTGGAGGGAACAACTTTAGGGAAAACTCTCACGGATAGATTAGAAACCAGACGATCAGAGTCATAAGGCAAAACCGAAGGTGATGTACTCACCGTATGAAGGAAGAAGGCCAGTCGTGCAATGGTTGGACGGAACACACGACAAAACAGGGGAAGAAATCCATGACTGAAAAGTAAGATTCAAGGACAACGAAGACGAATATGTGCACAGGAAAACATTCCTTGACATCCATAGACCGTTCGCGAAGTCTTTCCGAGACAAAGAGCCCCTCAGGATGCCTTGGTGGCAAGCGCTGGCGAGGGATTGCTAGCCGGTTTATAGGACACGACGCTCAGGGGTCCTTCCCGATAAACCAACAGTGTAAAAAGAACGGCGGAGGTTCATAGATACTTTCTATGCCCTCAATTGCACATAAGTAGCTTCTGAGAGCCATGGTATTGCGACGGAGGCCAGAAAAGAGAACGGACTAGGTCCGGGAGGTTTGGGGTACTGGAGGGGAAATTGGGTGCAGAGGAGCGCATCTCAGGGGCCGACGGTGCTCTCGAACCCTTAAGATGGGTACGACAAAGGTGAAAGAGGCATCTGCCATCCACGGTAGGGAGAGGTGGCGAGCCCTAAATGGGCGTTTGCTCGACAGAGTATGAGAGGACATGAGTTGGGGCTCACTCGGATCGGGGAGACAAGCCGAAACTATTGGCGAAGGAATGAGGAGAAACTGTTGTGAAACGGACGAGATCAAAGTGAGCATTCAAAGCGCTGGAAACGGCTGAGTTTTGGGGACAGAACGGAGGAAGAAGAAAACAAGCGCGCCGTTGGATCTTGATTCAACGGTCTCTGTGCATGCACGCGAGAAAAGTAACGCGTGACACCTAATAAATCCCAGACTTTAGGCAAAACGATTCAATTAATGAAATTGGATTCAAATCTAGGTCAAATTACATTCAAATCTCTCTCCAATTAATTGGAGGGTCAAACATACTCCAAATGAGTCCAAATTTGGACCATTGGCTAATTAAAGGGTCTAGAATATTCCTAGTCAATCAGATTTAAGTTTCCTCAACGTTTGGTCCACATTTTCTATTTTCATTTCTTATCTTAATTTAAGTTTACAAACTAATTAAATAATTAATATAAAGGTTTCCTTTGTGAGTTCTTGCTCCAAATTACGAGATAAACAATATTTGTCTCTTTCAAAATCATTCCACACCTCTTTATTGCCTTCTTGTGTACTTTATTTGGAGGAAAGAGAAAAATGAACATTAAAGGATTTATCTTGAAATCTATAAAAAGGAAAAGCATACTTATTGCCCAAGTGATTTGAATTTCAAATTTCTTGCTTCTTTATCTTTCTCTTTCTCTTTCTCTGCCATTACTTTTAGATTTATTTAATAAAAGAAAAGGGGAAGACATATTATCATTATTACACCTATTTGCAACACATTAATGTAAAAGAAACTTATTTGGAGCACTTTCTTATTTCTCTTTGCATTAAAATCCTAGAAATAAAACTAATTTGGACAAATTGCATTAAGGATCTTAACAAAATATTATTTAAAGAAAACTACATAAAAAAATTTATTTTATTCCTAAAAATAGGGATGTTACACTACCATTCTATTATTTCCATGTATCACTCTTAAGGTTGGTCTGTCTGATAAAATGTTCTCTTATAAGTATCTATGTTCTTGGTTTGATATTACATATCACGACTAATGAGATTCTATTATCAACCATCACACACTATAGTATTATTTGTTATTGTTGTCTAACTTGATTCCACAATAACATCTGACTAGGAACATATAAAGAATGCATATACTCTTAAAATCCATATGATCTCATTGTGCAAGTCCTCAACCCGAAGACATACGTCATTGAGTAACATCATTCTTTTGACATTTATTATGTTACATCATTATCTCATAACTGAATAAAAAAGAATAAATTGGAAGATTTCCTTCATTATTAATCAAATCATTTACAAGTTAATTACAACCATCATATGATTGACTCTTTGGGCATACATACCAACATATAGGTTGTTGGCAATAGAGACTGTCATACTGTGTAATGAGAAAAGCAATTGGAGCTTATTCAATGACTTTTATCCTAACACTAAAGATAATGCCAAAGAAGGCATCTCGAACAACATCATGGCATAACTTGAATCCAAGGCAGATGTGACAATGCAAGACATGGTCACCAATAGAATCAAGCTCTATAGAATGACAAAGGGGACAATGCTCATTACCAGGATATAGGGAAAATATGAGTCGGTAATGTATAATGAATCTATTTTAATAGGTGCCATGGACAAACCAAGATCATCAATAAGAACAATAAGAAGAAAACCATGTGCATTGTTGTTTTCTAGGGAAGACAAAACAACTAACAATAAGAAGAAAATCATGTGCATTGCTGGTTTCTAGGGAAGACAAAACAACTGTTTGTCACTGTAATGATTCTAAAGTCATGAAGCATTGTTATACCATATTGTAGTAGTCGTCTGTCAAGGGAGACTATGTTCTTTGAGGTGGAAGGATTACATAGAAAGTTGAACCAGAAAAATGATGGTAGTAGATCACATAAAAGGGAATAAGCAACGTTGAATATAGAACTCACAGGAATAGAACCAACCTTCAAAAGTGTATGGTCTTCCAGCTTATTGGTGTGAAGTTGAGAGGCAACATATGCATAAATACCAATATCTTGATCTTTCATAATGCCCTATCCTCCAAGATGCATTGGTAGGGTAGCCATTGCTACTGTATATTTCTGAATCCTTAAACATCACCAAAAACAACGTGTGTTAGACAACTGTAAAATGCATGATCTAAATCATTCAAATATGAAGAAATAGAATCCAGTGGCATTTTTCAAAGGGAAAATAGAAACTTTATGATCTCGACACATAAATTGAAGAGAAAAAATTCACATTGTGGATCATTTATCAATGTTGAATGAATAATCTTTTTAATGTGACAAATAAGGTTACTGCCCCTATATTTGGACTATAAGCATGATACTTTCTATTGAGTAATTATTGATTGCATTGGATGAGGATCCAACAATCAATACAATGTCTTCTAACTCTAATGATCACAACAAGACACAATTATTATGATTAGACAACATCAATGGGGCAAAACTTATAAATGAGGCAAACACCTTAATGTTGTCATAGAATGGGTGGGATACTCTATAGGGAAATCACATGTCTCTTCTATAAAATATGAGAAAATATGATTGCATAGTGGATATCATGGCAAACATGGATTGGGAAAATGGATACCAATGCTTGTATGTCGATAAGGCTCCTTCCTAGTCATCCACCACGACACACAAGATAGACTGGGGATCTAGACTTGTTACCCATAGTGCACTCAAAAGAGCCATTTCAGAAGTTGTTTGTGAAAAACTGAAGGAAAGAACTCCTATCCTTAGGGACGTCTCCACCAGGGTTTGTAGATAAAAGTGTATAAATGAAGGATGGAGTAAGAAGGATGGTAAGGAGGAATTGTAATTTTAGCTTACCCGAGTTGATCCACCCCGAACCAGTCCAAAAATTATGGGTTACATGGGTTTGTGGGTAAGATTGGATTGAAACATAGGTCCAAGCTGACCGCCCAAGAAATATGGGCAGCATACCATTTCTTTCAAGTGTTCCCCTCAGGTTGAGATCCACTATAACAACTCACTATTCTCGATCTTGTTATAGGAAATCCCAACCATACTTCTACCCTTAAACCAGGGTTTACATCCTCTATGCCCAAGATAATTCTCCCAACAAATTCCAATCATACACTCATTCATGTCCCCCACAAGTTAAGAGATCATATGTTATCAACACAGAGGCAGGAACACATGATGTGTAAAGAAGATTTGGAACCTAGAAACTAACCTTGAAAAAGACTAATTAGGTGTTGTAATAGTTGAAATTAAATGTAACCATATGGAACAATAAGGTAGGAACATGGAAATTTGACATGTGCCCCTCATCCACCAACTAAATTACATAACACACACGATGCATGGATGAAGATCTAGCAGTAAATCTAGCCACAATATGGATTTCGATGGCAATTGTTTCTTCTCTGGTGGAGTCTTTCAAGTCCTATTCCACTATGGCAGCCATAGCTTACAAAGGTAAAGAGCCTCTGCAGATGCACTGTGTCATTATGATATTACACCACTACTCCTCCCATGTCACATTACATCCACAATGAACCAACCACAAGACCAACATCGATTAATGATGGAAGGTGGTACTAGTTTATATCTATGTAGTAGAATGCATCGAGGAGCTAGAAGGTACACCACCTTGAAGGAGCTCGACCGTGTACATGAAGCAGTGTCTATCGTCATAGTTGTAGATATAGTGACCGCTACAGTTGTTGCTAGTAGCCATGGTGTCCTCCAAGATAAGGGGCCTAGGTCTAAGATAGGCATGGCTCCGTTGGAAATTCTATGTTGGACTTTATGTGGCATCATGATACAATGAGTGGATAGCACCAAGTCCTGCGATAGACAATTAGGGGTGCAACACTTTAATGATATGTAAATAAATTGCATAAGAATCATACAAGGCTGCAGTCCAATAAATTTTAGGCCCCATATGTGGTTGTGTTAATGATAGAACCACATGATATCTTTTACAATTCAATAAAAAATACCTCTATAAGTTCAACTATACTAATGTGATAAAAAATGTGTGTTTATTTTTAAAAATCTCAGGACAAACATATCCCAACTAGTAAATGTGTATGCATTTTGTCTTATGATATTTTTATACGAATTTTTATTATGCAAATGTCATATTAGGAATAAGTAAGAATGATCAATAAATGTTATTTTATAATTATAAGATGATCCACTAGATATCAATCAAAATTTATTCTCACACGTCTATTTTATATTACATAAAACTAAGATTTGAGGAGTGATTTAATTTTTAATTCAAATAGTTTTAGTTTAAAAAAAATTATAATAAGCTAAGAGGCTTCATCTACCAGCTACATTCCATTCAAGTGTAATTTGAGGTAGCTCAATTGAGATCCAATCCCATGTTGTCTAGTAAAAGTCAGACTAACAATGTCCATTTTGGATTTCATAACCTAATTATCCGGACTAACTCAGCCTACTTTTAGTAGGATTAAAATTCCTTGTCTAGATTTATGTCTATTTTATATGCTATTTTGTTACATATGCAACACTCTGTTTTCTTTTCTAATCCCAAACACCTTCTATCTAGATCAAATTCTAGTTTTATCTCAAATAGAGGCTAAGTTTATAGGGGGCCTCCTTATGAATTTGTAACATATTGTAATGCTATATTGAAAATGACAACATAAAATTCAAATCATATATGTAAAAAATCATACAAAGTGGATTTTGAACCCCCATCCATGAGCTCAAAGAGGGAAAAACACACCACTGAGCTATCAAAGAAAACATTATGTGTTTATAGATGCAAAGTATTAATCATCTTGTAAAAGATATATATATATGTATATATACATAAAATACTTCATTTCATTATTGAGAGGGGGGAGGGCACATCCACTATGTGGCCCGCTCTGGCTTCACCCCTGCTAGGTGCTCAAACCAACATAATTGGGACATTATGGAGCTACATACATATGCTGCCCAGTCCTATGAGAAACAACAACAACAATAACGCTGAAATCTCTACATATTCAAAGAGATGTTCCAACGACATTATCTTCTTTGTCAGCTCAAACTTTAGCTCGAGGTAGAGCGAGCATAAATAGAAAAAGAGGAAGAACATTACATGCTCAAATTTGTTAGTCCCCATGTGAATAAAGACCATGCTAGTCTGCAGTTTCACGAATGTCACATGTCTAATTATCTACAACACATTGACTGTTGCATGCCCGAATGTCTCTCGAAGTCAATAGAAAGGAAAATAGCAGTTAATGGATGATATTTTGAATATTTTCATTCTAAAATTATTTACCGCATGTTCCAATTAATTTGTATACCATATGACTATTAATTTCTAGATTACATACATATTATTTGACTAGAAAAAAAACATATAAAATATTGTAAAGGAAGATGATGTCCTACATGATGGTTGCTTTCTAATACTATTTACTTTTGGATTAATTCTATATGCATTTATTATATTTGGTAATATAAATAACACATTCTAATACCACTCAGTTATGAAATAACTATCTTTATTTGGCATATATCCTTATGGAAAGCCATCATATATTATATATTTCACAACTCTCACTTTGTTACATAAAATATATGCTAGTTTGGTTAACTTCTATTAAATAAATAGCCACATGAAAGATATCATATGTATGTCTATGAGCTATGATATCATTTTTTTTATTTTCATTTAATAATGTTTTCATCAAACATCTTGGTTTATTTGTGTTTGCTCATATGTAATATATACATTTTGTTGTTATGATCATGTATCAGTGGCTAAGAGATTGGTCTGCCAAGAAAATAAATCTTTTCTTTCACAGGCACAAAGAATTCCTTTGATAAGAAAATAAAGGAACAAAAATTACTATTTGATATTATTTTGAAAATTTTTCATTTCACATTTATCTACTTCACCATAATGCCTTATTTTGATTATGGTCATTTTTTACTTCAATAATAGATCCTATGGTAGAATCAGTGTTGCTAGTCATCATTGAACTATCGTCTAGCAGAAAAAACATGGTAACTATTATCATTATATAATTTTTGTATGTGTATTTATATTTACAACAGGAATGTGATATTTTTATTATTCCTTATTTATAGTTCATCAGAAGTACAAAGTATTGATTTACAACAAAATTATACATGTGAAAAATTAATGAAACACCAAAAGTAGTGACACATATTATCTTTTGAATCTCTAGAAATTGTTATGGAATTTGAACCGGAATAAGCTTCCTGGGAGTTATATATTTACTATACTCATAAAGGAGGATTTAGCTCTAGTAAAAGTAATGTCAAAAAAATGTAAATGGTGAGATAGTATACCAAAAATTTTGTTTCTTTGAGGAAGGGTTTAACGTATTTGATTATAGAAGGAATATGGTTAAGAGACGTAGGAAAGAAAAGAGAATCATGTGTAATGATTTTATGGATGTTCAGCTTTAATTAGAAAATGGATAATGATAAATTTTGAATGTGCAGATAATTATTAGCTTATTTCTACACCAAAGTGTCATATGCACCGGTCTCAAAGAAGAATTACTAAAGCTCTAGCTTCTCAAGAAGATAGTGGTGTTCTTTCTGTAATATGTGTTGGACAAGAGATAGAATTTATGGGTAACCACATTGGTGGTGTTGAGAATCTTCTATTTTTTAGAGACAAACTATACAAACTAATAACATAAAAAAAATAAAAAAGATAGAAAAAGACGTATTCCAGCCAGAGTAGTTTGGTGCTAAAAACTCGGTAAGTCCCTGTGAAGGATCTTGGTTTGGACCACACCGAAGGCACTCTAAGAATGTCAATCCATGTTGATTTGGGAAGGGAGGGGTGACTGGACCACACCCTCTCATACCTCAAAACTTTAGAAATTTTGGCTTGCCCGGGGTGGATTCTCTTGGTCACCAAAAAAATTAGATTTTGTTGCTATAGTTGAATATCTAAAAAATAAAAGGGTTGCAAAACTTATTTTATAATTATATGCAATTTGACAAAGAAAATAAAATTAATTATATAAATTGGGGTGCTGCTAGGTGCATAAGTGATTACTCATGTTTTGTGATGTGGTTAAATTTGACACAACATAGTCTAGTAATGTAGAATGTAACCCATTTGGTCTTTTTGTTGATGTTTGTAGCTAGAAATAAGGTGAATAATATGTTGTGTGTATTACAAACAAGATGACTAGTCTTTATATAGGAATATGGGTGGCTACTAATATCCAATTGCATAATGTGCGACTACTCCCAATATCTAAGAGCATGGACATACTTATATACTTAATAATTCCCCTCAAACTAGTGTGCAGATATCATAGGCACCCAATTTGTTCCATAATATTTTAATACAAAATCCATTAGTAAATAGTTTTTCAAGTTGATCTTCTGAGCAGACTGATATGAGTTTGATCAACTTGTCTTGAACCTTTTCTCTGATGTAGTGACAATCAACTTTATTATGTTTTGTATGTTCATGAAGGACATTACTATAAGCTATGCGGACTATGAATCAATTGTTGCACTACCATCTTATGACTTCAGATTGTTGAAACTGCAATTCTTCCCTGGTGTTCCTGCCACATAGAAGTTCACTAGTGACATGAGAATATTTAGATTATGTGTTTGACAGAGAAACAACACTCTCCTTCTTTCTCTTCCAAGAGACCATGTTACCTCCCACAAAGAAACAATATGCAGTCAAATATCGTGGATCAATTATTGAGCACGCCCAGTCAATATAAATGTTCCCATGACTAGTATAGAGGAGACTTTACCTAGGGTCAGTTTAAGATAACAAAGGATGTGAACAACAACATCACAGTAATGAGTATGTGGTTTCTCCATGAATTGACTAACCACACTTGTAGGAAATGAGATGTCTATCTGAGTAACTGTGAGATAACTCAATTTCATAACCATTCATTTTTATTGTCTAAGGGATCAACAAGAGGCTTTTATATGATTATTAAACAAACTAATTTTAGGATCCATAGGAGATTTTTTAGATTTCATCCCAACATACCCATTTCTTCAAGGATCACTACTACAGAAATGGCTTATAAAATCACTTTTCAAGGTGTCAGTTGTATACATAAATGGACACCTAAACTCTACAGTGTCGGTTTATAACATAAACCGACATACAATCTGTGAAGGTCGAACAGACACGGGTACCGCTTTTATTAAGTGTCAGTTAATTAATAAAAATCTGACACCTAAAATCAACCGCCAAAACCAAAATTCTAGCGAAAAAATTCCTCCAAAATTTGACATATGTCATCGGTTCATAAATAAATAACCGACGACTAAAGGGTATTCGCGAGATAGGAATAGTTGTCGGTTGTCCTTTAGTTAAAAACCGACGACTATAATCTAGTATAGGTGCCGGTTTTTGGAAAAGAACCGACACAGTTGGTTTATTTGTCAGTTTTTTAGAATAACCGACGCTTATTGTCAACTTAATAGCTCACCAGCGCGAGCTTCTCTTCCCCTTTCCCTTTTTCATTCTTGATTTCAGTTAGGTCCGGCGATTTCTTGCTCGCCCCCGCCGGTCGTTGCTCCTCCGCCACCGCTGCCGTGCTCCTGCTCCTGCCCTCGCCGCTGCTCCGTGCTCACCGGCGGCCGTGCTCCTGCTCCTACTCCTGCCCTCTGTGCTCATCGGCGGCCGTCTGTGCTCCTGCTCCGTGCCCTCGCCGTTGCTCCGTGCCCTCGCTGCCGTTGCTCTGTGTCCTCGCCGGCGCTTCTCCTCTCTTTGCTGCCGCCTCCGTTGGTGGCTGCTGTGCTCCGGCCGCTGCTCTCCTCTGCCCTCAAGGTATGCCCGCCTGCCCTGCCTTCTTCCTTCTTCCTCTGCTCCGGCGGCTGCTTGGGCGGTGCCAAGGCACGCCCAAGCAGCTGCTGCGCGTTTTTTTTAGTTATTTACTTATTTGTGTTTAGGGTTTAGGTACTGATTTTTTGCTTCTACTGAGTTGAATCCTCTATTGTCTATACAATACATGTAATTTTTGATCAAGTGATGATATGTAAATGTAGAAATAATTAAGTTAGTAAGGTATCAATGATAAGTATGTTGTAATGTGATGCAAAATAGTTATTGTATCATGCATATCTTAATACTTTTTTGTTTTATAGTTGTATAGGGTGTTTTATGTGTGACAAGTCTATTGTTTAATAGTTTAGCTATAATCATTGTTTTATAGTTGTGTTATAAAGTGTTTGGGTGTTTAGTATGGTTCCAAAAAGTATAGTATATATATGCATACATGTGCATTTTTTTATAAAATTGTATAGAAAATCAAAACCCATTCTTTGTGAGAATCCTAATCACCCTTCTTGCTTAATGATGAACTGTAATGTACACATGTGACATGCTTGGAATGTAAATGATGAACTTTTCCCTAAATTGCCAATTGTCGCCTACTTGTCCGCCGTCGCTACCGAAAGGTATGCTTCCTCCAGTACTGCTCCGCCACAGTTGTCTAGTTGTGCATACCTGCGAGTTATCAGGAACACCTAAATGAATGTCTAACACCTAAATGAATATCTAGTTGTGTATTTTCCTAGTATCGTGAAAGATTCTCAATCGTGTGTATCACATGGGATTCTTATCTCAACACAATGGACTGTAATATATGCATCTAATGCCTTAAATGGAAGACTCGAATGTTATAAAATCCCATCAAAGTAGGTAGAAACAACTTATATATATTCAGATCTTAATAAATCCATGAAGTGCACATTATCTTACTCAGGAAAAGTGTGTGTATAATGTAGGATTAGTTCCATATAATGGTTCTATTTTAGTAAGCACCTAGAAACCCGTCCAAGATTTACTCATTAGGAGTAAATCTTGGATAGTCCCCAGTTTGGGACTGTTCTAGAACACCTAATCTCACTTAGGATGTAAGTGTATAATGTGTATTGGGTTTTCGAGAAAATTTCGGTAGAATTTCCTCGTTTGTTCTCTAAGTACATATGTAGACTTCTTTTCAAGCTATCATGTCTACCACAATAAAGTTGGTTATGACAAGCAATAAAAGGTTAACTGATGTTATACAACTTTTTCTGAAAATATATAACTTCGTTATATATACTTACACTTTGTTAATACTAATATTATGCAGTCTCTGTCCACCCATAATAGTCACTATGAACTGGGCCTCTATGTCAATGTTAACGTTCCCTATTGAAGAACAATTGTACATCATCCTAGATGATCGTTCCTTAAACCAATTGGTCATACCCAAACATTGGCGTTTTCTAAAAGGAAGACACTACATGTCTGGTAAAGTGACCCTAACTTTTGGCAATTATTCACATGTTATCGAGGTTGAGTATGATTTGGCGGGAAATCTTGTATCAAAATCCAGTTGGCGTGATTGGATTGGAGAGATGCATGTGGTCTGTTGCAACAGGCTTTTTCTCCGTCCAGGTGGTCATAATTCCATCAAAGTTTGGATAACCAACAGTAACTGCGAGACCCTCGATCATCTTATGCGGTATGAGCGCACGGCGTCGGATATCATCTATGAGGAATCTGAATCTGAGGCCCCTGTCAGTTCAAATTTGTCTAAATACAGTGAGGAGCTTTGTGACACAGCTTATCATCAAAAAGACCACGGTAAGTCCAATTAACAAATATAATTGTCAACACAAAAAATTTGTGTTTACACTTTTTGTTTGAAAGCAATCAATACTCATAGCTACTTTCTATTCTGAACTTCAGGAGAAGATCGCCACAATGATAAGTCCTCGAAGTTACTGATGCGGGACCATGTTGGTGTAGTATTTAGTTGTCTATCTATATAGACTTGTCTGTATTAATAGTTTTTTTAATTATGCGCATGTTTAGGGGTACACCAACCCCTTTGTTTAGTTACTGTTCAGGGGTACACCCCTGTGTGTGGATGTAAAAAGAGATCAATGAATGGAACTGAAAGTTGCTACATGAATGCTTATAAATGAAGTGTGTGTTCCCATGAATGTTCCCATTTGCATGATTACACTACTATTTTCTCATATTGTATAGTCTATTTTAATATGACATACTTACTCATATGGTATATGTTGGGTAAGTTTACTTTACTTATATCTTTAACTTAAGTATAGTATATATATGCATACATGTGCATTTTTTTATAAAATTGTATAGAAAATCAAAACCCATTCTTGGTGAGAATCCTAATCACCCTTTTTGTTTAATGATGAACTGTAATGCACACATGTGACATGCTTGGAATGTAAATGATGAACTTTTCCCTAAATTGCCAATCATGCTTTTAAAGACATCAATAATCACCCTAACTTGAAGAACTAGGATTTTAGGTATAAGAATGACAACACATTATTTGTTGGCCTAGAAACCCGTCCAAGATTTACTCATTAGGAGTAAATCTTGGATAGTCCCCGGTTTGGGACTATTCTTGAACACCTAATCTTGCTTAGGATGTAAGTGTATAATGTGTATTGGGTTTTCAAGAAAATTTCGGCACCATTTCCCCGTTTGTTCTCTAAGTACATATGTACTTGGAGAACAGCGGGGAAATGCTGCCGAATTTTTCTTGAAAACCCAATACACATTATACACTTACTAGTGAGATTAGGTGTTCAAGAATGGATAGGTGGTACACATTTATTATATATAATAATGACATCACATGTATTTGTTAACCCTAGACCCTAATCTTGTCCTAATATATGCTTGTTTTCTCTTTGATCATAGAATGGATAGATCATGGATGTCCATTCGCAATCACTGCACCCCAGAGTTTATTTCTGGTCTTGACAAGTTCATTAGATTTGCTGAGGAACATAGGAAACAACCTGGAGATAGGTTCTACTGTCCATGTAGGCATTGCGGTAACAACTTGAAAGTCAACACTGGTGACGAAATCAAAACTCATGTCATGTGCAACGGGATTATACAAGGCTATACATAATGGCACTGGCATGGAGAGATTTCAAACCCAAAACCCGTGGATGTCGATAGCAGTGCTTGTGTGGAAGAAGAAATTTCCTACAATGACGTAGATGTGAATGAACCAGTTCCATTAGACATCGTTGATGTGATGCTGGATAGTTGTGGGGTAGAGCACACCGATCCACCTCCCATTTTTAGAAACATTGTGAATGATGCTGAGATGCCGTTATACACAGGTTGTACTAAGTTTACGAAGCTTAACGCTGTGTTGAGATTGTATAAGTTGAAAGCTAACGATAGATGGAGCGATAAAAGCTTCACGTCATTGATGTCTTTGTTGAAAGAAATGCTTCCTAAAGGAAACAAGCTGCCAATCTCAACATACCAGGTAAAGAAATTGTTGTGCCCAATGGGAATGGATGCCAAGAAGATACACGCATGCCCGAATGATTGTGTATTATTTCAAAAGGACTATGTAGATTTGAAAGATTGTCCAAAATGTGGTGCGTCACGGTATAAATTGACGACTTCGGGGGAGTCCAAAACTGGTTCTCCTGCCAAGGTGATGTGGTATCTACCTATAATATCATGGTTTCAACGCTTGTTTGCCAATCCGATAGATGTGAAGAATTTGAGGTGGCATGCAAATGTTAAGAAAAATAATGATGGGATCCTACGACATGCGTCTGATTCCCCACAGTGGAAAAGATTGATGTATTGTACCCTAAATTTGGTGAAGAAGTTAGGAATCTAAGACTTGGGCTTTGTACAGACGGGATGAATCCATACGGGACATTGAGAAGCCAACATAGCACTTGGCCAGTCATGCTTGTTATATACAATCCTCCTCCCTGGCTGTGTATGAAAAATAAGTACGTAATGTTGTCGTTGTTGATATCGGGCCCTAAACAACATGGAAATGACATCGATGTTTATCTTGAACCTCTGATTGATGACTTAAAGAAACTCTGGGGTGAAGGTGTGATGACCTATGATGCTTCACGAAGAGAGACATTTCGTTTGCATGCTATGTTGTTTTGCACTATTAATGACTTTCCAGCATATGGGAATTTGTCTGGATATAGTGTCAAAGGAGCTAAAGCGTGTCCTATATGTGAAGAGAACACTGATTCAACAAGACTAAAACATGACGGTAAGAATGTATATCTCGGTCATCGAAGGTTTCTTCCAAAATTCCATCCGTATCGTAGGAAGCGCAAAGCATTCAATGGATTGAATGAGGAACGCAGTGCACCTATACATATACCAGGGGAGGTTGTTTATGAAAGAGTAAAAGACTTTGTCAATGAATTTGGTAAGAGATCACAATGTACTACACAGAGTGACAATTCTTCATTCAAGAAGAAGTCAATATTTTGGGATCTTCCTTATTGGAGTTCTTTGACAGTCAGACATTGTATCGATGTAATGCACGTTGAGAAAACTGTCTGTGATAGCATCATTGGTACTCTATTAAATATACCAGGTAAGACTAAAGATGGGATAAAATCCAGACTGGACCTACGTGAAATTGGAATAAGGTCAGAATTAACAGAATTACGTGAAATGGGTAATAAAAGAACATACTTACCTCCCGCTTGTTACACGTTGTCTAGAAAGGAGAAGAAAGCTTTTTGTGAATGCTTGGTAAATGTTAAGGTGCCACATGGTTCTCATCCAACATCCGTAGATTGGTATCAATGAAAGATCTGAAGTTGATAGGTCTTAAATCTCATGATTGTCACACTCTAATGCAACAAATATTGCCCGTGGCAATTCGATCTATATTGCTGAAGCATGTAAGGTTTGCAATTACCAGACTTTGTTTCTTTTTCAACAGTCTCTGCAACAAAGTTATTGACCCTGAGACTCTCGATAATTTGCAAAGAGAAGTGGTTGTTACCCTATGTCAGCTTGAGATGTATTTCCCTCCTTCGTTCTTTGATATCATGGTACATCTTGTTGTCCACTTGACTAGGGAAGTGAAAATCTTGGGACCGGTTTTCTTGCATTGGATGTATCCCTTTGAACGATACATGAGCATTTTTAAAGGTGATGTTCGAAACCGTTATCGGCCTGAAGGGAGTATTATTGAAGGTTATGTGGTGAGAGAGGTTATGGATTTCTGCAATGACTTTCTTAGTGGTAATGACACTCCTGATAATGACAAGAATATTGACGAGCTATTTGGCAAAGTAATTTTAGGATCACGTGTGAAAGTAATCAGCCGTGAGCAGTTGGAACAAGGTCATTTGTATATTTTACACAACATGGACGAAGTGAACGTTTATATCGAGGAACATACCAATTTCATCAAAAGACAATATCCTCGAGCCAATACAATGTGGCTTGCTAGAGAGCATAACAAGACTTTTATTAAGTGGTTTGAAGATAAAGTCTTACATCAACTATCTCAAACACCAGATGATATTACTGAAACTATCAAATGCCTCGCCTTTAAACCAAAGTTGACTGTTATGTCTTATGAAGGGTATGACATTAATGGATTCACATATTACACAAATCTCCAAGATGATAAGAGTGTCGTCCAAAACAGTGGGGTCACCCTTCAAGCATCGACTATGTTTTTTGCAAGTGCAAAGGATAAGAGTCCACGTGAAGCTAAAATGTCATATTACGGTGTCATTGAAGAGATATGGGAATTTGACTACATATATTTCAGAATTCCGCTCTTCAAATGTAATTGGGTTGATAACACCAAAGGAGTTATAGTGGATGAATTGGGTTTCACTTTAGTGAACTTTGAAAAGATTGGCAAGAAGGCTGAACCATTCATATTGGCATCACAGGCGAAACAAGTATTTTATATCGATGATCCTGCAAATTATAAATGGTCGGTTTTTCTTCATGGTAAAAGATAGTTCATTGAAGATCCTATAGATGAAGAGCGGTACTATGATAAATATGATGAATCCAGTCCATTCTCAGCTGGGTTGCCAACACCAACAAATATTGAAGCTAATGATGACTTGTATGTGCGCGGAGATCACAATGAAGGATTGTTAATTGATAAAAAATCGCAATATTAGAGGTATATTTTGTTTTATACATTTTTACTTTTCTGAATATGTGAACTTTACATATTCGTTAACATATGTTATTACATTACTATTTAATTGCAATGTTCTGTGTTACATTAACATGTAGGGGTTTTGATGAGTTCAAAAAGGCTGGAGGAAAGGTCCCCACGAAAAAGAACCAACCAATAATTTGGAAGAATATGAAAGTAAGTTCCCGACTGCAATATATGTATATATTATTTATGTGAACAATGCTTAATTAGTTTTATTTTTTAATATTTTGTATGTTTGAATTTATAGTGTGCTACACAAGACAACGGATGGGCATGTGGATACTATGTGATGCGATATATGCACATGATTATCAAACATGCCGCACTGGACATCGATTGTATTGCTCAGGTATTATATGGTCTCATTAGATAATATGAAATATATCAATCTTATTTATAGCTCATTAATTATATATATACATCATTCTCTTTACAGGTGTTTAAAGCTGACCCCACTACAGGAATGGACTTACCAGATGTACATGCTCCCTATACGATGGGAGAATTAAATGAAGTAAGAGAAGAATGGGCAACAACCATACAAATAGTGGGGGTTTTAACATATAATTGGGATGTTGATAGCGAATAGTGACTAAAGAATGATATTTTGTAAATGAATTTCTGAATTATAATATATGTGTGAATGTTTCTACATGTCTGGATGTTTCTACATGTGTCTGAGTGAAAATGAATGAAAGTGTTGGTTGCTATATGAATGTTTCTACACGTGTGAATGTGAATGAATGGAACTACAAATTGCTAGCTACATGAATGTTTCTAAATGTGTGAAAATAAAATGGAACTGCAGGTTGTATTGCTAAATGTATGTGTGAATATTTTTGTTGTTAAATTTGCAGGTTTGTGGCCTGTTGTTAGCTGATATCAATGGATGTCCTAAAACCTGTAGTTAACTACAGGTTTCTCATCCTGTGACCAGCCACAGTAGGTCTGTAGACTGACAGAAAAAAAACAAAACAATAGGCATCGGTTATTTGTATAACACCGACTCACAAAGTTATAGTGTCAGTTTTATATAAATAACCGACGCCTATTTCCTGTGGCGCGAAGGTATATGGCGTCGTTTTATTATCTAATAACCGACGCTGATAGTGGCCAATATGGCGCCCTTTCTGTGGCGCGAAGGTATATGGTGTCGGTTCCTTATCTAATAACCGACGCCTATACCTTCGCGCCACAGGAAACAAGCGCGATTTCGATGGCGCGCAAAGAGTTTGGGCATCGGTTTTGGAACCGACGCGTAATGGGTGAGTATATGGCGTCGGTTTATTATCTAATAACCGACACTGATAGTGGCCAAGATGGCGCCCTTTCTGTGGCGCGAAGGTATATGGTGTCAGTTTCTTATCTAATAACCGACGCCTATACCTTCGCGCCACAGGAAACATGTGTGATTTCGGTGGCGCGCGAAGAGTTTGGGCATCGGTTTTGGAACCGATGCATAATGGGTGAGATTTTAGTGTCGCCCACATAGGTGTCACTTAGAAATCGACACTAAAGGCCTTAAATAACCGACACTAAAGGTAGTTTCTGTAATAGTGGATATCTAGATTGTACTTGTGCTAAGAGATAATATCTTTGGATCATTCCATCTCAATACCAAGGAAGCATTTGAGAGGGCCAAGATCTTTGGTCTAAAATTTTCCTCATAGAAACTAATAGGCATGCAATTCATTGGTGTCATTGCCTATAATAATAGTGTTGTCTACATAAAAGACTAGAAAGACATAACTAGAGGATCCATGATGATAGAAGATATAGTGGTCGAGACTAGACCACTGTAAGCCAAAGGCTTCAATAGATTGAATAAAATTCCCAAACCATGCTTGGGGTGACACTTTAGCCCATATAAGGATTTATGAATTTGATAGACAAGATGACATTTCCCTTGAGAAATAAATATGGTGTTTTCTCCATATAGATTTTTATAGATAAGTCACCGTGAAGGAAGCCAGGAGAAGTGAGAAGCTAATGAGATGAAGAAACAAACATGTCTCATCTTGGCTAATGAGGAAAAATCTTTAGTTAATTTTCACCATAAACTTGGGTGTAGTTTTTCTTTCTGATAGCCAATATTCCTATCTTGACCAACTTTAAGACTCCATGTGCTACTTTTAGGCAAAGTGACAATCTTGTCCTCCATAGCTTGTTTCAAATCTGGGTGATTTAGTGAAATAGAGATACTACATGGTATTCAAATAGTAAATAGGTTAGAGATAAAGAAAACTTATGAAGGAGATAAGAAACCATAAGACAAAAAATTAGAAATAGGATGGTTAGTGCAAGAACGCTTTCCTTTTCTTAGGGAAATAGGTAGATCGTTGGGATTTGTAGAACCTCTAGTGGAAGCATTGATTGGAGGAGGATTGAGAGATGGCCTATCATCTTATACCTATTCAGAGTTATCTAGAGAACTTGGATGATTCGTACATGTATCTATTGATGGGACACTAGCATTAGGCAATGGTTTGGTTTAGGAGAAAAACTAAGAATGATGGAAAGTATGTTGGAGAAGTCTGAGATGTTTTTATGGATTTTCCAAAGTAAGGGATGCATTAAACAAGCATGATATATATATGGATACCAAAAAGTGGTGAAGTAGGATTATAACAACAATAAACCTCTTTAGTTTTCAAATATTCAAGGAAGACACACTTCACTTCTCAGGGACTGAGGTTTTCATGACCATTCGCTAATTCATGGACAAAACTACCATACCAAAAAATATAGAAGGAACATTTTACAGTAGGTGGTTAGGATATAAGATATGAAATGGGATTTTAATATGCCAAAAGTATGAGGCATATGATTAATGAGGTAGATATCCATGAGGACATCGTCTCCCCAAAAATGGTAGGGAACATTCACACGGTGAAGAAGAGTTCTTTCCATTTTGATAATATGCCTATCTTTTTCATTCTACTATCCCATTTTATAGGGGATAATGGGGACAAGAAGACTGATGAATGATTCTTTAGTGAAAAGAAATGAGGTGAGTACACGAATGAAGTACTCTTTTGCTTTATCGATTTGAATGTGAATACTTTGAGAGAGTTATGTTCTGAATTCAAGAATTTGTTATACACAATAGAGAAAATTTCTAAATGATATTTCATGATATACAACCATGTATGTCTAGATAATTCATCAATTCATGTAAAAAAAATTGAAATACAACTTTAGAGGAGACCCTACTAGGCCCCAAAACATTTGATTGAATAATATGAAAGATATATTTTGCACACATATTGTCTACAAATGGAAAATTAGACCTATTGTTCTTTCCTAGTTGATATGATTCACAATCAAGATTATCTAAATGAGAACATTGAGGATGTAAAATGTGAAGATTCTAGAGATATGAGTGACCAAGATGACTATGAATCTGTATAGGAGATGAAACCATGCAAGCCTTCAAAGTTCTTTCCATATAGTAGAGACTAGCTTCCTCATACCCATTACTAATCAGTGTCCTCATTAGATCATGTATAAAATATCAATCAGAATCACAAGTGATGGAGGCATGAAGAGTACGGTCTGAATTACTAATAAACATTAAATTAATTGTAAAGGAAGGAACAAAAAGGGTGGACAGAAGGTTGATATGAGGAAGGGGTGAGATCATGCCCATGTCCTGAATGATATCTAAACATATATTTCAATGGTGACTTTATATGTACTAACTCTTGTGATGGACACATTGGAATTAATATTGGTTATACATGTAATATGATCTGTTGCATGATAATTGAGTTTCTAGGAAGATGAACATGTGCTTGGGGATCGAGCTATGCAGTTCGTAGAGGAATTGGATGTGCCTAGAATTTGAACATATGAAGCAATCAATGAGGATTCTTGTTGGGATGCCCATATTTGAAGGAGTTGGTTATATTCTTCAACACTCATATAGATATCATGAGAAGTTTTGTAACAACCCCGCCTCCCAGTAACCCCCAATTAAGGGAGACCCGAAGATCAGAGCCGTTATTCAATTAACAGGATCAAAGGTTCGACAAATAATCAATAACAATTAATAAATTTTACCAATTAAACTGGAAACTGGTATAAAATAAAACTTTGCATACCTTTTTCAAAACTGGGATATCTACATCTATCCAAGCTCGAATCTACTCTATCTAATCCTCCTTGCACTTTATGTTTTGTTTTCACAATGTGTCACTTTACTGTTTGTTCATTTCAGGGTTGTACCTAAAATGCCGACAAATGAA
Organism: Alisma plantago-aquatica; assembly: GCA_963693085.1. Lineage (NCBI taxonomy): Eukaryota > Viridiplantae > Streptophyta > Magnoliopsida > Alismatales > Alismataceae > Alisma > Alisma plantago-aquatica. The sequence goes on from OY856411.1 coordinate 1,468,454,133, forward strand.
ACGTCGGTCAGTATATCGAAATATACTGGTATGTGGGGACAACCAAAAGTTTGCACATAAGGATAACAATCTAATTATCACAATCAAGTTAATTAACAAGCCAATTTACACTTTTCAGTATGATATTCTCCACCGCTTTTGCCCTAACCTTGGCATACCCACCTTAGGGTTTCCTTTGCTAATGACTTAAGGCCACCTTCTCAATCCCGAGCTTGGTGCCTGGGGTCACCACTCATGGTGCCCTCTAGTCATGCGATATCATAGGCCACCTTCTCATTCCCGAGCTTGGTGCCTGGGGTCACCACTCAAGGTGTCCATTGGTTTACCCATCTGGGCCTGAACTTTGGCATCATCCATAAGGGTGGCATGTAAGTGTGAGAATCCATACTTCTATTATTAATGTGATAATCATAGTGACTTTATAGTTTGCAAGTATGAACATCCAAACTGATAATTTGCATTCAATTCAATTAACCATTCGGAAAAACCCATGGGAAACTAAGGCGGTTATTCATAATTATCCACATACCTGTTAGGCTGATTCGAGATAGGATAATCCAATCAATCAAGACATCCAATCAAGCAAGTATAAGAATCCTGAAATCACATTCAATTCCTTTTATCAAAATCTATCCAAACCATCTCTCTACTTAGGGTTTCTATTCCTTTTTAGGATTTCTACCTCTTTTTAGGGTTTACTTTGCAATTAGGGTTTTACTTCACCTTACTCTTTTAAACCCTAATTTTTTCATCTATCCTTCACGAAAGTTTTTAAGGTTACCTTTTAACACACATAGCCTTAATTTTAGATTAAAGCTCAATTAATCATCAATTACGTCCATTAAGCCTCTTTTACATTAAAGCTACCATTTTTATCCTTTTAATCCATGACAAAATCATTATGCTCATTTATCCTCAATTCGTAGTTCATAATGGTCTATTCACATATGAACGTTATTTATCATTAATTCTACCTTTTATCCACTAGAAAACCCTAATTACCAAATTAAGGGAATTTATCCACAATTAGGAACTTTTATACTCAAAATAGCTTAGAACCATGAAAACTCAATTATATAATTATATTTTCGGATTTAACTCATTAAAACTCTTATTTTCCCAAATTAGGGTTTCTAAACATAATCATGTACATAAAACCCAAAAACAAGCATGAAACTACTTTTTTCAAAATTAACTCTCCCTTCTACTCTTAATAGGTTAATATTTCTCAGAATTAGGGTTACAAACCAAATTAACCCAAAAGAGTCATTAAATCTGAGTTCCATATCAAATTAGGGTTTTACCATAATTTAATATATCAAAGGTGTACTTTTTAAATTGAGAGAAATATCAGGTTCCAATTATATTTTTATTGTATTCCTCACATTTTTCTGATCAATTTTCATGTATTACTTTCTATCATCGGATCTACAGATAATTAATTACGAATTTATGAAGAATATACCTTTTAGGCCAATGGAAGAGCGCCACGTGTCTTTTTCTTTCTTTTCTTTGTGATCCATCCTTTTTCTCACGGATCCTGTCCAGGGTCCATCTACCCTAGGACTCGGATCCGATTCCCTGTCATCTCCTTCACGCGACTCGCGACGGACTCCTGCCCCTGATTCACCGGAAGAACAGAGCTCTTGCGCGGCAGCCTTCTGCTCCTTCTTAGAGCCTTATAGGTCGCTACGAACCGGGATGGGAGTTCTCCTCCCTCCCACCAGCCACCGCTAGTGGAACCTGGTACCCCCCCATCTTCTCATTCCCTTCACAGCTCGTCTGCTGTGGAGCTCTGTTGCCGCAGGGTGAGCAGAGCACTCGCAACCGGCGAGACTCCCGCACGATCTAGACAGGCTAAGCGCCCTAACTTGCTCCCGACGTGAGTCCCTGGCTCGCCGTCCTCACATGCCTGATGAGATGTCGCCACAGACCAAGATCACTAGTGGTTGGTGGTCCACTACCATTGCTCCAACCAAAAAATGAGGAACGGGAGATTAGAAGATGTGAAGGGACCACAGAACTCGCCTATCGTGTCCTCTACACACATGGTTGCTTTGCACCTCTCCATCCATCACGAGGGGGGGGAAAGTCCCTTTTATAGGTGTGGCTCATAGGTCCATAGTCATGGAGTCCGAGTCCATCTGGACTTTGGAGAAACCTCAAATCGCTTTCCAAAACAATCCAAATTCAGGCTCATTCTACTCGGAACGAGATCCTAATTGTAATGGGAACGGTCACATGGATGCTCGATTATTGATTAGCAAGGGATCTAGTCCCGAAATTATGTCAGTTTGTTCCTCCTTTCCTTACATTAGGCGAGGTGCAGCCACTGTTGGATCCAAATCCAACGGCTGTCGGACCCCATAATAGAACATGAATTAAAATGAATTATTATATTTAATTTATCTCTCTTACTTTAGGAAAACATACAATATTCATATCTCTCAAACAATTTATCTTTTTTATCCCAAATTTTGAGGGAATCTTATTAATGACTTAATCTATCATCATGAAAAGTTTGGGCTCATTATATAAAAGAAAACGTTCCTTTTCTTTAGGTGCAATATATTACTCAATTATGAACATCTCTCACCTATTTTCTCTTTCCTTTGCTATAAAATTATTATCTTGGATTCCTTGGACATCAAGGAACCTTAAAGGCATGAAATTCTATCTTGGGAAAATATTCCTTTGTTTATTTCTCTTCTTTCTTTATCCCTTCCTTACTTATTAGATAAATTCCTTTTTCTTTTATTTTTATTTTTCTTATAATTGGGCTCAATAGCCAATAAATCTCAAGAGCAACCAAAAAGGCTGTAGTACATGAAATCTACTCAATTGTGACCATTAATGCCACTTTATGTATATTTCTAAGTATTCTCTCATTATCACTTTGCTTAATATTTATTATCTTTTGTCTTTTCTTTTTATTTGGACTTTTCTTCTTTTATTCTCTTTTATATTTATTAAGGGATTAATATAATAATAGGAATTACAAAATTCCTATTCAAAGGAAGATTTTTCAAAGAAATCCATTCTTTGAAACAAAGCATACCACCTTTTTAATTAAGTCCATATTCACAAAATTATTACATTTCACATGCAAAATTTGAGGTTGTAACAAGTTTGGTATATAAATTCTTCAATGGTAGTGAGATTGATATAAGGAGTATGAGTTTGAGAAGGGAAACTATGAATAAAGTAATACATCTTCTTGTAGTGACCTTTTTTGCCGCAGTGAGTACACTTAGGTCATCCTCTACCCCTAAAGAGTTCCCATCCTCTCCCACCATGACCATATCCTCTAGAAGATAGATTGGTGTTATTGTGAGAGACAAAGGTAGATGAATGTATGATATAATTGGGTGAAGAGTTCTAATCAAGGAAGGATCTGGAGACATGTTGATAGGCTTCTTCCATTGAGGGAAGCTTTGACCCTAAAAAAATTTGGCTTCTAACTTTGTCACATTCCTTATGAATACTAGAAAGGAACTTGATGATAACCATATGATCTCATTGCTTTTGGATTTTAATAGATCGGTGATGATAGGAAGGAGATTGTTTAGATCTTCTATGATGTACATGACCTCTCCAAAATATTGCTATACACTCTTCTCCTTATGATGGAGATTATACATTTCAACCATCATGTCTTACATCAACTGGTGTTGATCTCAAATTGTCTTGTAGGTAGTCAGGTCTTTTATGGTATCAGTGATATGAGGAACCATTGAATTCCATAGAGAGTAGATGAGGCTGGTGTCATGTTGTTCCTACTATGGAAGATAAACATTAGTGGGAGGTCCTTCCATGAGATGTTTCCCTTTTTCCCTGACCATTGAATCAGATAATGATCTTGCAACTCCATTAATTGAAGTTGCATCTATTTAGTTTGGTCAAAGTGATTATGAATTTCTAGACAAGAAGAGGTGTTGATATAGGATGTGGAGGCTTTGCATCTCCCATAATATAATGTACATAGGCTACAACACACTGTGTTGCCAGATAGACAAGAGGGCTCTAGATCTGTAGTAGTTGGAGATGACTCTTGATCGAAAAATCTCAAAGATCTATTTGAGCATGTGTAGTGAACAAAGATGATTCGAATAGAGTGGAGATCATGTCCATAAAAATGGATCTGATGAAGATGAATTTCACCGTGGATATGATTTTCATGGAAAAGTGGTTGGAGAAGATGTGGATTTCAGTGGAGATATGTTTCATGGAGGTGACTTATTCCATGGAACAATGGCTGAAGAAGATGTCCACCATAGATGTGTTTCCTCAGAGATGACTTCCATATAAACTTGACTTCCACTATGGAGAAGAAGTTGTCAATGAGAATGACGAAGAAGATAATGTCATCGTGTAAAATTCTTGGCTACTTCCTTCTAGGAAGGTATTGATTTGCTATGATACCGTGTTGTAAGAGAGAAGGTGGGAAATATGTTGTGTGTATTATAGATAAGAGGATAAACCTTTATATAGGACTATGAGTGCTTGAAAATACCCATTTACACAATGTGGTACTAAGCCCAATACATAAGAGTATGGATAGACTTGTAGACTTAACAATAACTATCCATGCTTTAGTAATGTGGTCAAATTTGACACAACATATCATAGTAATGTAGAATATAAACCATTTTGTCTTTTTGTTGATTTCAATCACCATAGACAAGCAATAATATTTCATTCAACTTTATCATATGATAAAACTATATCTAATTTTACATAGTTCTTTGAGATGTTTTTGCAAGACATGGGTGGAAGATATCCACAAACAATTTAACCAACCAGGACAAGGCTACAAAGTCTACTATAAAAAAGAATCTACCACATATTGATCATATACATTTTACTAGGTATGTATACCAGATTACTCTTAAATATCTTAATACCCAATTGAAAAGGATAATCAATGAGAAACGACCTTTTGGTCAAGACTTCAATAGATGTATGCTTGGTTTTAAAGAGGGAGACAAGTTATTAATAACAAGGGCTGGAATTTTACAAAATTACAAAATTCATTAAAATAAATGGCTAAAAAAGTGTTTTATGATGAAAAAAGATGGGAAACAATATATTGCTAAAAAATATTCATTATTGATATGAAGACATGACAGAGAAATGAATCATTAAATTCTAAGTTGAAGCGTTATATGGTTCCTCATTATAAATTGCTAGAGGTTTTTGAACACGTTGATCATGTTTCAAGGAAAAGCAAATATAAAGAGTTGGAACAAAATATACTAACAAATAATTTCTTCTGCACAAGTATTTTTGCTTTCTGACATTATGAAAATCGATCTTCTCACATACTTCTTCAAGCGTCGGAACACTCAATGCCCACAAGTTCCTTGCCTTGTTGATTTCATACTCTTCTGGTAGAGCCAGAAACCATTCAGTGAATTGTCTTATGTTACTGCCTTTCAAGACGTTCACTGAATCCTTCACGATGTTTTGGTGGCAGGTACTAGTCCATTGAAACCTTAGAGAGCCGCCAGACTCTAGACAAAAAAGGCCATTACGAAAGGCCATCAGCCCAGGTCAGATGACCCCAAAGGACCAGACATAAACCACCCGCTAAAGCAAACGGTAAATAAGACAAGCAGTCAGCAAGTTAGGGATACAGGATGCATTTATCCAAGGCAAGGTGTGTTAACTTCCTTATATATTCAGTCACATGTTGAAAGCGGGTGTGAAAGGATCAACTTTTCTGGAGGCCGTATTCTCAGGGGTCAAGCAGAAGGCCCCGAAGTATACACATATGCCAAGTGTATATGCCTGATATTTTTGAAAAGGCTTAGGATGAATATGCAAATTTTGAAAATTATTCTATAAAAATCATTGAAGATGGATTATATAGATATGAGGGTTTACACTATTGGATGAGACCAACAAAATATTGTTAGCATTGATATTGCAAATCATATAGTTGATTGTAGCTGTAGAAAATTTCAACACATAGGAATTTGTGTCGACATGTATTTTGAGTGTGTTTATCATTTTGAAATCGTAGAAGTGCCTTCAAATATATTTTGAAAAGATGGACCAGAGAAGCAAAGGTGAACAATATGAGTATCTTGTGCTCTTAGAAATACAACTATAATGATAAGAACACAATAATATCTTGTCCTGTACTTATTGTAAATTATGTGGAAATGACGTTTGGCACAACTTTAAGACATTTGGAGCAAGCTGGTAAGGAAATTAAACAATATAAAGTGTGAAAAATAAAATGTGAGGCTAAAGAGATATTTCTTAATGATTTATGACACAATATATATTACATATAGGAGGAGAGAAGTACAAATAAGTGGAACTTAATCCTATTGGGTAAATTCAACTAGGGCCATATTAATTAATAAACTAAATAAAAATAACTCTTAACATAAAGAAAGTGTGATTTCTATATGAAAGAAGTTGATTCATGATGTACTTATTCTAGAGCATGAGACCAGTGTTGTTCAACTCAAAAGATGAGATGAAGAGAAGGGTAGTAGGAAGCGGAAACAATGTTTCATCAAAAGGGTAAACAAACCAATTTGTTGAAGGTATGATTGTAAATATGATATCTTTATTTTTGTTTGTGAAGGTATGATTTTAATTATGATATCTTTATTTTTGTTTGTTTAGACATTTAATATTTTTTTCTAATACTTCTAAAGGATAAATGGGTATCTATAAGCATATAAGAGTTTAGAGAATTAGGAAGTCAAGAAGCCAATGCTACATTGACAATCCAGGTACATCAATTAACTTCCTTTCATACTAGATGAGTTGTACGCTTTCATACTTATTTTGTTTGAATGATTTATTGATTTATTGAAGAGCTAACACATAAGGGAAAACATAAAATGATTCTTCTAATTATGATAATAGCTTGTGGTGGGTAATTTTATTTATTTACTCAATTTTTTATTTCTATTTTGTTTTTTCCAAATTATATTAGGAAACACAAAATGTGAATGAAAATAGGTCACCCAAAGGGAAATGCAACATTCACTATGGTGGAGGCATTTTACATTTATTATGGTAAGAAAAAATATTGTATGCTAATAAACCTATAAGTTAAGATAATAAGTATAACATATTTGTTTAGGGGGTGGGACGGATGGCACCTATAAATTCAAGATTTAACTTTCTACACTGAGAAAGTGTCAATACAACTAAATAAATTATTATTTATTCACACCAACAAAAAGATGTATGTTTTGAATTCTCTATATTTTTTTAGTGTTGAATCAATAATTAATTCGAACATGTTTTATATATCAAAATTATAGGTTCAACAATAAAGTTTAGAATGATCACCTATATACTAGGAAGGCACAATATAACTATTGTATAACTAATGGGTTCATGTTGTTAGGTCATCATATATTGTATATTTAATTCTCTTGAGTTTTTCCTCATAGTAAGCTACTTTAAGTAATATTGTATTCCTTTCAACTAATCATGAATCAATTTCTTATTTATAACTTGATACATTTAACTTGAATTTGACATTCATAAATCCTAAATTTATCGGCATAAAATATTAAATATCTCTATCACAGTCTAAAAAGTACATTTATGTATAAATATAATTATGGTCAGTATCTAGTGTTATTAACTGCCAATTTTGACAATATGTTTTTTTGGGATATTATTGTATGCATTTCATATTAAAGTCATATTTGTGACATAATACATTGACCAGATGCTTTGAAAATCATACATGCAACCAACTAAGAGCCAAATTCAGTCAAGCAATAACCTAAATTTTTTCTCTCATTCAATTAATGTACATCTTGACTCATTAGATTCTCTATTATACTCAATGAACTCTCTCACCCTCAATTGGATGAGCTTCGACACACATTATACTCAATTGATGAGTTGGATTTGATTAAATTCCACATTACACTTAATTCACAAAGTTGAATGTATCATTGTAGTTTTTGAACATGAATCTCAAATATTGAGTGGCCTAAACAATATCATATGGGAAACAAATTTAAATATAATAAGTAGAAGATATATTTGAACCAATGCTAAGGATTTCATCTCAATTAGACTTACAATTTGGGAGATATGAATTTTAGAATGTTGTCAAAGAAACACAATTTTGGGTTCTGGGGGTCCTATTGTGGGCGGCTGGTTTAGCCCCTCTGCCGACGTCACTGTGGCGGGAGAATGGGTGAGAGCAGTGGTCGGACCACCTCCCTCACTTAGAGGCGCTGACACGAATGATCCCAAAGCCCCCTTTTGTCGGGAGGGCGATCCCAGGCTTTGGACGAAGATGACAAAGCCCATCCTTGAGGAGATGAATGACTACCACCGCAACTCTGTGATCATTCAGATTCTGGGTAAGAAATGCCACCCCGCGCAGCTCAGAGGGTGGATGCTGAGGTTCTGGCGGCCGCGTGGAGCTCTGGAGCTTTACACTCTGGATGGTGGCCTATATCTGGCGCGCTTCTCCAATCCTGTTGATCTCAAGAAGGCTACCGATGGTGGTCCTTGGTTTTTTGATGATCAACTTGTGCTGGTGAGGAAATGGACCAGGGAGGCGGATACGCGGAGGGCGGCTTTCACCACAACGCCCGTTTGGGTCTCCCTTCCTGATGTGGGTCGTCACTGGACTCCCCGGGCCATTGCGGTCATAGCTCACGCTATAGGGGTGCCCAGAGCGATGGATAGAAGATCTGATGGTACCACTATGGGTTGCACGAGGTTCTGCGTCGATATTTATGCTGAGACGAAACCTCCCACAGAGGTCATGGTGGAGCTTCCTAACGGCGAGGAATGGGAAGTTAAAATCAAATACGAAGTGCTCCCTGATCGTTGCAATGTGTGTAGGGTGTTAGGGCATGACTCTGGTCAGTGCCCAGGCTCCAGGTCCGCCTGCTCCGATAAACCACCGATCGTTCCTGAACATGCTCGGGGAGGGCAACGGAAGACGGGGAAATCAAAGCCGACCAAAGATACAAACAGAGGAAAAGAGAAGGAAGCTATAGTGTCTGTCCCTGGTCCTATCGGGGATGATGCTGGCTCTTCGGAACTGCTGGCAATCGAGTCTCCAGCGAGCAAAGAGAAGGAAGTCCCTGTTGGCGTAGACGAGGTGCTTGATACTATGGACGTGATACGTCAGGGTGTTGAGGTCAGTCCTGCCGATACTGTCGTGGACGATAGCTCTTCTAAGGGAGGGGCTTGCAAGGATGATTGCAACCCTTTTACTTTGCTAGACAACATCCCGGATGATACCCCCTTGGTGGAACGCTCGAGGAGTCAGAGTCCACCTCAAATGCGGTACACGGCGATGAAGAAGAAGAAAGGGAGTAGCTCCGGGGAAGGGAACGGCTCCAAACAGAAGTAATCATGTCCATTCTCACATGGAACATGCGAGGAGCATCTCTGCCCAGGACACAGAGAAGACTTAGAGTCATTATAAGGTCAATGAAGGCTGACCTGATCTTCTGCTTTGAGACAAAGATCCAGAGAGACAATGGGAGCAGGACCAAATCCTTATTCCCAGAGACTTGGCACGCTATGGACAACCTGGACAAAGTTGAAAGGGGCAGGATCGTGATTGGGTGGAACCCTCTGGTGTGGAGGATCGAGCCTATCCATATCTCTGACCAGGCGGTGACGATTAGCTGCTTCAACGCTGGTGGCTTCTCTTGCATCATCACCGGGGTTTACGGTGAAAATCTGGAATGCAATCGCAGGTCCCTCTGGGATGATATCAAAGGGGTGACTCAGTCCCAAATCCCCTGGCTTGTGCTAGGGGATTTCAACAATGTTTGTAGAGCTAGAGAGAAGAGAGGTGGGCTGCCGGTGCCGGAGAGGATCATGGCTGCCTTCAACGACACCATGGATGCCGCTCAACTTCTTGAGCTGCCCTACATCGGCGGCTTCACGTCCTGGTCCAACAAGCAGCAGATGGGCAGGAGAATAGCGAGTCACCTTGACAGAGGGCTTGTGAATGAGCAGTGGCTCAACATCTTCCCGCACACAGCCATTTGGCTGGGCTCCCATCCTTTCAGCGATCACGCTTGCATGAAGTTGGACCTGACGTCCTCCCCTCAGGGAGTGAAGTCGTTCAGGTTTCTCAACCTGTGGTGTGAATGGCCGGGTTTCAATGAAATTGTGGAGCATAGCTGGCAGACTGATGGATGGAAACCCCCTTTTTGTGGCCCATATGAAGCTGCAGGCAACAAAGAAGGCGTTGAAGAAGTGGGCGAAAGAGAAAGTAAACCTCCCTAACCTTACCAGGGAGGATCTTGAGATGTACAACAATGCGGCCTTGGAGGTCAGACTGAAACCGATGGATAATCTTGCCATTGCGGACGAAGGCAGCGCTGAAGAGCGACTTAGGCTGCTGGAAAAAGCACTGGATAGTTTCTACTGGTAGAGAAGTCGCATGAAATGGATATCTGATGGTGATTGCAATTCAAGACTATATCACAGTGCAATCAAAAAGAAGGAGATGCTCGAGACAATACATGAACTCATTACTGAAGATGGGGACACTGTTGGTGGGCAGGTGGATATTGGTAGGGAGGCTGTGCCGTTCTTCAACAACCTCTACAATCAACAAAACACTTGCCCCAACCTTAATGGTGTGCATATACCGGAAAAGAGAGTCAATGACGCCATGAATGTTGAGCTTTGTAAAGATGATACAAATGAGGAGATCAAAGCCGCTGCATTTTCTATACACTACTCTAAGGCTCCTGGACCCGATGGCTTTAATAGCCTGTTTTTCCAAAAGATGTGGTATCTAATTGGTGATGACATTTGCAAGGCCATCAACTGGTTTCTGGGTGGAGGGCATATGTTCAGAGCTGTGAATCATGCCTTCATAAAGCTAATTCCCAAATCTAAATTCGCCAACTCCATCTCTGACTATAGGCCGATAGCCTTCTATTCAGTCCTATACAAAATATTTTCCAAACTTCTCGCAGGTAGACTGAAAGTTGTCCTTCCCATTATCATCTCTAAGGAGCAAAATGCCTTTGTCAAAGGCAGGAATATATTCGATTGTGCGTTGCTTGCTACTGAATTTCTTGCGGACTTCAAAAAGCAAAGATCTACTTCTAATGCCTGTGTCAAGATTGACATCACCAAGGCATTCGATTCAGTCAATTGGAGAGCTCTCTGGGGTATTATGGAGGCATTAGGGTTCTCCATCAAGTGGATTGGTTGGTTGAGAGAGTGCATTGAAACCACATCCTTCTCTATTTTAGTGAATGGCTCCCCTACAGGGCTATTCCGTACCTCTAACGGCTTGAGACAGGGTGACCCCTTGTCACCTCTCCTCTTCACCTTCATGATGGAGGGACTCTCTAATGCTAACAAGACTGCTGAGCAACATGGTAAAATCAAAAGCTTCAAAGTCAAGGGCTATAAAGCTTTCACACATCTTATTTTTTCCGATGATGTGTTATTGTTCTCTGTGGGTCATGCCAATAGATTGAAAGAGTATAAGAAAGTTGTGACTTCCTTTGGTCGCGCTACTGGTCTTTACATCAACACTATCAAATCTCAGATTTTCAATTCCAAATCTTGTAACTCCCGCAGGGGTAGACTAAAAATTGCTATGGGAGTGAGAAGAGGCAGACTGCCCACTAGATACCTGGGCATCCCCATTGCGGGGGGCAGAGGCACTGTGAAGGATTTCAGCATGTTGATCGACAAAGTGAAAGATAAGCTGGAAAAATGGCCGGGCATTAATATCTCTATGGCCGACCGCCTAGTGCTCATCAGATCAGTCATCCAGAGTATGCTTATATACTAGTGTGATCTGTGTGACATACCTTGTGCTACCCTGAACAAGATCAGATCCATGTCTGTCGCTTTCCTTTGGGGTGGGCGTGGTCATGGGGTGGCCTGGGATTATATCACTAAACCGTATAAGAAAGGTGGTTTGCAAATCACTGATGGCAGCATGATTCTTGAGAAAAGCACTATTAAGAGTATTGAGAAATTCTGTAACATGCCGGACAACGTCTGGACTCACTGGATGAGGATGAGGTATGGGCCCATAATCTCGTTGGACAGTTCCTCAACCCCGACCAGGATCTGGAGAAGCATGTGCAAAGTCTTTGAAAACAACTATGTTACCCCTCTTGTTGATGCTCCGGGTCATGCTAGCTCCTTGATGTCATTACCCAGCATCAACACCAGGGTTGTTCCCGACGTGCCTTGGTTCCATATAGTGTGGGGGAAATTTCATTATCCCAAGTGGAGCACGCTTTTGTATAGAGCCCTTCTCAACAAGCTGCCTACAATGGTTCGTTTGAGTGGGTGGGGCATCCCTGTGAACTTGACGTGCGCGCTGTGCCTGGATGGTACAGAAACAACCGATCACCTTTTCTTTGAGTGCATCTACTCCAAGACTATATGGCGCATCGCTTGTCTTCGCAACAAATGGGGCCTGCAGGTCCCTGATAACCTTACTGACGCCATCAGCTGGTTCACCAGCACGTGTGGCAAGAGGAACGATGAGGCCAATGCCTGTGGACTAGTCCTCACCTGTGTGTGCTTCCATCTGTGGAGTGAACGAAATATAAGAGGCCACAATAGTGGCGGGATCAATGAAAGCAACATGTTAAAGAAGATTAGTTCTGACTTATGTTGGGTGTTTGCCTCCAAACCCGAGCTAGCCGCTAAAATTAATACTGATACCAAACTGTATTGGGGATTTTGTAGATAACCCCTATTTTGTTTTCGGCCTCTGTTATTTGTATATGTTGGCCTAAGGGCCTTGTACTTGTATAGCTTGCTATACCACTTTTTGCAATACTACTTACCTATTTCCAAAAAAAATGATTTAAACATTTCAACAATCTGTGTAACTCTCTCGACCAATGAAAACACTTAAATTTGGATACACGTATCCACTCCTAGCCCTTGGATCATCTTGTGGTCCAAAACGGACCCTAATCTAAGGAACCACATGTTGTCTTCTACCTTGTGTTAGACAAGGTACAATAGATTTTGAGCTATTTTTGCAATGGCACATACGAACTCCTAGCCCCCAACTAACACTTATTTTCTTCCTTTTCCCTCTTCCTCTTTCATTTGAAATCCTTTTCTTTGCATTTCATGCTCCTAAGCTCTTGGTTCCATGCTCTTATCCTTTTTATGTCCATGGCTGCCACCATGGATGACCACCTTGGGCTTTTTCTCTACAAACCAAACCACCATGATCGAAAACCATGGTTGGATCTATGTTGCCAAGACAGACTAGGGTGGAAACTTTTGACCATGCAAGCCCTGCTTTATAAGACTCGTGTTCTCCTTTGTTGAGCAACACTTGAAGGCACTGTCACGTGTGTGATGGAGCCTCCCCACATCACAAGTTGGGAGGAGGTGGCCTTACGCGATCATCAGAATGTTGGCCAAGGGTTAGATCAGTCACGCCCCTTTCCCTCACCCTTCCTTAGTTGGACCTTGGTCAATGATTATCGGTAGCCCTTGATCTTAGAGCAGCACAACACAGACGGACTAGATCCACCCTGTCCTTTATGCTTTGATTGAGTCAAAGCCAAATTTAGTCGATGTTCAATGCTACCTAAATGTGGGAAAACACTACCAGTGGTGGGCAACTTCAAGAGACCACTGTCGACTGGAGGTGCATCATTGAGCCTATGGTCACAGGCCACACACTACCACGAGCCCATAAATCCCAACACCGATGAGTGGTACACAAGCATCATAAAAAGATCAAACCTAGGTGGTGAAGGCCCAACTCGCCCAGGAGGCCTCCCTCTCACCCTCAGATTAAAATCTAGTGGCCTAAATTCACCATTCTAAGGTAAATTTTAAAAAGTTAGATCTTTGTGATGCCTTATAAAATAATGTTCTAATAAAATGTCAGTTTATCAAAAAACATGATATTTCCTATAAAAATAATTCCAGACCTAATTCTACTTTCTTTTTCACTGATACCCCTAAAATCATGCTTTTGAAGTCTTTTAAAGATGTTTATCCTATTTGAATGCATGATCTTAATCTTTTATGTTGCAAAACATGATGATAGACTAATTTCAATATCTTGAACCACTTTATGCATAAATATTTGAAGTTTATCCATCCTTACACCCTTAAGTGACCTAATGTTGCTTAAATGACCTTAAATGAGCTTTTGTTATAAATGTGATAAGGTGGATTTTTTCTATATTATTTTCTTTTATAATATCTTAACCCTAAATCCTAGTTTCAAAGAATGATAACTTGACCAATAAAATATTTGATTCTCGAGCTCAAACTTTACCAAAACCTAGGTTTTTGTATGATAAAGCTATGTTTCAATTTTCATGTCAATCTGATACTCCTAGCTCACTCTATGATTTTACCAATTTTGCACCAAAGTATTTAATTAAATAAATGCAATCACATCAGAACCTTGGTCTCTGACTTAGGCCACGACATTTTAAATATCATGCGGCCAACTATATTTAGATATTGTATATGTGGCCTCATCCTAGCAACCCATGGTTTCTCCATCAGATCTGATTCTGATCAGATGGATAAGAAGTTGTCCCCAATCTTCGTTCAACTAGGAGAACATGGTTGCAGTCAAAAGAAAAGAATGACCAACATGATCCCCCTCTTCAACCTTTCTCGTGAAAAATTGAGCAAGACTTTGACTCCTCCTCACCACCATGAACTCAACAACCCCTCACACGGCCCCTAGAGACCACCATAACTACCTCCGAGACCACCAAAATGATCTAGAATTCCTACTCTAACATGATACTTCCAAATATGGACTCAAATCCATACTCTATGACTCATACTATATACTCATGACTCTAACTAAGAAAAGGGCCTTTTATACTCTTTTAGAACTAAATGGTGATTTTTCCAAATATATCTAATTAATACCAAATCTCTTATAATTTTAGGAATACAAAGGTACCAGTGAGAATCATCTCTGGACTCCCCACTTCTGAGTAGAAGGTACACCCTTACCTCTTACTTGGTCTACTATTTAATATGGTTGTATTATGTGGGTACAAACACTTGGCATATAGTATTGATTGAAATGATTATTCTTTCATGATATCTAGTTTGATTATTATATACTAATGGCTATGAACACGTGAAAACATAATTGATTTGTTCCATTATATCTAAGCAATTCAACTCTTTAGTAATCAAGTGCTAGAAAATAAAGTACTTCAACTCTTTTGTATTCAAGTACTTGAAAGTGATCCAACTCTTTGGTAGTCTGATCACATTATGAAATGATCCCACTCTTTGGTAGTCGATCATAAGGCCTTTAGTGCATTCAACCTTCGGCGGTTAATGCATGGATGATATAATGGAAAAATCTTCCTAAAATATGTTTTTATCTCTTGTTAATAAACATCCTTGTTCAAGTATATGGTTTTTTTATATTTGTTTTTACTGCCAAGTTCTAGTTTTATTTCTTTGCCAAGTTATAATGAGAGGTATGTAAAAGACATGTAGGTGGACTCGGTACAATATTTCATCATATTGTGCTGACGTGTACCAAATTCTAATGCTTTTTATGTACTTTTGCTTATGATGTTGATGATTCAACTCATATGATGGCTCCACAAAATTAGATCTTTCATGGGGATGCTAAAGTTAAAATGGGACTCCTAGTTCAAGATCTTTTTCTTCTGCAACTAATTTTCTCATGTATGAAGTTTTTCTTCTGTAGTACTCCTAGGCTTTCGGGCCTCTTTGTAATTAACACTTGGTTTATTTAAGTAATCTTTGTTATTTGGTGCATGTATATACTTGTGTGTTTGATCCACTCAGGTATGGGAAATTTTAACCCTTTTGTACACCATTCTCTCTTGCGTCTAAAGTGTAGATTGGGGTTAGATTGTTAACTCGTGACAGATAGTATCAGAGCAGGCACATAGGTCAAAGTATGTCCATTAAATACCTAGTAACCTTATTTAAACATGAGGTAACACATATTTAACAATATGTTGCTGAGGTGTCTAGAAGGATACTTGTGGAAGGTTCTGGCACAATCACCCTCAATCCATCTTCAGGGTGGCTAGGGTTCCTGCCACAAGTAATCTTCCTGGCTAACACAATTATAGTTAAAGTGGGAACCTGTTATCCTAGAGAAATTCATATTCTCTTATTTTCTCAATTAAGGACTACCCTAACCACATATTTAGTAAATGATACACATGCTTCTCATTTGCATTCTCCTCCTCGAACATGACCAATGAAAAATTGTCTCTATTATGTGGGTAGTTAGGAGAAACGAGAACAACTAAAAGACATGAAGAATTGGAAAAAAATATTTGTGGTTAATAAAATTTTGTTGATTGCATTTGATCTACCTCAAATAATCAACTAAATCATCTCTTGATTTACAAATGTGTAGATTCCTCCAAAAACTAGATCCAAGAAAAAGAGAACTAATGATGACTCTAGTGATGAATCTAACTCAAATACTAGTAAGACCATGGCTTCAGGCGAATGGGAGGAACAAAAGAAGGTGAAATGCATGCATGCACTATCCTTGAAATGCATGTGCACTATCCTTGAAGGAAATCAATAGCACATCCTCTTCATCTAGGGCCAACCCTAAAACTACCATTAGTGATTTCCTCAAACTCAAACCTGAAGCCTTTCATGGAGAAGATTTAGGTGATGTCCTAGATAAAGTTGATGCATGGATCCTATCTATTTAAAATATCTTTAGAGCCCTTAAATGTGTTGATGAAGATAAAGTCACATTTGCAACCTACCAACTCAGGGGTTTTGTGATGTTGTGGTGGGAAAATTATTACCATACATGAGAAATTCTAGATGCCCCTATGAGTTGGGAGGAGTTTAAGGTGATATTTACTACTCAGTTCATGCCCATATCTGCCACAAAAGAGAAGAGGAAGCACTTCAATAACCTCACCTAAGGAACCTTATCCGTTGCTGACTATGTTAGGGCCCTTAGACTCCTTGAGCGTCATGCTCATCACCTTGATGAAGATGAGAAGATTCAACATTTCATTTATGGCCTTAACCATGAACTAAAAGTTTACCTATGCACATCCAACCACACTACCTTTGAAGCCGCCATCAATAGTGCCCTTACCCAACAAAGAACCTTAGGGAAGAATAAGAGACCAAGTTTGGGATACTTAGGCCTGACTGATGCATCAATCAACAAGGGCAAAGAGAAGGAGATGGATAGGAAGAAGCCTCATAGCCATGGCATGGGAAGAGGAGGAGGTAATCACCATAGAAGTCAATCATATAGAGGAGGACCAAATAGGGGAGGCTGAGGATGAGGTGGACCACATCGAGGACCACCTACAGAAACAAACAAATGCAAGATCTGTGAAGGTTTTCATTGGGGGAAATGCAAGTTTGAGAGGCCTATATTTTTCTATTTCAAGAAGGAAGGGCATATGAAGTTCAATTCCCCAAGTCAAGTTCAAGGGGCACCTCAGAACTGTCTTGCCCCATTAGCTGGTCCTGGAGCTCCACCTATTCAACCAACCACTCCTTTAGCTCAGGCTCAGCCCGAACACTGTCACGGCTGAGTTTTTGCAATTGATGCAGAGGAAGCTAAGGCTAATGACAATCATCTGATTGAAGGTAATAATGTTAAATTAATTTCTTTCTATGACCCCCTTTAAATAATGATCTCATATGAAAATCCCAATGTAGGTATGACATGTCTCTAAGATCATCTTATTGTAGCCCTTTTTGATTTAGAATCAACACATGCCTTCATCTCTAGAAATCATGCCTCTATGATCAAATTAGAGATAAAGATCTAGGTTATATCTTGGATGTAACAAATCCCAGTGGCAAAATCTATACTTCTCTTTAGAAAACTAGAATCTTGCCTTTTTCTTATGGTGGTCATAAATTTCATTCTGACTTCATTCTCCTTGATATGGAAGATTTTGACCTAATTTTGGGGATGGATTGTCTCTTTGCCAACTATGCCATGCTTGATTGACGAGCCAAGAAAGTAATCATTTCTGCACCCAATTCTAAACCTTTGATAATAGAGGAAGGAAAGAAATCAAAATATGATTATCTCTTCTATTAAAGCCAAAATCTTGATAGCCAAAGGATGTAGAGTCTATCTTGTAGTTGTATCAGTGTCTGATTCTAAGGTGAGACCTTTACAGAGCTTGGATGTGGTGAAAGATTACCCGAATGTGTTTCTTGAGGAGCTCCTAGGGCTGCCTCTAGTACGTGAGACTAAGTTCTTAATTGATTTTGCACCAACCACCACTCCAGTCTCAAAGGCACCTTATAGAATGGCACCTTCTGAGCTTGTAGAGCTCAAGAAACAATTAGAAGAACTTCTTATAAGGTCTTCATCCATCCTAGTACATTTCCATTGGGTGTTCTTGTCCATTTTTTTAAAATAAAGATGGATCAATGCAAATGTGTATTGATTATCGCATGATCAATCAAGCCATCATTAAAAATAAATATCCCCTCCCAATCATTGATGACTTATTTGACCAATTTCGTACTGCCAATGTATTCTCCAAGATTGACCTTAGATCAGGCTATCATCAATAACGAGTGAAGGATTGTGATATTCCAAAGACAGCTTTCACAACTAGATATGGACATTATGAATTTGTGGTGATGCCTTTTGGGTTGACCATTGCTCCTGGAATATTTATGAATCTGATGAATATTGTCTTCCAACCTTTTCTAGACAATTGTTTTGTGGTATTCATTGATGACATTCTCATATATTCAAACTATGTTGATAAACATCGTGAGCATCTCTAGAAAGTACTTGATGTGTTGAGAGCCCATAAATTGTATACTAGACTATCCAAATGTGAGTTCTTGATTGACCAAGTCATTTTGGGTGGGAAAACTTTTGTTGATCCTACCAAAGTCTTTGTTATCCTTGATTGGAAAGCTCCTACCAATGCCTATGAAATTTGTAGCTTCCTTGGTCTAGTAGGTTATTATCGTTGTTTCATCCTTAATTTCAGAAAAATAGCCCTACCCATGGCTAAACTTACCAGAAAAGATGCCAAATTCATTTGGACCCCTAAGTGTGAATCTAGCTTCCAAGAATTGAAGTCATGTTTGACTTTTGTTCCTACCTTGACCTTATCTTCTGGAAATGATGGGTTCATAATATTTTCTGATGCTTCTAAAATGGGTTTGGGTTGTGTCCTAATGCAAGAAGGTAAAGTTGTTGCCTATGCCTCTAGACAATTGAAACCTAATGAGGTCAATTATCCAACTCACGATTTGGAGTTAGCTTCTATTGTCTATGCTCTCAAAATCAGGAGACATTATCTATATGGTGCTACATTTGATATATTCACAAATCAGAAAAGTCTCAAATATCTCTTGATTAAGAAGGATCTCAATCTTAGACAAAGAAGATGGTTGGAATATCTTAAAGACTACGATTTCACTATTTCTTATCATCCAAGCAAGGCTGATGTTGTAGCTAATGCTCTTAGTCATAAGAGATCAATATGTTCATCCATGTTTACTTATGAGCTAATGAGTCTGGAACCTTCAACTTCTGGGTCACCTCAAGCAGAAGATAGTACTATCATTCTAGCTAACATCAATATTATTCCTAGTCTTCTTTCTAAATTTTTGACATCCCAAAAGAATATCTCTAGCTTGGAGGAGATTACAACTCTATTAGCTAAGCTGTAGACACATCTTTCAGTTGGCATGGATGGTGGACTAAGGTACAAGCATCAGATATGGGTACCTAAGGAATCAGAGATTAAGAAGCATCATCTACAAGAGGCACATGGGTCGAAGTATTCAATACATCCTGGATCCACTAAAATGTACAAGGATCTACAGAGACACTTTTGGGGGATAGGTATGAAGAATGATATAGCACAGTTCGTCTGTAAGTGCCTCACCTATCAGCAGATTAAGGCCGAACATCAACAACCAAGCAGTTTATTGCAACCTCTACCAATTCCTTAATGCAAATGGGAAAACATCACCATGGATTTTGTGGTGGGATTACCCAGGATGAGGACCATGAAAGCATATGATGTAGTATGGGCCATAGTAGATCGTTTGACCAAATTTGCACATTTCCTACCTATGCAGACTATGTCCAAGGTTCCTAAGATTGTTGAGTTGTATATCAGGTAGATCTTATGGCTGCATGGTGTGCTAGTATCTATTTCTTAGATTGGGATCGAAAGTTCACATCACACCTATGGAAGATGGTACATAATGAGTTGGGTACACAGTTGCATTTCAACACAACATATCATCCCCAAACTTATGGTTAGTCAGAGTGTACTATCCAAATCCTAGAGGAACTTCTTAGAGCATGTGTCCAAGATTGGGGAGGATCATGGGATTACTACCTTCCATTAATAGAGTTCGCATACAACAACATTTATCAATCAATTATTGATATGCCACCTTATGAAGCTCTCTATGGTAGTCCATGTAGATCCCTTCTCCATTGGGATGAAGTTGGAGAAAGCAAAATGTTGAATTCTGAGGAATTACAACTCTATGCCCATAAGGTGTCATTGATCAAGCAAAGGTTGAAATAGGCCCAGGATCATCAGAAATCATATGTTTATGCACACAGGTTAGACAGGAAGCTCAAGGCTAGTGATTATGCTTTCTTGAAAATTAGACCCATCTGTTCTATAGCCAAGAACAAAGGGAAACTTAGCCCTAGATATGTGGGTCCCTTTGAGGTTCTGGAGTGCATTGGTGAATGTGCTTATCGGCTTGCTCTCCCTCCACAATATAGCATGATGCACAATGTTTTTCATGTATCCAGTCTGAAGCATTATGTGAAGGATGATTTTCATGTGTTGAATCATGAGCCCCTTGAGTTGCGGGAAAATATCTCATATCCAGAGAAGTCTACAAAGTTTCTTGATTACAAAGTCAAAGAGCTCAGGAACAAGCATATTCAGATGGTGAAGGTGAAATGGAATCATCATGGTGTAGAGGATGCAACTTGGGAACTACATGCGGATATGGAGCAACATTTCCCTCACCTCTTTCAGCAAGTTTAATTTTGAGGGCATAATTTCTTTTAAGGTCAGTAGGATGTGATAAGGTGAATTTTTTTCTATATTCTTTTATTTTATAATATCTTTACCCTAAACCCTAGTTTTAAAGAGTGATAACTTGACCAATCAAATATTTTATTCTCAATCACAACCTTTACCAACATCTAGGGTTTGCTATGATAAATCTATGTTTCAATTTTCATGTCAATATGATGCTCCTATCTCACTATATGATTTTACCAAGTTTTCACCTAAGTATTTAATTAAATAAATGCAATCACATCAAAACCTTGGTCTCTGACTTAGGCCAAGACATTTTAAATGTCACACAGTCAAATATATCTAGATATTGTATCTGTGGCCTCATACTAGCCTCCCATGGCTTCTCCCTCTGATCTAGATCTAATTAGATAGATAGGAAGTCATCCCCAACCTCCGTTCATCCAAGAGAATGTGGTTGCAATCAAGAGCAAAGAATGACCAACATGATCTCCCACTCCATCCTCTGTCGTAAAAAACTGAGTGAGACTTTGACTCCTCCTCACCACCACAAACTTGACAACACCTCACAAGACCCCTAGAGACCACCAGAACCACCTCCTAAACCACCAAAATGATCTAGAAATCCTACTCTGACATGATACTTCCAAATATGGACTCAAATTCGTACTCCATGACTCATATTATACACTCATGAATCTAACTTGAAAAGGGCCTTTTATACTCTTTTAGAACTAAATGGTGATTTTACCAATATATCTAATGAGTACCAAATCTCTTATAATTTCAAGAATACAAAGGTATCAGAGAGGAGCATCTCTGGAATCCCCACTTCTGAGTAGAAGGTACGCCCTTACCTCTTACTTGGCCTGCTATTCAATATGGTTGTATCATGTGGGTACAAACACTTGGCATATAGTATTGGTTGAAATGATTATTCTTGCATGATATATAGTTTTATTTTTCTATACTTATGGCTTTGAACACATGAAAACATAATTGATTTGTTCCATTATATCTAAGAACTTCAACTATTTGGTAGTCAAGTGCTGGAAAATAAAGTACTTCAACTCTTTGGTAGTCAAGTACTTGAAAGTGATCCAACTCTTTGGTAGTCTGATCACATTATGAAATGATCTAACACTTTGGTAGTCTGATCACATTATGAAATGATCCAACTCTTTGGTAGTCAATCATAAGGCCTTTAGTGCATTCAACCTTTACTGGTCAATGCATGGATGATATAATGGAAAATGTCCCCAAAATATGTTTTTCTCTCTTATTAATAAACATCCTTATTCAAGTACATGATTTTGTTATATTTGTTGTTTTCTGCCAAGTTGTAGTTTTATTTCTTTGCCAAGTTATAATGAGAGGTATGTAAAAGACACATAGGCATACTCAGTATAATATTTCATTGTATTGTGCTGAAATGTACCAAATTCTAATGCTTTTTAGGTACTTTTGCTTATGATGATGATGATGATGATGATGCAACTCATGACGGCTCAAAAAAATCAGATCTTTCATGGGGATGCTAAAGTTAAGTAGGACTCCTAGTTTAAGCTCTTTTACTTCTGCAAGTAGTTTTCTCATGTATGAAATTTTTCTTCTGTAGTACTCCTATGCCCTCAGACCCCTTTGTAATTAACACTTGGTTTATTTAAGGAAGCTTTGTTATTTGGTGCATGCATATACTTGTGTGTTTGATCAACTCAAGGACATGAAATTTTAACACTTTTGTACACCATTCCCTCTTGGGTCTAAAATGTAGATTGGGGTTAGATTGTTAACCCATGACAATGATAAAGATCACTTCTTAATACTTAATCTTGTTTAAATGTTCCTTTAATCCTCAGCTTGATTCAAATCATTATTATTTCTTGTATTTTGAACTAATATTTGAACTTGTTCATGTTAGCATCCTATCTTGACTTAAGAATGACCTTAAACCTCCAAACATGTTATATATGGATACTATTCTATTGAATCCCAACCCTTGCTCCTATGTGGGTCTTTGTTGTATCAGATGATCACATGGACTCAGAATTAGTAATCTTACATGCCTTATAACCCCAAATGCTATGTTGATCATTCTTTTGCTCTTATGTGACTAAGTAATCTAATCTTGACTTGAAAAGTGATCTAGTATGCATGTTAATAGATAAGCCTCTAATAGGATGAAAACCTTTCCCTAATTATCATCCATGTTAGATAATGGTCTCAAATCAGTAGCTTGGTTATGTTAATGACACCTAACTCAATTAGACCCCATCTATACTCCAATAATGACAATCTTGCATGACTATGACTAAAAATGACTAGTTTGACTATGTTAATGACAACATTGCTTAAATTAATGATCACTCCATCTAAGATCATGATACCATATTCTTATGATCCTTAATCTAGTTGTGATGTGTCATCCTAGGTTTAGATAATACAAGAACTATGATGTAATATGATATTGATAATGCATGGCCTAATTTGGGATATTGAAAGAAATGATGAATGATATGATACCTAAGTCTAGGTGACACATCCAACCACCATGATAACCGCTATTATACCTAATCATGATGATATTAATTTAATTATACTTATTTGTAATGCCATGACCTATGTGATGAGTTCATTCCATGATCCAGTCGAGCTTGCTAGATAAGGAATCTCTAACCGAATGGTTAATCTCGTGCTCTAGTCAAGGTACGCATTATCCTCCTATTGGTTAGACTAGGGGTATTGAACTTGGTAGGATGTATGTATGCTTTCTTGGATTTATATACTTGTATGAGCTACTTGATCCCTATGATTAGTATGTTTGTTTTTTTGAAATATTTTGAACAAACCTGAAACATAATTTAACTGGTCCATTATACAAACCATGTGTACCTGTCTATATTCCTGGGGTAAGGGCACAATGCATGATTGAAATAGGGTTAGCTCATTGACTTTATTTTTTAGGCCCCTCATGTAGAAATAGGGTGACATTTAGGCTTTGAGCCTCATATGACCCCTCATGGGCCCTTCCTAATGGAAGGTGGTCATTGGCCATGAAATGTTGTTAAGTATAATGGAAATGTACCTAAAGTATGCTTGCATGTTAATAATAAAGTCTTTAATATTGTTGCTTTCTTTCTTGATATTACATTAAGTTTTCCCAATCATATATGTTCTCTTAAAAATTGCAATTTTATGTATTTTATAGTGTACTCAACACAATTGCGTTGATGTGTACCCAATTTATAATTTAAGATAACGGGTATACTAAGACTCTCATGCCATGATCATTGCTTATTCTCTATTATGATAATTTCTTCTTTTACTCTGATGGATTCAAGTGACATGTAAATGAAAATCATATGAGTTGTTATATGGGTTGAAGATCTTATATCAGGTACTAGTTTGGTCCTTCTTATGTCGTGTTGTTTCATACTCTATTATCTATGTTGTTGATTGTGGTTTTATTCACTCATATGTTAGGTGATACATTCTAGGGACGTATGCCTAGGTCCACTTGCCTTTGGTTGTGTATCCATTAGGAATGTGGACTTAGGGTAATAAACATTTTTGTGACAAATGGTATCATATCTTTGATATATCCTCTATGCATGTTTAATAACCCAATTCCAGTTACCTTAGAGAGTCATTTAGCATCTCATCTCTTCTTTAAGGACTCCCCTAAGCCACCCATTAGATGATGATTAGTTAGTTTCTCATCTCCTCATGTGATTCCTCTAATGACAATGAACTACATGATCTCTCAATTTTTAATAGCTTATGTATGAAACAAAATGAAAACTTGAATGAATTGGTAAAATTAGGGTAAACAAATGATGATGTCATGATATGACCTTAACTTATAACTCAATTACGACCAATGATAGTAATATTGATGTTATCTACTCATGTATGACCTCTCAGCTCACAAAAACTCAACTTTACCAAATCTAGACCCCTCAGATCATGTATGATTTGTACATTATACTTCGTGGTTGATGAATTCCCTACTTGATTAAATCTCTATTGTCCTATTATTGAACAAAAACAAACATGAAAAGGCAAAAAAAGTCCCCTATTTGTACGATGATTATACATGGGAATGACTATGACTTTGGACTCTCAAAATCATACTGAAAGACATTGGTGCAAGAGTCAACTTCCCTATTCTATTTCTCCTGGTAATCTCAATTTTGAATAATGTGACAAACATGAATCTCATTCTTACCCTACTATGTTGTAACTCTTGGAGTGCCCAATTTGACTTCTCAATTTATAAAATATACCCTTACCTTGAGCATGAAAGGAAGGGAACACGATTATGACTTTGATCTTGCAAAATGTTGAAATATGTTTGCCCTATTATGATCCTAATCTTTGATACCATGAACCTATAAAGTAAAATTTTATAATTGATACTTTCCCTATTTGAATACGCTAGATGACTCATGACTATATAGATTAATGTTCTAGACTAGGGTGGTAGTTGACTTTTATATCCCCTAACCTAGGTCACTTCCCTATTATGACTACCTCCAAAATTTTCATCTTATTGATAATATAGGGTTTGTAAAGGTGATCCCATTTCATATGATTTTGAATTCTTGACATAAGACTCTAATATGTCAAATCCATGATTATACTCTAACACGTATAATTTTATAGTAGAATTATGCAGGCGTTTATAATGAACTTTGTGGTCTTTTTATGGCAGACAACCTCCAGTTTGTTGGAGATGAAGGATGAGTTGGGGAGTGGACTGATAGACCTATCCAGTTTGATTGAAGGGCCTCAAGAATTGGACTGTGGTTCCTCGTATCCCTTTGAAGATTTAGAGCAGTGCGAGAATGAGAAAAGGTGTGTTTCCCTATTTGCTCCTCTGTGACCAAACTAGGGAACACCGATCTTGAGGAGAATGAATTATAGAGCCAAACACTAGGAGGCTAGTAGCTGTGGAGGTCTGAAGGTTTATGACACATATGATGGCAGCCTTAGTAGTTGATGAGGAGCATTGTGACTCTCTTGCTAGCTCACCAGAGATGAATCTTACGGCAGTGCCCTGTAGGCCAAAGATCCAGCATGAGGGAAGATCACAAGGAGAGAGGGAGAAGACTAGGTCACGCTAGGAGCTAGCCGGTCCAACATGTGCAGACCAGACAACCCTGAACCGAATAGCTCAATCTAGGGTGAGTCCCATCCCAGCCAGAAAGGAGTCGCACTCCTTATGGGTGATGTGGTGACTGGTGATTGTCCACAAAAAGGTAAATTCTCATAAATGTACATATCTTCTATAGTTAATAATAATTAGCCTGTTTATTCCAAAATTACAAACAATATATCAAAATTCTTAGAAAAATGAATAGAACAACATGGAACCATAACATCATCCTTTTGATGCTTAAATCACATTGATATCATGTAATATATATTGCACTTTCTTCATAAATAATAAATATAAAATAATGGCCTACAATTATAAAGATGTGCCAGAAACTCCTAAATATGATATATAATTCATACAACATCAGATATGATCATGTTATGACATGTAATCATGTAATTTTATTAGAATGTTTGTCTAGGGATATTAACCTTAAATAAAATGTAGAAAATAGATATATTACCAATAAATGTTGGAATATTCAGTGTAAGATGATATGAGTGTATGAAACCTCATATTTAATTATGAGATCGTAATTATGCATACAAATAATGTTACATGTATGATCTTGTCTTAAATCATGGGTTTCACCAATGTGGTAGTTGACATGAGGAATATGTGATGATTAGAATATCTAGTTCAAGGTACACTTTACCTCTTACTTGACTTGTTATGTAGTATGCTTGTATAATATGTTTAGTAAAATACTTGGCATATGATATTGGATGAAACGATTTTTCTTGTATGGTATCTCACTTGATTTTCCATACTTATTTCTATGAACACATGAAACATAAGATATCTGATCCATTATATGATAGCACTAAACATTTTTGGTAGATTAGTGCATTGATGAAAGTACTAAATCTATTTGGGAGAATAGTACATGTGAGCACTAAATCTCTTTGGTAGAATAGTTGAATTATGAAAGTACTAAATATCTTTGGTAGAATAGTACATGTGAGCACTAAATCTCTTTGGCAGAATAGTGCATGTGGTTGCTCAACTATACATATAATGGAAAACATGCCAAAATATGTGTTCTCTTTTGTTAATAAACATGTCTTTGTTCAAGTATTCTTTTATTATATTTTCTTATCACTGCCCAGTATTAGCTTTATATTATTGCCAAGTATTAATAATGATAGGTATATAAAAAAACACGTAGGCATACTCAGTACAATATTTTAGAATATTGTGCTGACATGTATCACATGTAATATCTTGTTTAGGTGATGTGGACATATGATCTTGAAGACTCTGGATAGTTGAGAGTTGTGTGGCCAGCTAATGTATAGGTGGACCTATTGTCTTAAGATCTTGTTGTTTAGTGGTAGTACATCCATATATAAAAGTTTATTGTTCAATATGTAATATCAATTTGTAATGATAATTCATTTTGTAATTATGCATTGAATGGTGGACATGTGTTGTATGTTTTTGTTCTAGTTCATTTGCATTTGTTACTATTGTTTCCTTCTGACTTTGTCTGATTTTCTTCTTAGCCTAGTGTGTGGTTTTTAAAGTTGGATTCTCACTGAGGAAAGGTTTCAATTTTGACATCACACATTGGATTAAGTTTTCAAAAATTTGGGGACCTCACATTAACTTACCTTTATCTCGGTATTGGGAGACAATGTCCAACACTACTTTTCATTGTGATGAGAACAACCTACCCTAGACATAATCTATTACCTCTTGCCTATATAAGGACCAAGTATGGAAATATTTCCTCCCCAGGAACCAGACCCTATATCCAATGGTGACGCCAGACCCCAACAATCCAACCTTGAGTTGTGTCATTATCTGGGGAAACCACGACCTTGAACCATTGACCTAGTGAATTCCTGATCAATTTTTATGGCCTGCAACTTCTAGGGTGTGCGATGAAGAGGTCCCAAAAATTAGGAGTGAGCAAGGGTCTTCCAGTAGTTGTAACCAAGAGCCCCTTTTCATACTCTATTCAACGATTAGAGACTGGTGGGAAATTGATCCCAACCACCATGAGCCATTTTTAGACCTTCCATGTGTCTAGCGAGGTCAAGCGGAGGAGAGGCCACCTATCAATAGGTCGTTGCAAGCTTGCACCAACACACTCAATTGAGTAGTTGAGCTCCACCAGGGTGCATCATCGGTGGGGATAACTTGTAGTGGTGATAGAAGATGAGGACAAGGGCAATACACTCCTATTCACGAGTCACATGTAGAAAGGTAAGGGTGCTATCATATTTTAACACTGTTCCTATACTCCAGCCATGCGAGCTCGAGGTGCTAGTATGGCAAGTGAATTTTAGGGAATAATACCATAATCACTGACAAGGACTTCTCTGATTGACCCAAATATATTTATCTTGCACTAATTCTAGTAATTTTGGGGTACGTCAGAATACATCAAAATTATATATGGATTTGATCAAAAATATAAGTAGAATTTGAATAAAATGGTTTCATGGACTAAATATGCTTTGAGATATATCAATATAATGTAGGATGTTTGATACATCTAAACCCAAGTTTTGATGAATACGATGTTTGTCATGTTCAATAAACATATTTGATGTATATTCTGATATAAGTGAATAATGATGAGATCCCAAACTCTTAAATCAGAATAGGATGATATTGATAGTCATTTAGAATTTCTAGTCCATAAATGGATGAATTAGGGCTTTAAGACTAATGATTGCATATCATCATATGCATAACCTGATGTAGCTATCCTTATTGATATCATATGTTCAATCTATTAAATTATAAACTAGTATCCAATTAGGGTTACACATAATATGCCTAGTTAAGATTCCTAATCCTTAGAATCATGAAGCTATGGAATTAGTGTTTGATGCCATAAACTTGAGACATCCCCAAAACCCAAGATATGACCTAAGTTAGGGTTAATCTAAATTATGTGAGTATATGGTAACACACTGGCAATATACATACATGTAGACAATGTTGATTGAATACAAATTGCTTGATCTACTTTGGATGATGGGATTTCATTATTAAAGTACATGAAATATTTTGCATGGTTCTTCAAAAGTTTACTAAGTTTTCTCTAACTTCTAACTATATGGTTCTTCAAAACCTTGGCAAACTTTTGAAATCGATACATGTATTCATGGACTAAAGAGGTATGCGGTTATGCTCATGAATACATGTATCGACTTCGAAAGTTTGCCAAGGTTTCTCTAACTTTGAATGAATGATAATTGTTGAATTTTTATTTATTTTATGCAAAATATAATGCCACTATGAGTGTCACATAAGTAAACTATTAGATTCTAAACCCTAGGATATATGATCAAGGGGTTATGCACATAAATATAATGACGGGTAGTGATTATACCCGAGATAGTAGACCAAGCATGGGTTAGAATATCTAATGAAAATACAAGTTCCTGTGTGCCATTAAATGATTGTTGACTATATATACATGTGATGTTTTGGATAAACCCATGTACCAATATAGAAATATGTTGACCACATTTTGTGTGTTGGAATTTTAGGTAGTTGATACACTTGATTTGTGGACATGAAGATAAGGATGAAGACATGAAAGATACTGAAAGGATACATTAATTTGCCTTTTCTATAGATATGTATAAGTTAGTTTTTATTTTGAGAAATTCGTGTAACACCTTTGAGGTGTATCATACAAATATATGTACTCATTGAAGTTCAATTAAATGGAAACTATTTACTATTATTTGTTATTTGTTAAATCTGATCCTGGAAATATTAGGTAATGATCCTCCACTTTAAGGTCTTTTCTTAATCGAGGAATAATCAAAAGAGAGGGGTCGTTATATTTGGTATCATAGCACAAATTTTACAAATAATATATAATATTTACTAATTTGAAATAATCTTTAGAAATATAAAGGAAAATATTAGGGCATAACCTAAAGGTAGTGGTGTCTAGAAAGGGTCATGGCTTTTGGGGACTGTCAATATTTTCTTTTGTACCATTAAGTTGGAAGATGGGGACTCCCTTAGCCAATGTGATACATGCCTGGTTAGAACCTAGGGTTTTTCTAAAATATTATTTCCTATACGTTTCTCATCTCTAATTTCATCCACCTCTCATCTCTCTTCTTAACGATACCCTAAAATACACTTCCCTCCTCATCTCAAGTTAGGGTTTTGAGAAGAAATAGGATAAAGGCATCCTATACCAATTAATGTTCATTTAATGTTGTAGTAATGATATAGTTAGGTATTTCCAAAAAAATGATATAGTTAGGAAAATGTTTAATGGGTTTTGCTTGCAAGAATGAACCCTTGATGGATATAGGGTTAGTTTAGGAAAATTCTAAGTGGATCAAGGGATATTTAAAACCCTAAGGTGTAGGTTGTAATCCCTAACCCTAACCCAAATCCATAATTCTGAGCAAAAAGAGAAGTGTGGGTTAAATAATAATCCTACTCAACCAAACCCTAAGTAGGGGCGAAGGAAAGAGGAAAACTTAAACGGGTTTGGGAGATTCATTTTGGTAACTTAGTTTTGGATATCCATAGTTCTCCATGCTTGTAAGTACATGGAGTACAACAACCATGCATGCAGGGTGCACATGATGGGTTTAACATATGCAAAAGAAACCTACGAAATTGGTAGTTACATAAGGGAAAATATTATACTCACAATTCACCCTTTAATGGTGGTGTTCTAACCTTTGGTGGGTCAACCTAAGAGTTGGAAAAGGTCTTTTGGGGACTCATAATCCTAAAACTGTGGAGTCATGTTGTGGCTAGCAATCCTATCCTCCTCCTAGAGGTTAAGATGACACTCTAGGTTATGAAAGGTGAGTTGACCAATATCATTTAAGAATTAAGAAAATTATGGACATCTTCTAAGGACCTAACTTTAAAGGGATGGAATATGATGGTATAGGAACAAGGGCATGGAAGCCTATACCCCTACCTAATCAAAATAAATTTGCAATTGGGAAATATAATTCCAATGTATGTAAATATGAAAACCTTGGTTAGAGAAATCCCAGGGTAAATATGTAATGTCATGTAATTTAAATTGAAGGAAATCATGCACCTTAGGAATATAAGCCCTATGACTACCAAGTATAGAAAAGAAGGGTAGACTTTTGGATTTGTGCCCTGGATGCTTGAATATAAAATGAAAACTTTAGTTTGAGAAATATCAAGAAAAAGGTGTAATATGAAAATTTAACACATTGAGATGACATCTTATGAAGGAAACCTAAGTCACAGACTCTATAGGGGAAGGATGAGTCATGTGACATGGAACCATATAAATATTGAAGACCCTCACCCTCTCATGAAAATATAATGAATGATAAATAATGGGTTTGAAGCCTAGGTAATTTCCAAGTGAAAATGGAATCATCAAGTTATAGTATGATGCAATGAATGAGGATGCCAAAATACCCTTGTATTAAATTCGGGTTCCAACCTCATAATATGAGAAATTTTCATTGAGAAAAGTTATTAAAGATATCCTATCTAAAACCTATCCAATAAAGGTTTCTAGCACTAAAGCTTGAGGCTAATATGAGTTACCTTTCACCTTAACCTTATTAGTCTTGAACTTTGGGGACAAATTCATTTTTAAGGAGGGGTGAATGTAAGATTCTCATGTTTTGCAAATTTATCAAGAATGAAATAAAGTCAATAAAATAATAATGATCTCAAACTATCACGTTAGGATGATCAACATAAGCCCTAGACTTTTATTGAGTCTTCAGATTAAGAATTGAGTATATGTGTTAATATGAGGCTTAATTGAGTTAATATGGTGGTCAAAGCCTTGGTTTTGTAATTAATAGAATACTAGAGTGTTTGGATCAATTGGAAGGTCTAGTTTTGATTCATGGGCCTTAAAATCCAATTGAAGCCCAAATGGGCTATTTGTATAGCAAATAAACCTATTGCAAGATAGGATAAATAGAATTGGAATTTGTGCATAATATGATGAAATTAATCTTAAGAAATGGTTAGTAAAACTCATTTTGAGATCATTTAAAAGGTTGTAAAATAATATAAGTGGATAAGTGACCTAGATAATTAAAGGAGTGATTATCTAGTCTTTACGTAGATTCCAAGTATTCTTTTTTTTTGTTGACTAAAAGGATTCCTCTCTCTTTTGTATTTTTGAAAGAAAATTGTACAATGTAGAAGGAAATAATGAAATGAAAAAATATATAGAAGCATTAGGCCATGAATAAATAATGGGTCATGAAACTCATCCAAGAAAAATAGTAGAAGAGAACCATCTAGGAGGATCATTTGTGCATGACACAACTACAAAAACCGATTAGAATTTTTAAAGTTGAGCTTCTTCAAAGCAAATAGAAAATAACTTGTTCAACTCACCTCCTAATAGGATTCAAGTCTCAATAAGGAAGTAGGTAAACATAGAACTTGAGGAGCACAAATTGATAAGAGAACGTGGTCATGTAATAACATCATAATAAAGCAACTACTATTAGGTTGAAGAATTGGAAACAAGACATAAAACAAAAGACTAGGTTAGCACTGATACTGAAGACAGAAACTAGACATAACCAGAGAGACAAGATACCAAAATAAATAACACCCTTTCCATAACTAGGGATCCTTAAACAATCATAATAATTCAACCACAGACATAATCTCCTTCTACAGGTTACCAGGGTCACGATACTTTTCTTCATGGACCCATATGTTTCTCTCATTCCGAAGAAAATATAAAGTAGACAAAGTAGTTATTTTCTTAGTGTCCTTTTTCATAATAACTAACTCTCCAACATCCTTTGGGTAAAGACTTGTAATATTCCTATCATAGTATTCTTTCTAAACAATTTTAGCATACAATCAGTTAAAGGATACATGATTTGAGCCTTCATAATCATTCATACATAAAAAGCAGATAGACACTGATTCAATTCCCAATCTTTTAATATAATTAGAGGTAGGAAATGCTCAAGAAGACTTTCTAGGCATGAAACAAAAAGTTTTTAGGAGCTTCACTACACCAAATCCACAAAAAGGACCCATAGTCAGTACCTTTACTTCTTACACCTTCCCAGAGTTCCTTTATGCTGACTTTATTCCTCCCTAAAAAGGATATGTAATCTTTTGATTCAAGGGAAATATTGTTAGAAGCAATACAGTTTGAAATAACTCTAGTATCTCTCGACTTAGGCATATTCCACTTCCTATCTTTGATGACAGTACTTAGAAAATCATTACCTCCCAAGAGATTACGAATATAAATATTACCTCCAAAATGGTCAGCTAAGAACTTAGAATTAAACCATCGGTCTTGCCAAATTTAAAAAAAAATTCCTCTCACAAATGTGGATCTTAATAAATGGATGGAAAAGAAGCTTGGCCTTAAGAATATTATTAAAAAGCCATGAGAAATTAGGAAATTCCCAATGCTCCAAAATGTAGTGTTCTTCAGATATTTTTTAGATACCCCTTTCACCCACAAGATGTCTCTTTCTCTAGTTATGTCCCAAGCATTTTTAATCAGACAAGCTTTGACAATTTCCTTACCTTTCCTGAGTCCAAGACCTCCATCATTCTTTGGTAATGTAATATTTTTCCAACTCACCAAATGGAGGTTATTTTTATCTTCAATTTGTCCCCAAGGGACCTCTCTACTTAATTTTTCAAAAATATCAATCACAGATGAAGGGATAGGGAAGGACATAATCTATTATATATGGAAAGTTTGTAGCATGGAATTGATAAGTTCCAACCTACTTGCAAAATAAAGAATCTTTCTTTTCCATGAATCGAGCTTCTTTTTAAACTTATCAATGAGACTAGAGTAGTAATTATTGGACAACTTCTTAGAGAATAGAGGAATACCAAGATACTTATTTGAATCAAACTTACTTTCAAGAATCTCAAGAATCTCAAGGATGTCCACAATAGAACTAGAATCAACCTTCTTAGTAAAGAAAACGATGTTTTTTATGATTGATAGACAAACCAAACTCCATACCAAATTTAGTTAAAATGTGCATGATATTTGTAGCATTGATTGGATTGGCTTTCAAGAATTTCATGAGGCCGCAAAAAATACATGAGATATTGTAGCATGCTGTGAAGAATTACTAGGAGTAATAATTTTCTAATTCAAATTTTACTTCAACATTTCAGTCAAATCATGCATCACAATCACAAAAAGATAGGGAGAAATCATGTCTCCCTATATTACTCCATTAGAAGGAGTAAAAATATCAGTTGTCACACCATTAATAAGAATCAGATAAGAAGTAAAAGAAAAAATAGCTTTGATCCAACTTGTCCAACCAGATGGAAAACCCATTCTATACATAATGGAGTAGAGATACTTCCATTTCACATAATCATATGCCTTTGATATATCTGCCAAGATACACATGTTACCAGAATCTCTATAGAAATTACTAATGATTTCATTAGACAATAAAGTGGCATCTATTATACTTCTCCCCTGAATAAAAGCACAGTGACTGATATCTATTGTAGAAGGAAAAATTAATTTCAATATGCTAGCAATAAACTTTGAAATAATTTTATCAAAATTATTGCTAAGGGAAATCAACCTTTAGTTTGCAATGAAAGTATATTCCTTGCTCTTTGAAATTAGAGTTAGGAAGATCTTGTTTGCTTCTTTAAGAAGAGTATCTTTAGCAAAAAATTATTTTATGGCTGCATAAGTATCATCTCCTATAGTCTTCCAGAAAGATTTTAAAAACATATCATTTAAATCATTTGGACCAGGGTCTTTGACAACAATCTGATTAATAACAATATCATCTACTTCTTTTCCAGTTATAGGATTCAAAATAGTAATCCTCTAAGCATCTAAAAGTGTAGGTCCCCTCCACGGTCCCTTCCAGACGTTATCATTAAGAGAATGATTATTAAAGAGATTTGAATAGAAGTCTATGCCTACAACTTTAATATCCTCAACATTGTGGTTGAATTAATCATAAGACTTTTCATACTATATTGTTGTATTTTGGTTTTCAAAGAGAATTTTTTTGTGGTATGGAGTTACCTTCTTTAAGCCACTGAACATGTGATTTTTGTTTGATTAGAGCTTTTTCTGCTGACTCAACACACTTAACTTCTTTCCTTAATTTCTTGGCTTTCTCTCTATACTCCTCACTTAAAGGATTCATATATTCTTCATTTTGTTCTATATTAGACTCATATCTCAAAGACTTAGCATTATCAAAAAGATCACCCGCAAAAGTTTTATTCCACCTCTTAAGAGAAATTTTGACACTGTTAATTTTTTGTATAGATGAAACATGTAAAAACCAAATATTTCAATATCCATAGCATCTTTAATAACTTCCAAGAAGTTAGATCTATAAGTACTTACATTAATAAAGTGAAAAGGAGCCTTGAATATCCTGGTATTGCCAAATATCAAATAAGAAGTGTGTGTTAAGAAGAAATCTATCAATTTTAGATGTAATGAAGTCCTTACCATTTTAGTTATTATCCGAGGAAAATAATGGACCCCCAAGATTCATATCAAGCAACCCATAATTCATCATGCAATACTTAAAATCCTCCATATATTTCTTTATAGGTGGGGAATTACATATTTTTCCCCTTTGGTCCTATGAGTATTGAAGTCTCCTAGAATAAACCAGGTAGTATTGATATTTCCACTTCAGGATTCAATATTGTTCCACATCCTCAACCTCTCAACATCACCATTATGACCATAAACCACAGTCATCAAAAAGGAAAACTGTAACATACTAGATCTCATACCCTACCCTAGAAGTTGACATTTTGGACTTAGGCAAACAAGGTTGAAGGTTAGACCTAAATAGATGTTTAGTATAGCCCCAATGAGTTAATGCATGTATCGATCACCTTAATGTAACCTAATGATCTAACATTAATCTTAGGTTTATAATAGATACATAAAATATGCCACATAACTCATTTTGGTGGTAATATGAAGATAAGAAACTTATTTGGATGAATAATTTAGATAATGGGTCATTAATGGGCCATATGAAATATCTCATAAAAACAAGTCTCAAAAGTAGAAACAAACTTCAAATTCGAAATCTACATATCAAAATTAGCCTACATGTCAAATTTCATTTAATTTGGACTACCTTGAAATATTAGGATAAGTTAGGAGAGAGAAAATGAGTAAAAGGCATAAGTAATGAATAATGTAATTATATAACTTCAAAATATGTAAATAATGTAAAATTCATATTCAACACATCAAGTATAACTTATGGATGAAGTTTGGTCCAATTTGGATGTTGTTTGTGCAAGTTATGCAATTTTAGGTACAATCTGTACTTTTCTGCAGTTTACCCAATTGGGAGGTTTAATTTGCAAATTGTCACATGAATTATAATCCTTATATATTCCCTTACCATTCTCGAGTTTGTGAACCATGCAGAACCTATATTCACCTTAGTTTGAAGGTGTTTCTTTCCAAGGGCATTTTAGGGATTACTCTATTTATAAATGATCTTATCTTTAGAAGTTATCAACCAATGGGGTTATTTCTTTGATTGGAGGTCAGTTTGAATGGCCTATAAGTGTTCATAAACCTACATTTGATATTCAAGAAGCCTCTATGAGTTGTCCTCTTGCATGGGCAAGAAATCCCTAGTCTAAGGACACATGGAAAGCTCCATGGACACCTCATGCTTGACTTCT
This sequence comes from Alisma plantago-aquatica, assembly GCA_963693085.1. NCBI lineage: Eukaryota > Viridiplantae > Streptophyta > Magnoliopsida > Alismatales > Alismataceae > Alisma > Alisma plantago-aquatica. Next base: position 1,468,490,967 of record OY856411.1, read on the forward strand.
TCCTTATCTATAAAGGTTTGCATGTCCATAGGCACCCTTAGCATTGTACACATGGAAAGTAACTTGACACCTTGTGCTTGACTTATCCTTATCCATAAAAGTTTGCATTTCAATGGACACCCTTATACATGACACATGGAAAGTCTCATAGACACCTCATACGTGACCGCTTTCTTTATATAGCCATATTTACCCCTTCCCAACTCCAAATTTGAAAACTCTTGCTCTTCTTTCTTTCCTCTATCTTAGAGCATAACTCCTACTCTATTTGTTCATGAAGGTTCTGTCTCGAGGTAAAACAAGGTGCCTACCTTGGTGAAGAAGGATCCTAGGGTTCCAAATTTGCTCTATTTAGGGTTTCTAAAGCTCCTCTGTGGTTATTTCAAACAAAAATAGTAAGTTTTCTCCTTTCCTTCCCTATTTTCATATTGTCAATATTCCTTCCACCTTCCCCCAGGTCGGAACCATGGCCTTCCATGGTGAAACCCCACCTAGAACCCATAAACACCTCATCTCCATGTTCTTTTGTTAGGGTTTTTTCACCTCTAAAGTGGAGAAGGTGCTTCTTGCTCGAGATAGGAGCTTTATTGGAGAAGCCAGCCTCTCTAAGCTTGGTAACCTTACTTATTGGACCTGTCCACCTTCCCTAGAGGTTATTTTGAGGCTTATGCTTGACTTGGACTGTTTATACTCTGAAGTTGAGGTATGATGTATCCCCTATTATTCATATTGAGCAATTTCTCTCTCTTATTGTATGTTTGCAGACCCGATTATTCATATTGAGCAACTGATCTTTTTCACTCTCTTATTGTATGATGTATCCCTATTCTTCTATGTTGAGCAATTCACCTATGCTTATTCATTCTCTTTGTCCTATGGACAACAACCTATACACATTGCTCTTATCTTTTGATATCATGGTTCTTGTGAACTATCTTGTTTGTGGTAATCGTTGATATTCTCTTGGCTCTTATCTTGTGCCTTGGTGCATGTTGGACTTTTTATGATATGTGCCCTCTATGATGTGGATGTTTATATGTGGACATGTGATGTCTTTTTCCCACTTATGAGGTGGATGTATATGGTGGTCACTTTTGTGGTGACTGCTTTATGTAATCTGACTATACTTTCTATTTGCCTCTACATTTAACATGCTATGTGATTCAGTAGCACTAGAGTAGTGTAATTGCATTGGTTTTTATGATAGATGTGTTATTTCCTACCGAGAAAATGTGATATTTCCAGGTCTTTTGGGATCGAAAGGAACCTCATACCCAGGGCAAGATGTGTGATTCTTGGCCCATGTTTTATATATTTGGGAGATTGGTAGTATTCCTTTCTTTATCAGGTTTCAAGTTTATGTGACTTGGCCTCCTTTGTGTTTATATTGTTCTAGGGCTATTTTTATCTCACATGCATGCAGGTTGACGATATGGGGTGTGTTCCCTAATTCTTTACATGTGCTTGTGTGGAACAATCTTTGTGTTTCATTAATGGCAAGTATTCTTTTGTTATCATATGATTCCAATTCCTTTTCTCTTGATACCCATTTGGGTGGTCCTTATCCTTTCGATGGGAAGCCTTTTATATTTTATATCCTATATTCCATATATTACTCAATTTTATATTTAGTATGCACATACTAGCCTTTGTTGATGTCATCTATTTATTCTTCTTGTTGGACTATGCTTCCAACCCTAGGTGAAGGACTTGGATGATAAGGCATGAAGTTTTGGACTAGCTTAAGAAGTTAATGCTTGGATACAAATTTGTTTTGGTTTAGATTTCCCTCTACTTAGATCCTTATGTTGTATCATACATGTAAATCCTTACGGGATATTATGATGTACTTTTGTAATAACGTTGTGATAAATTGAATATAGTCAACATTTTTATTCCGCTGCTATACTTTGGTTGTTTTGAATAGCATTTATTGAAATTTAAAAATGTTACACCTATTCTAGCATACCTTTGAGTGTGTTTGGAATGGATGTTTTATTCTTCAATTTTTCTTTAGTAAGGGGGCAATCCTGCCTCCTTACAAAAAATTATTGGTAGTAACTTCAACATGAATCAATTGATCAATTTCAAAAATTTTAACCACTGTACAATCTCTATGGACAATGATGATCCTACCCAAAATGTGAGATCATGGTTTGAAAGCCAATTATAATCAGGAAAGTATCTATTCAGGACTTTTCCTATTTTATTATAGTTTGTATCAGAACTATAGTATTGCACCTCCCTCTATAGATCTCTTCCTGGACAAAACTAACCTTATTACTCAGTCCCATACATTCTAAGAGGAGATATACAAAGAAGGGATCATCTAACATCGTGGGTTGTTGAGGTGTCATCCTCAACATTTGTTTCTTCATTATTGATTCTAATCCCCCAAATTTGTTGTTCATAGGTGAGAATGCAGAGTTAATAGTTTTGTGGAGAATACCCATAGTAGGTTTAATAGCAACACTCAGGGGGGATTTGGGTCTCCTACTTCTCACCTCTTGAAAGCCCTCATCTTCAACAGTAGCCTTCAAACTATAATGAACTGAGAAAAATAAAATAGGGGTATTTGAAATCGACCTCTCTTCTTTTTTATCTGATTGATGACTTCATATAAAATCTACATTTTGCTCTGAGTAAGTTGGATTCAAAAACTGAGAAATGCTTTCATCAGTATCAGATTTACAATCATCAATATGGACTTCAACATGAACTTCTATGGGAGGAATCAAATCTTTCACCATCCAAATCGTCTTCTTCTTCCCATTTTCTTTAGAAATTCTTCATGATAAAATAAACCACACTTCTAAAATTTGTACGGGTACCATTCATATGAAATCTCAATCTTATGAATTTCACTATTGTCACTGGACAATATGATTTGTTCTAGGATTTTTTAGTCTGAGTTGATGAGAATTTGAATGTGCATGTACTCAAGTCTTGAATAGGAACCAGTTGGATCATCCATGCAAATAGACAAACCAGTGTAAGAACCAATTCTTTAAAACATATGTATATCCTAGAGTTCAATAGGTAAGTGATAGATCTTGACCCACACCAAAAATTCATTCAGTTTTAGATTCAAGATCTCTTATCCCTGCTTCCATATTGCTATAATAAGAGATCCATTTTTCACATACCATCTCCCTTCCATGCCACGTTTCAGATCAGCTTCCTCTACAAATTTTATAAAAAACAATCCATCTCCATGGTTAAAGATCTCTATCAATCCTTTTGGGTCCCCACAGCTAGCTAATATAGTTTAAGAGAGTCGTGAGGTGGGGCTTGAAGTTGATGATATAGCCAAACAAACATCTATCCCATTTACTCGCATTTTCCTTTTCATCAACCTTTGAGTAGATAAGTTTATCTTGAACAACTTTGATCTCTCTTTGATTCAAAAGAACAACATTATCCGGCCTAGAAAACGCCATCCATAAAAGATAGTTTTCTAGATATGGAATTCTAGAAGGATCTTCATTGGAACCCTCACTATTCCCCTTCATGTTCTAGACATTCTCTGATATCTAGGGGGTTGACGTGCCCTACGAACCCATGGCGACGCCCAATGGGAATTGGCACCCCATGTCACTCATCCTATCACACATGCCAATGCACACTCCACCATCTTGGATTATATGATCACAAAGTTTAGTGATTTTTTCTTCTCTATCATCTAGATTCCAAGTATCCAGATATCAAATAATCATATTATGACCTAATACTTGGCATCACACGAGATATTACTTATTTGAAGATCATTCCAAGTTTTGAGATATATAAGGTTATTTGTGACCTAGGTGGATTATACTTGAATGGAAAAGAAAATGTATTTATCTACTCTTTTTAATCTAAAATTTGTTCCAGGTTGAGATAAAGATGATATAAAGACCTCCCTAAACTTTGGTATCAAATGGAGATTTCTAGACCCACTTATGGATTTTCCAAGATTGGGGATAATCTTATTATAGTTGAAATTTACATTTGATTATTACCAAAATAATCGATGTCAAATCCAAAGTCCGGATAATCCATGACATTGGACATGTGACACATATGTGCCTTTTAATCCTGGTTAGGATCTAAATATCGAGTGGTTGCCACATTATCTTCCACCTCGCACTTAAAACCTGCATGAGCTGGGCACTGGCTCCACCTACAGATCCCTAGTTCTTGCACCTCAAGCCACCATTGTCCAAAATCCTTATTCTATTGGTTTCAAGAGAGAAGGGGGATTTAAAAAAACCATTAACTTCTTAAAAAAACCATTAAATCAAGAGAATTTCGCCATCTTCAACTGTCTTGCACTTGAGATCAAGAGAATGTACTTTACTTTTAAATCTTGTCTTGATTTCCCTCCTATTATAGCTAGGAATTGGGATCTGCTGTAACCAATTCCTAGATGTGTGTAGTCACATGTATGGGTATGGCTTATAACTTTGTCCCCTTTTAGGGGGGGTTTTGGAATATACTTACCCAATTTTCCAAAAAACAAAAACCATTAACTTAGCACTATATCGATATGGGGAGATAATGCCCAAACTCTGGTGGTCGTTTTGATAAGGGAAGCCTACCCTGGCCATATTTTGTGACCTATTGCCTATATAAGGACCATGTACGATAACAATGCTTCCCCATGAACTGAACCTTATATCCAATTGTGATGCTAGACCCTATAATCCAACCTTGAGATCTACCATTCTTAGGGGAAACCATGACCTTGAACCTTTGACCCAGTGAGTTCCTGACCAATTCCTCTAGCATTTAGCTTCTCTGGTGTGTGACAAAGAGGTCCAAAAGATCATGAGAGAGCAAGGGATGTCTAGTGGCGGTAACTACAAGCCGCTGTTCTAGTTCTGTTCAAGGACTGGAGACTAATGGGTAACCAATTCCAACCACCATGAGCCACTTTCAGACCTTCCCTAGGTTCGACGAGGTTAGGTAGAGGAGAGACCACCTATTAACAGGTTGTCAGGAGCCAACAACAACATAGTCAATTGAGTCCCTTGCACCTTTTCCTGGTGCAGCAACACTGCTTGGCACACCGATCAAACAAAACATTATTAAACAAGAAGGAGTGATCGTTAGTAGCGAATTACTGAAAATTACTAAAAATTAAAACCATTTACAAAGAGGTACATACACTGGAAAACTCTTTTCAAGAAGAACCAAAGTAATTCAATTACATTATGGTTCACAAGTACATATCTTGTACCATTCCCTCTTGAGGATTACATACATCAACTGCACTATTTAAATTGTATATAAGCAGCATAAGAACCTTGGGGCATCAAGACAAAATCTCAGATCGACTTATTAAACTAACTACTAACTCTAAGGACCTGAGAGTACAGAGACGACACATAGGACTCTATATACAAGACATGACATCCAATGTCTCCACCTGAGAATTCACTGATGTCCCTGCTGCTGCTGTTTCTCTTCCCCTACAGTAGGGTTCCTGCCTCTTCCTCCGCGTCTACCTAAAACGTTGGATCCCACGGGGGTGAGACAATTGAAATTGTCCCAGTGAGAGATATAGCTCTCCGCCAAAAACATTATTATTGTAGTTTATTAGAATAAAACTGAGCAGAGGAATTTATATATTCAATAGCAGTTCAAGCAATGTCTAAACAGGTTAGAGCAATATTCTTATTCAAAGCATTTCAGCTGTAACTTGATAAAGCAGCATGTCACTTATCCAATAAGGAATATGAAGAACATGTATAACTTTTATCCGATATACTAAGCAAGATAACATCAACCAGTGATTATTGTATTTTAACCTTAAGGAAATATGCTACATGGATGATTACATTTTACAATCATACTTAATGCCCTGAAGAGATGAAGTATACCGTTCATGCTCCAACCGACCATGATTACGTTAGCATTCATACCACACAAGGTCAATAGAAGAGCCGGACTCCAAGACTTCAAACTTCTCGGTCAGTATGAGATTATATGGCAGAGACATCACGTGTCAAACTGCAATTACCTTTCCAGGGTATATTGGCATCTTCGCTACAGAGTTATATCCCATAGCATGTACTCTCTTCAGGGTTATGGCCCGTAGCCAATGCCTGGTATCATATCATGGAGTCATGTCCCGTAGCCATACTCATACTGGGGTAAGGTTTGTAACCAATCCCGTGCATAGGATATAGCCTACAACCATTCCTATGGGGAATAAGGATATAATTGTCCAATTCGCCACATATTCAAAAATATGTGCTCCGAGTTAAACTTGTTTCACCATTCAGAAAATTCTGACGTTGATGGCTCTGTAGTCAGGGCAACTACATTATATGATATCACTTGATTAATTAAGTGTATTACCATATTCTTTTAGCATCAAACAAGTTCTCAAACATCAATTATTTTAACAATTGCTACAAAGAATGTGTAATACTTTCATCAGGTATGGTTCAATTATTTAATAAAGCATTGGGATCTCAGTCCCTCATCTCATCAGGAGCATTCTCATCTTTTCACAAACGCATCATCATTATTATAATAAAATGGATATTCAAACCCTCAGTTCATCAAAGAGCACTTGTTATCATTTATCAGGTAACTAAAACACCTTCAGGTCATCTGACCAAGGTAACATGATACTTGCTACACAAGCATCTCACATGGCTCTCAAGGCACATTTCATCTCTTATTACCTCTCACTAGGCAACAAAGCATGTTATGGCTCATAAGGACCATTAACAATTTCAATAAATGAAACATCATAGCTCATACCTGGCTATGCTCATCATCTCATGATACTTGCATGGTCAGAATACATGATGATAGTTATATCAATTACATATCAGCATCATGCTATACAAGGGTAACACCACTAATCCTTTATTAGGGTAGGGTTTCCCAATTCATGTCAATTAGAGATACTCATCCTATTATCCATCATTAGAGCTATTGTTAATCATCTCATTGCCTAAAATTAGGGTCATGTACTATAACCCAAAATTAGGGTTTCATATCACATTACATCACCCTATATTAGGGTTTCATATCTCATTACATCACCATGTATTAGGGTTTTACACATTATTACCCTAAATTAGGGTTTCTCATCACATACTTACCTTGAATTAAGGTTTCATATAACATTTCCCCTAAAATTAGGGTTTCATGTAGCTTCACCCAACCTTAGGGTTTTCATGAAGCATTCCCTTAAATTAGGGTTTACCAATAGAATACCCTACATTAGGGTTTATCATATCATTATCTTGAATTAGGTTTACACCATCACCCTAGATTAGGGTTAGGGTTCATCACCCTTCTCAATTAGGGTTTCATGATCTCATCGTCATGGATCAAACCCTAATTACATATTTTAATCATGTTGAAAGTGTTGAGGATCAATCACTACATGATTATCACTCATGTAGAAGTTCCTCTCTCTCTCTCATCCTCTCTAGGAGTGTAATTACATCAGACTTGATTAGATTAGGTCAATTCAACTTGAATGAAGGGTTGGCATATTGTATTAAGCCATTACTTTCATAAGCATCAAAGGTTAACCACTCAAAAGGTACTAATCACTTAAGTACCTTAAAGGTACAACCATTGTAATTACCTTTGATAAACATCATCAACAATCAGGGGGTTAATTATACTCACATGGTTTGAGTCAATTAGACCTTCAAACGGTCTTGACCAGTTGTAAATCAAATCATCCCATTCGGTTTTGAAACTGAATGCATCCATTTGATCTTGAAACTGAATCTCTCCATTCGGTTTTGAAACCAAATCTCTCCATTCGGTCTTGAAACTGAATCTCTCCATTTGGTCTTGAAACCAAATCATCAACCCTTGAATTGAAATCGAATGGACATCTCAACATTGAAATCAATTGAGTGTTGAAACCGAATGAGCAACTTAACATTGAAATCGAATGAACATCTAATGGTTTGAGATCGTTTGTTCTCCAAATAGTCTCAGGACCATTTGATCCAAACTACCTTGAAACTGAATGGACCAAAGAGGGTTCCTCCAATCAAATTGATTTAGGGTTTGTACTCATTGAATCATCAATCGATTGAACTATTGAAGATACATCAGATCGTAGCCCTTGGATCTTCAACCATCATCATAATCAACCATTAACCTCCAAACAATCTTTAGAACATTTGATCTCTAATGGTCTTGAGACCGTTTGAGTCAAACCACCTCAAAACTGATTCCCTCAACTAGGGTTTCCCTCAATTCAATCGATTAGGGTTTGTAATTAATGGATCATTCATATATGGAGCCTTTAAAATCAAATCAATTGATATCATTGGATCATCAACCATCCACATCAGCATTGATCCTCCAAATGGTTTGAGACCGTTTGATCTCAAACGGTCTTGAGACCGTTTACTCCCAAATGGTCTTGAGATCGTTTGGTTTCAATCGATCTTGAAACCGATTGGTCCCAAAATTGAAACTGTTTTCCCAAGATATTCATTAAGGTGTCTGTTTATGATGATGTCATCATCATCAAGGTTCGATCCTTCAAAATATACTGCCATTCTTATGGAAATTCTATCAATTATTCAAAGGAATTTCAAGAAGAACAAAATGATCAACAATAGATGAACAATTGAATGTAATAATAACATTTAAGGGTTTAAGTTATATAACCCGTCTTCAAAGTTCAAACCAAGCTTAAAGCTTCACGTTTGTAATGGTGAATGAAGCTTTCTCAACCTCCCAAGGTCCGTCCTCAAGCTTTTGAATGAAAAGAAATGGCTAGAAATGAAAATTGAATGGAGAAAAGAAGAAATCAAGCATTGATTTTCGATTTCCACCATGAAATCAAGGTTGAAGATGATTAAGGAGCTTACCTACAGGTTAGGGCACATCCTCCTATTTCTCCTAATCTCCCTTGTGTTCAACCAAAGTAAGGAAAGAAAGAAAATCTGAAAAAGAGTCTTTGGTTGAGTGGGAAATGAAGTGTATATAAAGGAATTTCAAGAGAGAGAAAGTTTTATAATAATCCTTCAACTCCCCAACTTGATGCCACTTATCCCCCTCACTTCCTTGCATACGAATCCACATTCTTTTGCCTTTAATTCCTCTTCATTATCCTTGAAATAAAGGAAAATCAATTAAGCACCTTAATTCATATAATACTAATATCCCATATTTAGTGGATATTACTTTTTAGTTAACTAATGTGAGTGGGCTCTCCACTCACTTAGGATATTTTCGGTGCCATAGCAAGGAACAAGGTCGTCCACACTTATCCAAATTCAACCTTCACATATTTTGTTGAAGGTCACTCCCATTAATATATTTATTTTTGCATTAAATTGAATTATGTTTCCAATTATACTTAAATCTTGATTATTTTAATATCAAGATTCTCTCTCCTCCAAAGTGATTCAAATGAGGCGCCCCTCTCATTTTCTTTTCTCTACATGATGCCAAGAAACATGGGAGACTCTCTAGAGATGGTATTTTGCATAATGAACCCTAGGTTTTGGGTAAATTCCACATTACACCAAAACTAGGTTTTAATGCACAAACATTGCTTAATATGCTCTTTCTTGGTGCTCAGGCTATCACAAGCCATACCTCTGCATCATTTTCATTCTTATGATGCTTCAACACTTGAGGAACACTTTACCATGTTACATTTGCAAGTTAACCCATCAACTTGGATAATTTGCACTTTAGCCCAACACAGGTAAAACATTGTTTCAACATTATTAAAAAAAGACTGAAATTGAAACATAAGCTCCTCTTAAGTCTTAATTACTATTCAAAAGATAAGATCAAGCACCTAATAAACTTTATTAAGCAAAACATCTAGCGTTAAGCATAACCCAGGTCAGGGATGTTACAAATTATCCACCCCTAATAGGGATTTTATCCCCAAAATCATCCTGAGAAAAGAGAAGGGTACTTCCTCCTCATCTCTTTCTCTAGTTCCCATGTAGATTCTTCAATGCCACTATGATGCCAGAGAACTTTAACAAGACATATATCTTTCTTTTTCAGCTTTTTAATTCTTTTATCAAGGATCATCACAGGTCCTTCAACATATGATATATCATCATTTAATTCTACCTCCATAGGTTGCAAAACTAACTCGGTGTCAAGATGACACTTTCTCAACAAGGAGATATGGAACACTAGATGCAACTTATGCAGCTCGGGTGGCAACTCTAGCTTATAGGCTACCTTTCCAACCCGTTCAATGATTGGATAAGGCCCCATAAATCTAGGAGCTAACTTTCCTTTCTTCCCAAATCTAAGGACACCTTTCCAAGGTAAGACCTTGAGAAATACTTAGTCTCCAACTTGGAATTCTAAAGGTATTCGCCGTTTGTCGGTGTATGACTTATGTCTATTCTGTGCAGCCTTTAATTTTTGTTGGATTTCTTTAATCTTCTCAGTTGTCTATTACACATGCTCAGGACCCAAAAGTTGATATTCTCCTATTTCATACCAACATAAAGGAGATCTACAACGTCTACCATATAATTCTTCATATGGTGCCATATCAATATTGTACTAATAGCTATTACTATAAGAAAATTCTATTAAGCTCAAGTGTAGATCCCAACTTCCTACAGACTGAAGGGCACATGCCCTAAGCAAGTCCTCCAAAGTTTGTATGGTCCTCTCAGATTGTCCATCTGTCTATGGGTGGAAGGCAGTACTAAACATTAACTGTGTAGCCAAAGCTTTATGTAGTCATTCCCAAAAATGACTCATGAACTGGGGACCTCTATTAGAAATGATTGTAGCTGGAGCCCCGTGCAACCACACTATCTCATCTACATATATCTGTGCCAGCTTCTTAGCAGTGTAGGTTGTTTTGACAGGAAGAAAATATGTTGTCTTAGTCAACCTATCAACAATCACCCATATGGAATCATGACCTTTGGTTGTTCTAGGTAAACCAACCACAAAGTCTATGGTCACATGATCCCATTTCCACTGCGGTATAGGTAAAGGTTGCATTGTTCCTGTGGGATTTTGATGTTCAACTTTAACTTGCTGACACACCAGACACCACATCACAAACTCAGCTACATCTTTCTTCAATCCTAGCCACCAATACATATCTTTCAAGTTAAGATACATTTTGGTGCTCCCTGGATGCATTGCATACATCAAAAAATGAGCTTCCTCCAAGATTAACTTCTTTAAGTCATTGGCATTAGGTACTACCATACTACCATGGGAACAACCAAAAACACCGACGGAGATACATAGTTTCCTTGGACTGGCAGGCTATTATAGAAGGTTCTTTAAGAACTTTAGTTCTATAGATTTACCCCTAACCAAGTTGACCAGGAAGGAGGTTCCTTTTGTCTGGAATGACAAGTGTCAACATTCTTTCCATCTGTTGAAAGAAAGGTTAATAAGTGCACCTATATTGGTGTTACCTGAGCAAGGGAAGGGGTATGTAGTTTTCTGTGATGCATTTAAGAATGGTCTAGGATGTGTGTTGATGCACGATAATCAAGTGATTTCTTTTGCCTCTTGACAACTTAAGAAACACGAGGAGAATTATCTGACACATGATCTAGAGCTAGTTGTTTTGGTGTATGCTTTGAAGATCTGGAGACATTATCTCTATGGAGAGACATTCTAGATTTTCACAGACCTTAAGAATCTAAAATATATCTTTTCACAGCATGAGTTGAATATGAGACAACGCCGCTGGATGGAGTTAATCAAGGACTATGATTATACAATTGATTATCATCCAGGGAAGGCTAATGTAGTTGCTGATGCACTGAGTAGAAAATCATCATCACCAGCCCTAGATAAAGCACAGTTGAACTCCTTAGTGTGCTTAAAGAGAGATATGCTTATCTCTATGAGGAAAAACAATGTACAACTTAAGGTATCGTTGTTAGTCGGGTTGTTAGCTGAGATGCACATAAAACCTACTCTGAGAGAGCAGATTAACAAAGCACAGCAAGTGTATACTGTGGTTCAGCAAATCAAGTCAGAGTATGGTAGTGAGAAATGGGATGGCTTTGATGAATCAGAGGATCAGGAGGAAGACGTCAGTGGCCGAGGATGGACTTTTTTTGTGTTTGTCAGAATGACCTCCACCAGGGCGAAACAGCAGCATGATCAAATGTAGTGGACGTACAAGATGACAACAGAGGAAAGTACACTCCTACCACCAAGTCATGCTTAGAAAGGTAAGGGTACTATCATCTTTTAACCCCGTTCCTATACTTCATCCACTCAAGTGTGAGGTTCTAGTATGTCAAGCGTCCATTGGCTGACGTAACTGCCTAGATTTTAGAGAATAATACCATATAAGTTGACATGGACTGCTTTGATTGGCCCATATATATTTATCTCATACGAATTCTAGTAATTTGTGGGTAGGTCATAGTACATCAAAAGTGTATATAGATTTGATTAGAAAAATAAGTAGAATTTGAATAAAATGGTTTCATGAACTAAATATGATTTGAATTCTAAAATATACCTAATACATGAATGTAGGATTTTTAATACATGTAATTCCATTTTTTATGAATAGGATGTTAATCATGTTGAATAAGCTTATTTGATGTATATTCTGATATAAGTGAATAATGATGATCCCAAAGTCTTAAATCAGATTAGGATGATATTGATGGTCATATAGGATTTCTAAGCCATAAATGTATAAATTAGGGTTTTAAGACTATAATTATGACTATATCATAATTATTGTCCTAAATTAAACCTAATGTGGGGTGGCACTGGCAATTTCGGAGGCGACAAGACAGGTGATGATGGTCTCTACCTTCCTCTGTTGATCACCAATTTTCTTCATTCGATGGCATTGATATTTCTGGAGGAAGTACTAAGTCTTGGGTGGATTTGTTAAAGCACAAATAGGGGGATACATCCCTAGAGAAGGTGGATCTAGAGTTGTGTGGTCAAAGGCTCATATACCCGTAAGAGGAAGCTAAGAAGAATGTGCAGCGCTAGAAACTCTGTGTGCAAGCTATATTGTCGAATCGAGTGTTCACATTCCTACTCTACAAAATTATCTCTCACAAGTATGGATTTTCAAGGGTTCGATTGAAGTAATGAGTTATGGAAGAGAAATCTTCCTAATCAAATTCTCTAATAAAATTGATATGGAGAATGTTCTCTATGGTGGAGTTTGTTTTGTTAGAGGGAAACTAATGGTGCTAATGAGGTAGAAGTCAGGAGCTGTCCTCAAGTGATTTAAACTCATAGACATGTCTATATTGATCAAAGTGCATGATCTTCCTCTAGAATTCTGGGACATGAACATGTTTGCAAGATCGGGTTTATTTCTTGTAAATTTGCTTCGTGTTAATATACTTACATTTGAGATGAAGAGGCTCGACTTTGCTCTTTCCCAAATTTCAATGCTTGTGAATTCTTCTTTCCCTAAATTGTTGGAGATAGCTGGTAGTAATGATTCTTCTTGTAAGGAAATATGGCATCAAGAAAGGCAGTGAAAAGAAAAATTTTACTAGCCATATTCCCAAAAGATAGTAAATTGTGTCAACAACTATGAGATGGGAAGGATAGTTGTGAGGTTATACATGGTCTTGGAGAAAGTCTGGCGAGAATGCTCTCATTTTAGTGTGCATCTTTCTTCAAGTTGGACATGGACATCTTTCGTCTCCGGCCTCCTAGTCTGGCACCATGAACGACGGCTGGCGTCATCCTCCTAGGGGCAGGTAATAGCCTCCTTGCCTTAAGAGTAGTCCATGAGGACCACCGGGAACTCCTTTCTTTCTTGTGGAACCAATAGGAAGGAGTTTCCCCTTCTAGTCAACATGCTAGCGTCGACTTGCTCTACCAATTGTCTCTCCCTTGTTGTTCTTCTTTTTGATGGGTAGAACTTCCTCGGACTCTCTTGGTTACCACAACTAGAGAAGACAACAATTTTCAGAGCTTATTGTTGTGTCTGGTAAGACTCCAGTACCCTTCTATTCATAGGAGTGCCCGATTCAGGGTTCCTAATCAATTTGGAAATCAAAGAGATGACTTTTTATAAATTTTCTAAAGCCTGCAAATAGCAAATTGGTCGGTTTGCACACCCACCTAGTCAGTTTGTATGCAAACCAATCAATTCATGCCATGAACTGGTCGGTTCGTGCAATTTCCTATTCTGAATCACATTGATATTCAATGCATGCCTAACGCAAAACATGTGTCAACACTAATCCTTGATCCAATCGAATTGACCATTGAACCAAGTGGTTCATTACATGAACCGGTCAATTAGAACCTATGAACCGATTGGTTCACTATGTGAACCAATTGTTTCACACCCTGGTTCAGCCGTCGATTAGTCAATGTTGATTCCAATTGACTTGACACACCAACCGATCAGTTCAACACTTAAATCGAACGCTCCATTCAGTCAATTTTGAACCATCTTTGTTTAAATTGAATATCGAAACACTTTTAGTAATCAAATTAAACATCATTCATGAATAAGCTCCTATTCCAAGTGCATCTTATGCATGTGACCCTATATATTCCAAGTTCCATTGGCAGTGAATGTCAATAACTAGCTTATGACATCACAAGCAATGATTGGTATCTAGCAAGAAAGCATTGCTACCCAAGTAATTGGAAAGTTGGAGAACAACTTCAGCCTACAGTCTGTGATTGGTGTTATAGTGATTGTATAGTTCCTTTGTATCTGATACCTAGATCGAACTAGAGGAATGGAATTGTCATCCTCTTCAGCGTTCAATCCATGTTCCTTGACTAGAGAAGACTGTCTGAGATATATGTGAACTCAACATATATCGATTCACATGTACATGGACATGCTTTTATTAGTCTTGCTTATCAAGTGGCCAGGATATCAAAGGACAAATCCCATCTACATCACTCACAACCATCTCCATGTGTCACAGTGCACCCGATCACCACCTTTATGGAAACCCTTATTCAGGATCATGATGGATAATGTCAAAGCACACCAAATGACATGTGATGAGTGTAGTGATTTCTGGTCTATGAACCACAATCACCACTGTCACTTTGAGAGATGATTTTGACTAACATTGAATGGTTCCATGCATCACTCTCAAGGTGGGTCTATCTGATACACTATTCTCTAACAAGAATCTATGTGTTTGGTTTTATATCACATATCATGACTCGATGAGAATTTTTCATAAACCAACACACATTCTAGTCTTATGTGTTATTGATGTCTATTAGCCCACCACAATAACAACTGATTGGGGACATAACAATAATGTATATTATCTTAACACATGTATGATCTCATTGTTCAGGTCCTCAACCTGAAGACATACATCATTGAGTAATATCATTCTTTATATGTTTATTATGTAACATTGTTATCTCATAACTGAATGAAATAGAATAAATTGGAAGATTTCCTTTAATATCAATCAAACGGTTTGCAAGTTATGTCATTGCAATCATCATATGATTGGCTCTCTAGGAAACGTACCAACAGACTCCCACTTGCACATAGAGCCAATCACCCATGAATTAAATCCCAAGTGATCTAACATGACCCTCGTGCTTCTATTGTGAAAGTTGTTTTGTCAATGGGGGTCATCCACATTGCACTCAGTTGGTACTCTGCAAATCTTTACATCTCCTTGATGTATAATTTATCATATGATATGGAATCTCCTTTGTATGTTCTTGGAACACTGATGCGATCTTGGTTCCTTAGCTTGAAAAATAGATCCATTGTGTCACAATATAGCTCAATTGCATTACTTATGTTTGGAAACACCCCAAGTTCAGAGATGAACTTATTGATCCAAACAACATCCTTTGCTGCATTGGATGCAACAATATACTCGTCCTCTATTTTAGAATCTACAATTGTCTCTTGCTTGGAACTCTTCTAGCTCACAGCTCCATTATTGAGGAAGAACACATATCCTGATTATGATCTCTAATCATCTTTGTCAGTTTAGAAGCTTGCATCAGAGTAACCTTTTATCACCAACACTTCCTCACCACCGTAGACAGAATTGATTCTTAGTTCTCCACAAGTACTTGAGGATGTTATTCACATTAGTACAGTGATCTTCATCGGGATCTGACTAATATATGCTTGTCATGCTCAAGGCATACAAGACATTTGGGTGAGTGCATAACATTTCCTACACTATGGATCCAATTCCATATGCATATGGAATCTTTGTCATGTGTTTCCTTTCTTAATAAGAATTGGGACATTGAGCTCTAGAGATAGTAAAACCATGACACATGGGAAGGTTGCCTCTCGCTGAGTTCTCCATGATAAACCTCTTCAACACATTGTCAATGTAGGTGATCTGACTTAGTCTGAGAAGCTTTCTGGGTCTATCTCTATAGATCTTGATTCCTAAGATGTAGGATGATTCACCTAAGTCCTTCATAGAGAATGTATTTCCAAGCCAAGTCTTTGCCATATGTACAGTGGGTATGTCATTTCCCATCAATATTATGTCATCCACATACAATATGAGGAATACAATCATTCTCCCTCTAACCTTCTTATAAACACATGATTTATTTTCATTTTGACTGAAGCCAAACTCTTAGACTATTTTGTCAAATTGAAGATTCCGTATTCGAGATTCTTGCTTCAATCCATAGATTTACCATTGTGGCTTAAATACTTTATTTGCATCCTTTGGATTTATAAAACCCTCAGACTGTGTCATATACACATCCTAAAGAAGATTCTCATCAAGGAATGTGGTTTTAACATCCATCTACCAAATCTCATAGTCTTGATAATCTGCAATGGCAAGCACAATCCTGATGGACTTAACCATGGAAACTAGAGAAAAGTTTTACTCATAGTCAACATCTTGAATTTTTCTAAAACCCTTTGCAATCAATTGACCTTTGTAAGTTTGTACATTACCATCCATGTCGGTCTTCTTCTTGAAGACCCACTTGCACCCTATGGGTTTTACCCCTTCAGGTGAATCCACCAAGGCCCATACCTTGTTGGCGTACATGGATTCCATCTCAAATCTCATGGATTCAAGCCATTTCTCAGACTCTGGTCCTTTAACATCTTCTAGGTAGGTAGTTGGCTCATCATCAATGACCAAGTCATTGCCTTCTTGAGTCACAATATGACCAAATCTTTGTGGCTCAAGTTGTCTCCTACTAGATCTGTGTGGTCCATGTGCTACTTGAGGAATTTGAGATTCTACAATGGTTTGTGACTCTTTATGTTCCTTTGTACCTCCTTAGATTTAATGTTTTCTTGTTGGTCTCAAACTTCTTCGAGTTCTATCTTTCTGCCACTGATTCCTTTGCAAATGAATTCCTTTTCTAGGAATGCATCATATCTCGCAACAAGAACTTTGTTGTCGATTGGGTTATACAAGTAGTATCCATTGATTTCCTTGGGATACCCAAAAAAATAACATTTATCATATCTTGGGCCAAGCTTTTCATGAAACATTTAATTGAAATAATCTTCACAACCCCAAATCCTCATAAAAGACACTTTGGGACGCTTCCCAGTTCAAATCTGATATGGTGTATTTTGAACCTATTTAGATGGTACATAGTTTAGTGTAAACAATACAGTTTCAAGAGAATAACCCCAGAAGGAAGTTGGAAGATTAGAAAAACTCATCAGTGATCACACCATGTCTAGAATGTGTGATTCCTTCTTTTTGATACACCATTGTGTTGTAGTGTTCTAGGTGGAGTCAATTGTGATATGATACCACAGGCTCGCAGAAGGTCCTCAAACTCTTGGCTTAAGTATCCTCCACCTTAATCAAAATGAAGTGCCTTCATACTTTTTCCAAGTTGGTTCTATACTTCAATAATAAAATCGTTGAACTTTTCAAGAGTTTTTTTTTATGTTTCATCAAGAAACATAACCATACCTATTGAAATCATCAGTGAAGGTAATGAAGTATTGATACCCACCTCTAGCATTTATTCTAAAATGGCTACATACATTAGTATGAATAAGTCCTAATACATCACTAGCCCTCTCATTATTACTAGCGAATGGAGCCTTTGTCATCTTACCCAACAAACAAGGCTCACATGTCTCCATTGATTCAAAATTAAAAGAGTCTAGATATCCATCTTTATGGAGTCAAGAGATGTGATTCTCATTGATGTGCCTAATATGAGAATACCAAAGATACATTTGGTTTGAGTTTTTGAGTTTCAACCTTTTTGTATTTATGTTATAAACATTTATATTACTATCTAATAAATAAAGACCATAAGACATTGGGGCATTTCCATAAAAGATCTCATCTATTGAAATAGAACGTTGACCTTTCTTTATATGAAATTTATATCCATCATTATCCATACAAGATATATAAATAATATTTCTATTTATGGCAAGAAGAAAATAGCACTTATTTAACTCTATTACAAGCCCCATGGGTAAAGATAAATCATAGCTTCCAACTGCAGTGGCAACAACTCCTGTTCCATTACCAACGCACAGTTCAACCTCATCATTTCATAAAGGCTTACTTCTTTTCAGATCCTACATATTCAAACATATGTGAGATCCACATCCAGTATCTAGTACCCAAGATGAAGAAGTAGACATATTTATCTCAATAGCATATATACCTAAGTTTGAGATCACTATCCCTTCCTTTTTCTTCTTCAATTCCTCCAGATAGAGAGGGAAATTTCTCTTCCAATGTCCAAGTTGGTGACAATGGTGACAACTACCTCCCTTGGTAACCTCTCCTTTTGGCTTTAGTGAAGAAGATTTAGGATTCTGACTAGCTTTAGAACTCTTCTTATCTTTGACTTTTCCCTCGAACTTTCCATTTCCTCTACTGATCATCATCACAGACTTGGGCTTATCTCTCTTCATTTGCATTTCATCCATTCTCAACATGCCAAGTAATTCTGACAACAGCTTGTCAAAATTGTTCATGTTGTAGTTCATGACAAACTGGCTATATGACTTTGGCAGTGACTACAAAATCACATATGTGGCTAACTCTTGACTAAAGGGAAATACCAGTCTAGTGAGCTTTTCCACATACCCAATAATCTTGAGTACTTGGAGACCTACTGGATCTACTTCTACCATGTTAATCATGAATAATGCCTTGGAGACATCATATTTCTTTTATCTTGTCTGATCTTCGTACATGTTCTTATGATGTGTTACCATCTCATTAACATTCATGTTCACAAGCTGTCTCTACAACTCATAGTTCATGGAGCACATCATCAGGCATATGAAATCTATGACATCCTCAGAGTGCTTCTTGTAATCATCTTTGTCATCCTTAGGCACACTGGGAGCAGGTTCATCTGGCTCTGGTGTTTTTAGGACATAGAGCTTGCACTCTTGTGTGACAACAATTCTCAATGTCCTGAACAAAAAAAATGGAAATTATTCCCATTTAGCTTGTCCTTCTCAACGACCGAATGCAATGAAAATGTGTTGTTTGTCATCACTTGATTCTACAAGAAAAAATGGCAGTTTGTCAAACATTTTTTGTTTGAATTGATTTGATTAAACAAATTTGATAAAGTTTAATTAGAACTTTAATTAATTATCACTCCCACTATTTTGTTCAAATAGATACCCCTAATGTGTCAATTTGGAAGATTACAACATACAATCTTCTAGTGAGCCATGATCCATATTTCATCAAATCATGAGTCAACTTTGACTGATCACCCACAACTTGACTATTTAGGTAGGAAAATTTTACCAATTGTATCTAAATACAACTCTTGGATAGATGGTGTGCCTAATTCTTTATCACAACCCATATATATGCCTCTAGGTATGTAATCTCATTAAGATCATGTAGTTAAGCCTGACCTAAAATCCAACATGATAGAATATACACCCTACTTTGGAAGATTTGCATATCAACCACCACACTTCCACGAGATGGACAACACACCACGCTTTGGCGTAACCTATGCTTGTCGATCAATTTTTTCATGTGTGTCATTTATGAAAAGTATCTAAGACTTAATATTATACTTTGGGGATTTTATAAAAATATATATACATATCCAATCACCACATATTTATAGTACGTATAATATACATGCTATAAACATAATGAAACATGCAATACTAAACACAAGAAATGGTTATGGCCATCTAATGTAATTCCTTGGAGCCACAAGGAATTACTACCACCTAAGATCCACATCATATGTAACAACCTGTTGTTGATGATGATCTGTGTTGAACCAGTCTGGGACAATCAGTTCAACTCTTGAACCAGTCTACTGGCCTCTTGGTCAGTCGGTTGGTTGCTTGAACCGGTCGTTTGGCCACATGTGACTTATGGACTCCTCTAGCTGGTCGATTGGGCAACTAGCCGATCGGTTGTCTCCTTCTAATCATTGCCTCCTTGGTCCTCCAGCCGATCCATTCAGCTCCTGAACCAGTCAGTTCTCTTGGTGAGCCGGTCAACTCTCTTAGTGCAGAACACGTTCTTTGACATAAAAAGAATAAAAAGCTACACTAAATATACTTTAACATATTACATTTCAAGGTAAAATATCCAGTTACATTTGAGGGGAGCATATAGGAAGGAAATAATTAATACTTTTACATATGGAAAAGAAGAGAGAGTCTCAGTATACAAAATGAGATATAAAAGGGAACAACAACCATCTACCATGCAAAAAAAGGTCTAGGGGTATAGGCCATAACCATGCTACCAATCACCAATAAACAATTTTAAGGCAATGTGTATAAATTGCATATATATATATATATATATATATATATATATATATATATAGGGATCGTTTGTGGTGTTTAATTGGATATGCACATTATCCAGATTAATTATTTGCATCTTATGAAATGAATACACAATAAAACCAAAATCCAATCATATTGACTAAATCCCAAAACATAGTAAATTAATATGGCTCTGATACCACTCTTAGAAAATATAGCATCAGGAAGGCAGTGGAAACAAAAGTTTTACTAGCCATATCCCCTGAAGGTAGTAGATTGCATAAAAAACTATGAGATGGGAAGGATGGTTGTGAGGTTATACCTGGTCCTAGAGCAAGTCCATTGACATACCCTTTTTATAGCGTACAACTTTCTTCAAGTTGCACCTAGATGCCTATCATCGTTGGCCTCTTGGTCTACCCCCATGAATGACAGCTGACATCATCCTCCTAGTGATAAGCAACAAGCTCCTCCCCTCTAGAGTAGTCCATGTGAACTATCGATAACTCTTGTAATTCTTGTAGAACGGATAGGAAGGAGTTGTCCCTTCTAGTCAACATTCTAGCATTAAATTGCTATCTCATTTGTCTCTCCCTTTCTATTCTTCCTTTTGACAGGTAGAACTTTCTCAAGATCTCTTGGTTACCACAACTAGAGAAGACAAAAATTATCAAAGATTAGTATTGCGTATGAGAAGCCCCCAATACCCTTCTATTTATAGAAGGGCCTTGATTAGGGTTCCCAATCCATATGAGAGTCAAAGAGATTACTTTTCACGAATTGTTCAGAACCTACGAATGGATAACTAGTCAGTTTGCACACTGAGTCAGTCAATTTGGGAGAGAACCAGTTGGTTCGTTCCATAAATTGGTTGGTTCCTACAGTTTCCTATTCTAAATCATATTGGTATTCAATACATGATTAATGCAAAACATGGAGTCAACACTAATCCTTGATCCAATCAAATTGATCGTTAAACTGGGTGGTTCATCCCATGAACGGATCAGTTGGGACCTGTGAACCGGTCATTTCACACTCTAATTCAACCATTAACCAACCAATGTTGATTCCAATTAACTTGATAGTCCAACCGACTAGATCAACACTTGCACTAGTCGTTTTAGAGTCCAGTCAGTCAATTTTGAACCACTGTTGTTTAAATTGAATAGCTAAACACTTTTAGTAATCTAGTTAAACATAATTCAAGAATAAACTCCTATTCCAAGTGCATCATATGTGTGTGACTCTATAGGTTCCAAGTTATATTGGCAGTGAATGTCCATAACTAATTTATGACATCACAAGCAATGATCGATATCTAGCAAGACATCATTGCTAGCTGAGTAATTCAAAAGTTAAAGAACAACTTCAACCTATAATCTATGATTGGTGGTATAGTGATGGTATAGTTCATTTGTCTCTGATATCTAGATTGAACATGAGGCATAGAATTGTCATCCTCTTCGACGTTCAATTCATGTTCCTTGAACTAGATCAAACTCTCAGAGATATATGTGATCTCAATATCATATATTGATTCAGATGTGCATGGCCATGCTTTTCTTAGTCTTTCTTATCAAGTGGCTAGGATATCAAACTCATGTAGGAGGGATAAACATCTACATCACTCATAGTCTGTCTGATACATTGTTATCTAACAAGTATCTATGTGCTTGGTTTGATATCACATATCATGACTTAATGAGATTCTGTCATCAACCAACATACATTCTAGTCTTATGTGTTATTTTTGTCTATTAGCCTTCCATAATAACAACAAACTAGGGACATAACAAGAATGTATATTCTCTTAACATCCATATGATCTCATTGTTCAGTTCCTCAACTCGAAGACATACATCATTGAGTAATATAATTCTTTAAATTTATTATGTAACATCATTATCTCATAACTGAATAAAATAGAATAAATTGCAAGATTGCCTTTATTATTAATCAAATCATTTACAAGTCATGCCATTGCAATCATCATATGATTGGCTCTCTGAGCATACATATCAACACTTATCACACAATGTTCTTTGAATAAGAATGGATTCTCAATGTTTGCCCAGTGCGTCAACTTTTTTGTCATAATGATTGCAAAGAGAAACCTAAAGAAGCCCTCTGCTAGGTTTTGGTAGAGAAAAAGGTTGTTGAGAATCTGATTGAGAAAATGCCTTCAAGTGCAGAAGTGACTCCTCAAATGATTCCACAAACTCAAGATTTAATCCTTGATAAGGCTTATGAGTCAGAACAGGAGGAATTTCATGGAGCAAGTGAAAGCTTTGATGGAGATGGAAACCCTATCTCAATGGATTCCTCTTCAGTTGTGGTTCTGATTACCCCACCAAATTCCACTGACACGTATAAAAATCTAAAAAGATAACAAGATTCTGATGGATAGAAATTCCAGAATGATAAAAGGACTAAGAAGGATAAGAATATAAATATACTAGACAGTAAGTCAGTTGACAATTCTCAAGTCACAACCTCTCTTGATAACAAATTTTAGATCCTAGTCATCTATGGCAACACAGATCTCCTTTTGAAACCAATGAAGTACTGGTCAAAATTGGTTCCAATGGACATGCACACATTCAACATCATTTCTTAGAACGTTAGAGGCCTCAACTTGAAAGCCTTTAAGGTGTAGTAGGAAATAAAAAGGTTTAGTCCTCACCTTGTAGCTCTGATAGAAACTAAAGTAATGTTGGAGAAAATGAAGAATATTCTTAATAAGAGCTATGAAGGGTATCACTGGATTTTGAACCATAGCTCTCACAAGCTAGGGAGAGCTGTTCATTGGAAACTTGGTGATTTTTTTGTTTTTAAAATCTCTGAGTCTGATCAGATGGTCCATTCAAAAGTTTTTTCTTTGAGTATAGTTTCCTTCTCTCTACCATCTATGGTCACAACCCTGACTCTGATAGGTCCCAATGTTGGGAACATATTGAAGACCTTTCTTCTAGTATTAACGAGCCCTAGACTATCTTGGGCAATTTTAATGTAGTTAGAAAAGAATGTGAAAAACTTTGGATAGTTCCTCCTAGTAGCAGATATATGGATGAATTTAACAATTGTATTTTGAATTGTGGTTTGTTCAAACTCAATTTGAATGGCTCACTTCTCTCCTGGGACAAACATCAAGGGGGTTCTAACTTCATCACTTATTGGATTGATAGGATCCTATATAATAATTCATTTTCCAATTATTTTTCTGATTTCAAATGTATTCTTCACCCTAACATTGTTAGTGAGCACGACATTCTCAATTAGACTATTAGAGAAAAAAAGAAGCTAAAAACCCAGTGTAGATTCATAAACGCCTACACTAAAAAAGAAGGTTTTCTTGATATTGTTAACAAAAGTTGGAATTCCTCTCATGAAGGTTTCCATATGTTTAGAGTCTACTCTAAGTTAAAAGATGCTCAATCCTCCTTTTCTTATTGGAATAAGAATCATGTCGGCAAACTTCTTTGAAAATGCTAAGATTCTAGAATGTGAAGCACTTAATGCCCAAACTATTGTAGGTAAAGATCCTATTAATTCTCTCTTACAAGACTTGGCTATTGAATGTAGAATAAAAGCTCATTCTATTTTCCTTGCTGAAGAATCTTTTTTAGGCAAAAGACGAGAATTTGTTGCTTGAAAGAGGGTGAACCTAATACCAGATTTTTCTATAATTTCATGAAGGCTAGAGGACATATTGAAAACGTTAAAGTCATCACCATTTATGGAGCCTTATGTAGTGATATTGTTTCTATTAAAAATCATATTGTCGATTATTTCTACAACATTTTCAATGATAAGCACTCTTCTCAATACCAGAAGCTCAATGATCTTTCTTTCTCCAGTCTTGATTGTGTTCATGAATTAGCTCTAGACGAGTTTATTTCTATTGATGAAATCGACTACGTGGTCAAACATATTAATTATGATATGTGCTCGGGCCCTGATGGGTTTAATGGCAAATTCTTTTCTAGTTGTTGGGAAATCATTAAGGATGATATTATGGAGGCTATTTTGGACTTGTTTAGATGTGGTAGGTTGTTAAAGGAGTCTAATAGGACGCTCATCACTCTTATTCCAAAGAACAAGGACACCTAATATTTAAAAATTGGCACCCCATTTCCCTTTGCAATGTCACATTCAAGATCATCTCCAAGATAACGAGCAATAGAATTGAAAGTGACCCTCCTTCTTTAATCAACATGAACCGATGTGCATTCATTAAAGGACACTTTATCTAAGATGTCATCATTTTATCCAATGAACTTATCCACAATTTTAACAAGAAAAGTTCTAAACCTAAAGTGTGTTTGAAGATCAATTTGTAGAAAGCATATGACTCTATTTCTAGGGATGCTCTCTTTAATATCATCGACATTATGGGTCTTCCTAAGTGTTTCTTCAAAGAAATTTTCTCAACCACTTCTTATTCAATCTTATTCAATCGAGAACCCACTGGATCCTTCAAACCTTCTAATGGTTTCGTCAAGGAGACCCCCTTGCTCCTTGTTTATTTTGGTTATGGAAACCTTTTCTTAATTGATGTGCAGGGCAGTGAAGGAAGGTAACATTAAACCTCTCAAAGCCTCTAATAATTTTGAAGTATCACGTCCCATCTTCGCTGATAACCTTACGATATTTATGGAAGCAGGTCTAGAGGGTGTCGTTTGTATCAAGAATGTCCTCAATGATCTCCACTCCATCACTGGGCTTAGAATCAATTTTGATATGAGTTCCGTGATCTTTAGTTCATGTGTTGATAAGACTAACTTCTCCCACATTTTGGTATTTGGTGAAGGATCTCTTCCTCAAAGATACTTTGGCATTCCTCTCATGATCGACAAGTTGACCAAAGCTCATTGGGCTCTTCTCATGGACAAACTTAAGACTAAACTGATGGGTGGAAAGTTAAGTGCCTTTCTAGGTCAGGTCACATTTAACTTATTTGATCTACTCTGAGTGCTATTCATGATTATTGGTCATCATCTTTCCATATTCTTCTTTCTGTATGTGGTGGGATTGATAGGTTGTGCAGAGATTTCATTTGGGGGTATACTGATAATAAGAAGTCTCTACATCTTTTCAGCTGGGTGAAAGTTTCTGAACCTAATATTGAAGGTGATCTAAATACTAAGTCATCTAGGGATATGAACGTTGGTTGCCTCTTATTTCATGGATGGAATGTCACGACGAAGAAGGATATCTTATGGATCAGATGGATCCATAAGAAGTATATCTACAAAAGTCCTTCTGGTCTGTTACTGATAGAAACTCATTCTCATGGTTTTTTATCTGTATTATTTCTTCAAGAGATATTCTCAGATCTCACATTCCCTATACTATTGGTAATGGTGAAGGTATTCTGGTGTGGAAATATCCCTAGACTCCTAGTGGTAAGCTTCTTGTTGATTTATTGGGCAAAGATAGAATCATAAAGTTGGGAATTAATGTTAATGCTAATCTTAGTTCTCTTATTTTTAGCAATACTTGGTGTTTTGATGAAACTAGACTCCATTCTGAATTGAATGACCTCTTGGATAAGCTTCCTAATCCAAGTGATTCTTGCTATGAGATTTTGTTTGATAAAAAGACCAACATCAGTATTAAAGATGTGTGGGATGCTACCAGAGATGTAGGTCTTCTTGCTCCTATGTTTTCTAGGTTGTGAAAGTTCAAGACTTGTAGTAGGTACAACTCACTGCTAGAAAGTTGCTCATGGGAAGCTTCCTATGTATGTGTATCTTATGAAGATTGGTATACAGTTGCCTTTTGTTTGGTTCCTCTATAGACAACATATAGAAGACGTATGGCACATCTGTTTTAACTATTGTTTTTGCATTTCTATTAGGAGTAAAGCTAAGAGTTTCTTGTTTACTTCAATTCCCAGTTCATTGGATGACTTGCCTAGTTATGAATCTAGAGAACAACATCTTCTTTGTGTCATTATCATCTAATGTCTCTCGCGTGAGAGGAATAGTAGAGTTCATGCTGAGAAAGCAACTCTCCTTCTACTCTCTGGAAGTAGACAAAGATTGATTTTAATAACTTTTGTTGCTAATTGTTCCATTCTTTTTGCCTTTTCTTTCTTTCCTTTCTCTCTTCTCTATTAGCTTCTAATTGTATAATTTTATCTTTCTTTTATGAGTTTCAGATAGGCAGGTATTCTCTTATCTTCCTCTCATTCTCTCTTATATATTACAAAAATTATATCAAAAAATGAGAAAGAGATTTTTAGGATCAAAAAAAGACTAATGATTGCATATCATCATATGCATAACTTGATGTAGTTGTTCATAATGACATCATATGTTCAATCTATTAAATTAGATTCCAATTTCCAATTAGGGTTACACCTAATATTCCTAATTAGGATTTTTAATCCTTAGAAGTCATGATGCTATGGAATTAGGGTTTGATTCTCTAAACTCGAGATAACCTCAAAACCCTAGATATGACCAAAGTTAGGATTAATCTAAAAAATGTGAGTACATGGTAAGACATTGGTAGTATACATACATGTAGATAATGTTGATTGAATACATATTACTTGATTTGCTTTGGATGATTAAATTTCATACTCAAAGTACACAAAATATTCTACATGGTTCTTCAAAAAGGTACGTGGTTATGCTTATGAATACATGTATCGACTTCCAAATCTTGTCGAGGTTTCTCAAAGTTTAAATGAATGATAATTCTTGGATGTTTATTTATTTCAAGGAAACTATAATGCCACTAAGAGTATCACATAAGAAAACTATGATATTCTAAACTTCAGGATATACTGATCAAGGCATAATGCACATAAGTCCAATGATGGACAGTGATGACACCCGAGAGCATGGGTTAAAATAAATAATGAAAATACAAGTTCCTATGTGCCATTAAATGATTGTTGACTATATATATATATATATATATATATATATATATATATATATATATATATATATATATATATATGTGTGTGTGTGTGTGTGTGTGTGTGTGTGTGTGTGTGTGATGTTTTGGATGAACCCATGTAGCAATATAGAAATATGCTGACTGCATTTTGTTTGATGGCGTTTTAGGTAGTTGATACACTTGATTTGTGGACATTAAGATAAGGATGAGGACATCAAAGATACTAAAGGTAAGTTACAAGGAGGATACATTAGTTATCCTTTTCTTCCGAATGATGTGTATAAGTTAGTTTCTATTCTGAGAAATTCATGTAACACCTTTGAGGTGTATCATACATATATTGGTACTCATTAAACTTAAAATAAATGAAAATTATTTACTCTTATTTATTATTTGTCAAATCTGATCATGAAAATATTAGGTAATGATCCTTGACTTTAAGGTCTTCTCTTAGATGAGGGACACTCAAAAGCGGGGGTTGTTATATAGTAGGTCTAGTGAAACAAAACACTCTCTATCTAAGAGGGGAGGCAGTGACATGAAGCTTCTCTAGATCCTCTTCATCTTTATGGACCAAGGCGGCCTAGAGCACACTTGTATTTCCTCATCCATTACTTGTGCTATGAGCTCTTCTTCTTACTCATTGCAATTGTCATTTCTGCCAATAACCTCTTCTTCCTTGCATCTTCTCTCTCTCTCTCTCTCTCTCTCTTTGTATTAGACTAGTTAATCCACACAGGCCCATGCACGTCAAAACATTGGTCTATTTTTCTCTATAATATAACTTAAGTTAATAGTATTATGATGCAGTGAATTTGAGTCTCATTTATAGGTTGGTTTCATACTTGTTTTGTGTGGTTATGTGTCATTTTATGACTATAATAACATGATTCATATTACTTGAGCCTAAAATCACTATATGCATCAAATTCAGTTTATTTTATCTTATTTTGTATACACTATCAAATTTCTTGGATTTGATTTGTGTTTTTCTCTTGGTTTTTGGTACTTTACATTCCAGGACTCGTCGATACCATCAACAGATCTGTCGATGCTATCGACATGGCAACAGTGACCAGGCCGGAGGGAAAGCATCCAGGTCAATACCATCGACCATATTGTCGATGGGATCGAGATTACATCAGTGTCCCAAAAGTTAGCCCATCGATACCATCAACCCCACTGGTCGATAGTATCGATATGCCAACAGGTGGATTCCAGAAATTGAAGAAGGCGTCGGTACCCTAGGGGGTCGATACCATCAACGCCCTGTCGATGGTATCGACGTCGTCAGATCAGGAAATTGTTCATAACGATCACGATCGAACAGTTGCGATCTTTTGGCGGCCATAAGTCATGCCTATACCTAGGAAAAGGCAGCCCAAAGCCAGGGATCACATTCTATTCCATTACACGAGTCCCAGAGAAGAGGAGAGCGAAGAACGGAGCCCAGAGCTACGCCCCAGAGTTTCCAGAGCCATAGACGGATGATTTCACCGTCGGAAGGTTGCAGAACGTGCGTCTTACATCGAGGATCATACAGATCTTCTCCATTTCAGGGGTTACACAATATTTTCATTCATTTCTACATGTTTCTCTCTTTCTTCTCAATGTGTACTGCTGAGTTGAACATGCAGGGCTAATCCCCTCTATCCTTAGGACCGGGAGTAGCCCGAGGAATCACTGTATGACAATGTTATATTGATTATCATAATTTGTCTCACTTTCCCTTGATATGTTATCATGTTTCCATTGCAATTTACTATGCTTGATCACCATAGTCGATTTCTAATATCGTTAATTACTTTTGACGGAGAATTAGTGGTTGAAAAGGCACGATTAACAAATTAATCAATAAATTCCTTAGACAATGTAATGTACGATTAATGGTGGATACTCAGAGAAATAATTAAAGCACCTAGACGTAGGGTATAAGTTACTACTAGCATGGAATTGACCTAGAACTAGGTAGTGAATTGTATCGCGGAAGCGAGCAATTCTGACTACAGGCCAAAATCAGGGAAAGAGAACGAATTATGTTAATTGTGTAGATGTGCATGTAGTGAGACTCGTGAAACCACAATCCTAATGATTATCATTTAATTTGATTAAACTAAACATTTAATCACCGCTCGCTTTTGCTTCCTTTTTACTTTATTTTCTTTTTAAAACCAAACAATCACCTTTTCCAATTGGTCTAGCTGATCATGACTAGTTAGTAGTAGTCTGCTAAAATTTCCATTTCCCTGAGTTCGACTCGGGCCTCACAAGGCCTATATTACATTGATACGTGCACTTGTGTTATATGCACGGTAAAATTGTGTCAAGTTTTTGACATCGTTGCCGGGGAGATGGTAAATTTTGACACTACGAGTGTTGCAAGCGACCACTCTAGGCCACTTTTTCTTTTTAATTGTAATTTTATTTAATGAGATTAATTGTCTATCTTTCAGATTCTTTATTCTTCTAGCACTGTACTTACTCGATTTTCCACATTTTAGGTACTAGTGCATGGTGAAGACACGTAGTACGGACTACGCACAATCGACACCTGAGGTTCCACCTTCGGGATTTGACGACGAGCTGATAAATACACCACTCAAATACGTTGAAGAAGAACTTGAGACTTTCACAATGGCTGAGGAGCAGACCATTTGGGAAAAGATTAAAGCTTCTTCTTCTTCTGTGCGGAAGGGGCCAATCAAGAAATAGGCTATCAACATACCTAGTTACAAGATTGACCCATGGTTGGTCCAGTTTGTCAAGTCACAGGCTTTCCATGGGCTAAAGAATGAAGACCAAGTTTCCCACATCAGCACCTTTGTGGAATACTATGATATGGTGAAAGTAGATAGATTTCCACAGGATGCAATTTATCTGAAATTGTTTCCATCTTCTCTAGCAGGAAACACAAGGGAGTGGCTCTAGAACCTAGATGATGAGTATGTGGAATCATGGGACATGATGATTGATGTTTTCTTTGAACAATATTTCCCACCCGAGAAGACAAATGATCTCATGAGGAGGATTCATAATTTCAAACAGTAGGCAGGTGAAACATACTCAGAGACTTGGGAGTGATTCAATATCATGCTATGGAAATTCCCACATCATGGGATGGAACTAGAAACTCAGGCAAAGATCTTTTATTTTTCCCTTAATGAACACGACAAGAGTAATTTGGACTCAGTAGGGACATGTTTTTTTCTGAACAATAAAGGCTCAAAGTGTAGAGAATTTTTAAAGAACATGGCTAAGAAGCAATCCTGGGGTGAAAGAGATGCACCAGAGCAGGTCAAAATCACAGGGGAATCCAAGGCAATCAAAGAATTAAATGAGAAGATGGACGTGATAGCAAAGAGATTGCTAGCAAAATATGATGAACGATTTGATGATGAGGCACAAGCTAAGCTCATGTGTCAACAACAGGGCTATATGAATAATGATTATTCATGGAGAAAGGACAAGAAATTCTCTTGGAAGGATCCAAATAACTTTTTGCAGGATCCGGATTAGAAGCCACAACCCAGTGTAGAAGATAAGAGTTATGTGTTTCTCAACCATGTGATAATGCAAAATCAAGAGTTGATCAACACTTTTGGCAAACAAATTAAATCTCAAGGAGAATTTATGAACCAATTGGGCTAGACTTTACAGAGTCATGGGGCACAGATGAGGACGCTTGAGATGTCTATTGCATAGATGGCAGCCAAAGTTGCAAGTTTGAAGAGGCTAGCACAACATGGTTTTCTAGGGAATACTGATGTTCCAGGAGGAAACCACCAAGCCAAAGCAATTTTGTTGAGGAGCGGAAAGAAAATTTTAAACCCCAAGGTCGATGAACCAAGCACACCACAGCCAGAAGCCATAGGTGAGGCTGCAAAGGATGTCGTAGTCCCAGAGATAGTGGAGGATGAAGTAGAGAAGGCCACAAAGGATCCCATTGCAAAGAAAGATACTCAGAAGAGGACACCTTATGTGCCACCGCATCAGAGGGCACAGACCGTCCCGGTTCTTTATCCAAATAGTCTAAAAGCAAAGAAGGTGGATGCACAGTTCAAGAAGTTCCTGGATATCTTTAGGAAACTTTCGGTCAACATTCCTTTGCTAGAGGCCACTGAGCAGATATCGTCCTATGGTACATTCTTGAAGGATATAATTACCACAAAGAGGAAGATTCCTAACACATAGGTGGTAGTGCTTAAGGAGCAGGTCAGCGCCCTTATTCTGGGAAAATTGCCACCAAAGTGACAAGATTTGGGCTGTTTAAATATTTCATGCTACATTGGAAAGGTGAAATTTAGTGAAGCACTATGTGACTCAGGAGAGAGCATCAATTTGATGCCTCTCTCCACTTTCAAGAAACTTGGTCTTAAAGAATCCCGAAAGAGTAACATGACAATCCATCTTGCAGATAATTCAGTTGTAAGGCCTTATGCGATTTGTGAGGATGTTCTGGTCAAAGTGGACAGATTTGTATTTTTGGCAGATTTCGTGGTGATGGAAATGCAAGATGAGCAAGGAAATGAGTTGCTTCTAGGTGGATGACACAATTTTACCATGTGTATAATGCAAGTGCACGCATTAGAGTAATATATGCCTTTGTGAGGCCCGAGTCGAATACATGGACACTGGACTATCAGTAGACTACTTACTAACTACTCGCGATCAGCTAGACCGATTAAGAGGTTTTAAGAGTTGATTGAAAAATAAAAGAAAACAAAGCAATCGATTAAATGTTGAGTTTAATCAATTTAGATGGGAATCTTTAGGATTGTGGTTTCACCGCAGGTTCTCATTGTATTTATTTCTATATAGTTAATCAAATTCGTCTCTCATTCTGGGTAGTGGCCTGTAGTCAAAATTGTTCACTGTCGTGATACAATTCACTACCTAAATCTAGGTCGGTTCCACGGTCATAGTAACATATACCCTAAATTAGGTACATGAAGACCAAACTCTGGGTTTCCACCATTAACCGTACATCACCTTGTTCAAGGGATTTATTAATTAATGTGAATTTCGTCTCTTTTCAACCATTAATTCTTCTTTCAAAGAAATCAAAGGCATTAGATTATCATTAAGGTGATCAATCATAATGATATAATGGAGAAACCGAAATCATACCATAGATTTAAGAGACAAAATATGAATTACTATGATAAAAACTTCATACAACGATTACCAGGGCTACTCCCAGTCCTAAAGACAAAGGGGATTAGCCCTGCATGTTCATCTCAATGAAATACATGATGGAAGAAGGGGAAAACATGGAGAAATGTGAATGAGAGTGATGTAAACCCCTGAACGGAGGAGATCCAATCGTTCCTTGACGTAGAGTATGTGATCTACAACCTTCCAACGGTGGAATTTGTCTTATGTGGCTCTCGAAATGATCGAGGTGTGATTCTGGACTCCGTTCTCTTCTCCACACCTCCTCAAGACTTGTGCAGTGGCTAATGACATGATCATCTGCTTAGGGCCCGCGTCATTAGGTATATGGACCACTTTTGGTCGCCAAAATATCACCACCATCTGATCAAGATTGATCTGAAACAAAACATATCCTGACGGTGTTGATACCATCAACGTGGGTCGATGGTATCGACCCGTCATAGTATCGGCAAGTTCTCTTTCCTTCTCTGATGCTCCGCCTGATGCAGACTCGATACCATCGATGCAGGTCGATGGTATCAACACCTTTAGGCATTGGTTTTGTCACCATTCTGACACTGAAGTTGTACAATGTCGATAGTATCGACTTTTGTGTCGATAGTATCGACCGGCTGATTGCTGGCTCACTGTATGTATCTCACTACCATCAACCTCTGAGTCGATGGTATCGACTCTGCTTGGCTCCTTGCGGCTGTCTCCCTGTGACTGTGTCGATACTATCGATGGATGTCGATGGTATTGACAACTGTGTATACTCGTTTTTCCTGAAACTACAAGACAAAGACGAATCAGCTATGCTGAAACCCATTATTATGATCGTTTATAATAAAAAAGATAAATATGAGAGATTTGATACAAAATGAGATTATAGACTAAAATGAATGAATCATGTGATACTAACCACAAAAGTGACTAATAAACACATAAAACACATGTAAAACAAGTCTATACAAGCGACTCAAAATCATCGCATCAAACTCCCCTAAGCTTAAACATTACTCGTCCTCAAGCAGCAAAACTATAGAACAAAATTGCGAGGGTCAACTAAAGAACATACTATCACAACAGACATTGCCATATGATCCCCTCCAGACATTCACATACTGGCCCTTACTGACCATAGAATGATAATTACCATCTAGGTGACAATGATCATCCATAAGAGATATCCACTCCAAGATTGATGAACACTATCAAATAAGGCAGTTAATATAATAAAATCCTCCAGTTCAGGCTAGGTGCATCTTTGTGATCTTCTATCTACGTTGCTCGTTTCCTAACTACCATCTAAATGGAAGCAGATCTCCTGATATTAATGAATTAGGAGATAATCACAGGTGGCCTACCAATTAGAGCAACGGGTGGATGGAATAGGTGGCTGTGGAAGAAATGGAAGCATATAACAGTCAATCATGCAATACACAAATTAATGCCCTATCATGATGCAAAATGCACATGAAAATGTCCTAATGCTATATTTTAGGTGGAATGATGCATGCACTATCATTTTATCCCAATGAGAGACAGAATATCTACAAACCTACACATGTGCTTGCTCTTCTTATTCTTCATATGAACAAATTCCTTTCTCCCTCTGATCTTCATGCTTTTTTTTCAAGCCCTTATCTTGCTTAATAGAACATGATGAAATTTTCAATATCTTTCTCTTGGTCTTATTAACATATCTATTTTTTTTAGAGACATAAAATAAGTCCTTTATTTGCAGAAGAAGAAAAGAACATCATTGTACAAGATGATTAGGGTTATGCAAAATGCAACTAAAATGACATTGGCATGCACTCTACAATTTGTGAATGTAGGATTATAATGCAACAAAAGTAAACACTAACTACAATGCAATATTAACTACATGTCATGCAACCAAAAGATGACAAATTGTATAGTGCTCCCAGTTCTTATGGTGGAGTGTTAAATAAGATGAAGTGGATAGATCACAAGATTAATTGACAGAACCATTGGAAGATATTATATGTCCCTCCTTACTGACATGTTTAAAATCAAGAGGTTTCTCTCTCTTATTTTAGATTAAAATATCATTACCATTTGATCAGTTCAGGCTCAACATCTAATTATGTCCACTTTTCTTGAATCATAGGCATGTACAGTTGTGATTTTATGTTTTAAAGTTGACAAACCCAATTATTTTCATAAGTTATATGCTCAAATTCAAACAAAGCAAGCTTGCAAATTCATTAAAATTTCTCAAATTGACCCCTGACTCCCATGTGACAAACAAAGAGATGACACATTAAATTAGACATCCACGAATACACTAGATAGAATGTGGATCCTAAAACTAAGAAAATTTCTAGAATAAAAGAAAAGGCAATAAATGATAAAAACTAGAAATAAAGATAGAAAAATATAGAAATTGTTCCATCTCCCCCCCTATGCTTGAATTCGGCTATGGCCTCATAGTAAAAACAATCTTAACAGGTGGAACAGTGATACCCTTCATTGTTCAGGCGGTGGATACTGCGGGGCGGTGGGATCCCATGATGGATACTGCCCCTGGAAACTTGGATCATACGGGGGCATGGGCGACAGTTGCAGATATCCCCCGAAGTAATTCTGGCGCTAGTAATGATCGTAGAATGGTTGTTGCTGCATCTCCATCCTATGAAACATGTCATGAATGTTTGCTTGGTTGGTGAGGAGGAGGCGCTCGTTCTCGTAGATGGCCTGCTGATTTAAGAATAGTCAGTTCGTAGTCTCCTGAATACCGGCGAAAGAAGCAGTGTGTTGCTGCTAGGTCTGCTGAATCTCCTACAGCATTGAGTACATCCCTTACATAGAGTAGACATCCTCTCCTTGTTGAGAGGGCTGAGGTGGCAGAGTTTGCGAAGATGATGATGCACCTGGGTGGAAGCGGGGACACTTCCGTGGTGCCACTCATGAACAAAGAGGAGTGAAAGCCTCCTCTTCCTCTTCTTGCTCGTCGTCGTCGTCATTTTCATTATCATTACCATCGTCTTCTTCGTCGGAGTCGTCGATGGTTGTGGGCTCTAGTCTCTAAAACAAAAGATAAACATAGAGGAAGCGGTTCGATTAACAACGGAATACGAAAAATCACGATAAATTAAAACCTTTCGAAAACGAGATCTTGAAAACTTGAAACTCCTTTCATAAAAGTAAGATGAACTGTTTACATCTCTGATAAATCACTTCTCGAGTGATTATATACATCATGATACAAAATCTCAAGACTTCAAAATTCTCAGATCAACAAACTCCTACGACCTGAGTGTACAAAGACGACATAAGACTATTCTATCTACAAGACTAGACAGCACAGTGTTTCCACCTGAAATCACAATTGCTCCTGGTTTTGCCGCTGCTGCTGCTGTCCACCTGCAGATCGGTTCCTTCGACCTCGACCTCCACCTAAAGGTAGAAATCTGTGGGGTGAGACAATTTTAAATAATTGTCCCAGTGAGAGTTATAACTCTCCGCCAGAAACTTTGTTAAAAGCAATCAAAGGAATATCATGAGCAGGTAACTTTAGATTATTCACAGCAGGCTTGATAACAATTACTCATCTTTATTAAGGAATATGAAGAACATGTATGCTAATACTTAAACATGATATTCAATGCAAGCAATGTAATATCAATCAATCTTCCTCATAGTTCAACCTAAGCAGTTATGCTACGCGGTTGATTATGTTTTACAAACATCATTATGCCCTGCGGAGATGAGTATACCGCTCATGCTCCAACCGATCACTAGTAAGTCACATTGGTATCATACTAGGTCATCGAAAGAGCCGGATTCTCATGACCTTCAACTACCTTAGTCAGAATGAGGATAAACATGCAGGACATCTAGTGTCTCTGCTAATATAGCTCACCAGGGTATTTTGGTACTTCGCTATTAGAGTCACATTGGCATTCTGCACTCTCTTCGCTATCGAAAGATTTCATGTTTATCTCTCATCGATGCGGTATAAAAGATTCCCTTGGGATAATAGTGTTACATCATACCGGTATAAACATATAGTGAAGGGTTGATGGATTAAGATACATCCACATCAACTCCTACACTAGGATGTAAGGATATACACATTCATATTCCCCCACATACTCTAAAGTATGTGATCCAGGAGTTCCCTTAGGAAAACCTGTTTCACCATCATTTAAACTCTGACAATGATGGATCTATGATCAGGGCTCTACATGATATGATTAAACTTTGTTATTAGGTACATTTCAGTATTCTTTTAGCATCATACATGTTTCCAAACATTCAAGTACTAAACATGGCTATAACAGAAAAATACTAAATGTAACAAGTATTACTCATATCGGTTATCAGATGGATATCAATTCTTAATCATTTTATCACTATGATTTAGGAACATGGGTGCTCACACCCTTATATCATCATAACACTTGCTATCAAATGACATGTCAGCATCAAGTCATCTATTAGCATGACCTTGATGTCACTCATGGCCCTTAAGGCATATCAGTTTCATATGATGCCACTTGCATCTAGGCAACATAGTTATTTCTGTTCATAAGCTATTGACATGCTTTAAATGTATATGATGTCATGATCCTTACCTGGATATGATTATTCTCTTATAAGAACCTGCATGATTAATTCAATTGATAATAATCAAGAATTCATAATCAGATCAGCTGTCAATAAGACAGAATTAACCCTTCAATTCAAAGGTTATACTTTTATGTCCTTACAAAGGGTAAGATTCCCTTGTTTACATCATTTAGGGTTATTCACCCCTTCATTATGATTGGGAATAAAAAATTCCTCATCTCATATCTTGATCATACAATTCATGCTTAAAGGAATAACATGAGTTTAGAGTTTATTGTTCATTTCAACATATTACTATGAACTAGGGTTTACTATTCACATTACTCATGATTACCCTAGAATTAGGGTTTAATATTCACATTACTCATGATTACCCTAGAATTAGGGTTTACTATTCACATTACTCATGATTACCCTAGAATTAGGGTTTACTATTCACATTACTCATGATTACCCTAGAATTAGGGTTTACTATTCACATCATAGTGAAATGAGCTCATAGTATCATCATGAATGAGAAACATCATCATTGATGCTTTCAAATTAGGTTAAGACTCATCAATTATCTTAATTAGGGTTTTCATGATCTCTCATAAGTGGATCATGCCCTAATCCTGCATATTCATATACATTGAAGGTACTTTATTTGAGTTTTAACCATAAATGGTACTTTCTCTCTCTCCTTACTAATAGATGGTGATTATATCACTCTAGATAGGGTTGGTTTAAGTCCTCATTGATTAACATAAACCAAATCACCACTGTCATGTCATTAGGGTTTGAATAAAACAAGGTATCCTTTAATTGAACCCATTTAAGCTTTAAACGAGAGTGAACCCATTTGAGCTTAAATGAGTGTGAACCCATTTGAGCTTAAACGGGTGTGAACCCATTTGAGCTTAAACGAGTGTGAACCCGTTTGAGCTTAAACGAGTGTGAACCCATTTGAGCTTAAACGAGTGTGAACCCACTTGAACTTAAACGAGTGTGAACCCACTTGAGCTTAAACGAGTGTGAACCCACTTGAGCTTAAACGAGTGTGAACCCACTTGACCTTAAACGAGTGTGAACCCACTTGAGTTTAAATGAGTGTGAACCCACTTGAGCTTAAACGAGTGTGAACCCACTTGAGCTTAAACGAGTGTGAACCCACTTGAGCTTAAACGAGTGTGAACCCACTTAAGCTTAAACGAGTGTGAACCCACTTGATTTCAAACGGTTACAAACCGTTTAGACCTATTGGTCCAAGATCGTTTACTAAAGTTGGATAAGGACCAACATAGGTATTAATGCCCTTCGTCTTCAACCTTGAAACCAAGGTCGTTTCTTCACGAAAAAGCTTGCAAGAGTGCAAAGAAAGATGGGGAAGAAGAAGAACTAACTATTATTTGCAAGAATCAAAGTATGCATAACAAAGCAAGGTGTAGAGTTATAAAACCCGCCTGAAATGTTGTTCCTAGAACTCCAAGATTCCAAGCTTCGAAACTTTAATGGTGGCTTGAGCTCCACAGGTCATCCAAGGTTGTTTCTTCAAGGAAAAGTTGGGAAGGATCGGCTAGGAAGAGAAAACTAAGTAAGATAACCATGAAACCAACCTTGTAACCTGGTTTCCTCCATGAATTCGAGCAAGATGATGATAAAATCTTACCTAGATGAACTTGGTCGTATTCCTCTACTCCTAATCTCTGTCCTAAGTCGGTCTAAGCAAGGGAATAAGAAGGGAAGAAAGTAAACGTTGCCTTTGGTTGCCAAGGAAAGGATCATATATACTTTGAGGTTATTTTCATCATAAGGACAACTTACTCCTCCTTTTCACAACTAGGTCCTTCCTTTCTTTTAGGCACGTCCCTCCTCTTCATATCTAAGGTAAAACTTCTTCTAAGACCAAGGACTAAAGGCAAGTAAGGTCAACTTGTCACTATGGTGCACATATACATATAAGGGTCTCCTTTACTTACAACTTTGGTGGTTTAATTACAAAGGTATTTCTTATAATATGATTATTCAAATGAAGTGCCTCCTTCATTATTATAACTTTAAATGATGTCAAAAGTCATAAAAGATTTTCTAGAAAGTGTATATCACAAGTTGCACCCCTCATTTTGGGTAAATTACACTTTACACCAAAATTAGGGTTTTAAGCACAAGGATTGCTCCACAAGCTGCACCTTGGTGCCCAAACTTGGGAAATCCATCATACCTCATCATATTCATTCATATGATGTCTCTTTGTTAGAGGAACATCTTAACCTATGTAATTTGCAAGTTAACCCCTCTAATTGGGTAATTTGCACATAGGTCCCTGTATTACCAAACAATACTACAATCATTGTTTTAAAAAGGTCAGAATTGAAAATGTATGTTCCTTAGGAACTTAATTACATGCCAAAAGATAATCACAAGAATTTAATTACAT
This sequence comes from Alisma plantago-aquatica, assembly GCA_963693085.1. NCBI lineage: Eukaryota > Viridiplantae > Streptophyta > Magnoliopsida > Alismatales > Alismataceae > Alisma > Alisma plantago-aquatica. The sequence goes on from OY856411.1 coordinate 1,468,530,740, forward strand.
ATTTAGGCAAAACACCTAGGGTTAATTCATAACCCAGGTTAGGGATGTTACAAATTATCCACCCCTTACAAGGATTTCGTCCCCGAAATCGATAAAACATATTAAGAGAAAAGAGTAGGGTATTTCCTTCTCATCTCTTCCTCTAGTTCCCAAGTGGCTTCTTCAACACCACGGTGATTCCAGAGGACTTTTACAAGACTTATATCTTTCTTCTTTAGCTTTTTAATTCTGTTATCAAGGATTGACACTGGTCCTTCCTCATAAGTTATATCTTCATTCAATTCTACTTCCATAGGTTGTAGAACTGACTCGGTATCCGGATGACATTTCCTTAACATAGAAATGTGAAACACAGGGTGTAGTTTTTGTAATTCTAGTGGTAATTCTAGTCTATAGGCTACCTTTCCAACCCGTTCAATGATTGGATAAGGCCCCATAAATCTAGGAGCTAACTTCCCTTTCCTTCCAAAGCAAAGAACTCCTTTCCAAGGCGAGACCTTGAGATACACTCTGTCTCCAACCTGGAACTCCAACGGTCTATGACGCTTGTCAGCATAAGATTTCTGCCTATCATGTGCAGTCTTAATCTGTTGTTGTATTACTTTAATCTTCTCCGTAGTCTGCTGCACAAGATCAGGACCTAACAACTGATGTTCACCAGTCTCATACCAGCATAAGGGTGATCTACAAAGTCTGCCATACAAGGCTTCATAAGTGCCATATCAATACTATGTTGATAGCTATTGTTATAGGCAAACTCTATCAAGCTTAGGTGCAAATCCCAACTTCCTGTGAACTGGAGAACACATGCTCTCAACAGATCTTCCAAGGTCTGTATAGTCCTTTCTGACTGTCCATCAGTCTATGGATGAAAGGCTATACTAAACCTTCACTGGGTGCCTAGTGCCCTATGTAGCTGTTCCCAAAAATGACTTGTGAACCGAGGACCTCTGTCAGAAACTATGGTGACAGGAACTCCGTGCAAACGCACTATCTCTTGAATGTATAATTGGGATAACCTTTCAGCAGAATAGGTTGTTTTGACAGGTAAGAAATGTACTGTCTTAGTCAACCTATCAACAATTACCCAAATGGAATCATGCCCTTTGTTTGTTCTAGGTAGGCCAACAACAAAGTCCATGGTTACATGATCCCACTTCCACTGTGGTATGGGTAAAGGTTGCATTGTTCCTGCAGGCTTCTGGTGTTCAACTTTAACTTGCTGACACACCGGACACCTCAGAACAAACTCAGCTACATCCTTCTTCATCCCAGGCCACCAATACATATCTTTCAAGTTTTGATACATCTTGGTGCTCCCTGGATGCATAGCATACATAGAAGAATGAGCTTCCTCCAGGACTAACTTCCTCAGGTTATCCACATCTGGCACTATCATCCTCCCATGATAGCATGCCACTTGATTATTTGATTCATGAAAACCTTCTCGCCTCTCATCATCATACTCAGATCTGATCTTCTGAACTGCAGCATCAACTTGATGTGCCTCCTTAATCTGCTCTCTTAGGGTGGGTTTGATATGCATCTCAGCCAACAACCCGGCAATCCATGACATCTTCATCTGTACATCGTCTTGCCTTAAGGAGATAAGCATATCTCTCCTAGGGCATACTAAAGAGTTTAATTGTGCCCTATAAGATGATGATGTTGTTGATTTCCTACTCAAGGCATCTGCAACTACATTGGCCTTCCCTGGATGGTAATATATCATACAATCATAATCCTTGATTAACTCCATCCAGCAACGTTGCCTCATGTTAAGGTCATGCTGAGAGAAGATATACTTAAGACTCTTATGATCAGTGAAAACCTGGAATGTTTCTCCATATAGATAGTGTCTCCAGATTTTCAAAGCATGAACCACAACAGCTAACTCTAAATCATGTGTCGGATAATTCTCCTCGTGTTTCTTAAGTTGTCGAGAAGCAAAAGAAATCACATGCTTATCCTGCATCAGCACACATCCGAGTCCATTCTTGGAGGCATCACAGAAAACTATGTATCCTTTGCCTTGCTCAGGTAGCACAAGTACAGGTGCACTTGTCAACCTCTCCTTTAGTAGCTGAAAAGATTGCTGGCACTTATCGCTCCAGTCAAAAGGAACTTCTTTCCGGGTTAACTTAGTCAAGGGTAGGGCTATAGAACTGAAGTTCTTAATGAACCTTCGATAATAGCCAGCCAACCCTAAGAAACTACGAATCTCCGTCGGTGTCTTCAGTTGTTCCCACTGTAGAACAGATTCTACATTTTTAGGGTCAACACGAATTCCCGAGGCAGATACCACATGTCCAAGAAAAGATACCTCCGGCAACCATAACTCACACTTGCTAAACTTAGCGTATAACTCATGTTGTCTTAGCAAAGTTAGAGCCTGGCAAAGATTTTGTTCATGTTGCTGAGCATCTCTACTATAGATCAAAATGTCATCTATAAAGACAAAAATACACTGATCGAGGAAAGGTCAGAAGATTCTATTCATGAGTTCCATAAATGCAGCCGGTGCATTAGTTAGTCCAAACGACATAACTGTGAACTCATAGTGACCATACCTTATTATGAAAGCAGACTTGGGTATGTCATTGTCCTTAATACGAAGTTGATGATATCCAGACCTCAAATCTATCTTTGAGAAGACGGTTGCACCACACAACTGGTCAAAGAGATCATCAATCCTCGGCAGAGGGTACTTATTCTTTATTGTTACTTTATTTAATTGCATGTAATCAATGCACAACCGCATTGATCCGTCTTTCTTTTTAACGAAAAGGACCGGAGCACCCCAAGGTGAAGTGCTTGGTCGGATGAAACCCTTCTCAAGCAACTCTTGAAGCTGCTTCTTGAGTTCTGCCATCTCAACAGGCACCATCCTATACGGTGTCTGGGCTATAGATTGGGTATCTGGGATCAAATTGATCTCAAAATCAATTTCCCGAGGTGGTGGCATACCTGGAAGTTCTTCAAGAAATACATCTTCAAATTCCCTGAATATAGGAACTTCAGCAAGGTTAGGACTTTTCATGGTGGTATATATCACATGGTCCAAGAATGCATAACATCCTTGCCTCATAAGCTTATCAGCAACCATAGCAGACACAAGACAGGCGGGTAGAATCTTTCTCTCTCCTTGAAAGATCCATGTGTTGCTCTCATCAGCAAACACAGCCTGCTTGGATTCACAACCCAAGACAACTCTATACCTTTCCAAGGTATCCATCCCAAGGATTCCTTGCATATCAAGTGGTATAAGATCTACTTGAATGCGATGATCAGAAAAGAAGAGAATGCAGGGAGAGCATACCTCTTGCAAAACAGCAGAACCTCTCAACGGAGTCTCAAGCAACAAGCTATTTGCCCTATGACTAACTGTCATATTGCAGTTACGAATCACTCTTCGAGTGATAAAAGAGTGCGTAGCACCCGGGTCAATCAAAACAGATACAACACATGATTTAGACATATCAGAATATAAAAGTTCCATCTGACCTGCCACAACCCGTGGATTGACCACTGCTTCTGGTGGGTTCATAGCATAGAACCTCGCTGTTGCCTGAGGTTGAGTTGGTGCTGACGATCCAGCCTGAGACGCTTGCCCACGTCCTCTAGCTGCTCCTTGAGACTGCCTTCTCTGTGATCCCTGTTGATTCTGCCTCTGAAGCTGTGTCATACTGACAGGCCTAGACCTACAGTCCTTCATCAGATGTCCCACCTTCCCACAGTTATAACAACTTCTTTCCAGTTGTTGTGGTCTTGGTGGTCCTGTGACTAACATTGATGCTGAACTGTGAGTCGCTTGTGGCGGTAAACCTCGTCCTCTACCTCTACTTGGGGACCACTGAGTCTGAGAACTAGATCTGGGTGGTGGAGGTGTAGGTGCAGAGAATCTAGGCTTCTTAAAGTCTCTAGATGAAGATCCCTGGAACTGTGGATATCTCTTTTGGGTTTTTCTTTTCTCCACTACGGATCTCTCTATCCTTCAGACTGACTCAACGAAGGTAGAGAATCTCTCCTGATTTTCTAGTGCAGACATGGGAGTAGTCATGTCGGCATTCAAACCCTTCTCAAACCTCCTAATCCTTTCTTCATCGGTGGTAGCCATATGCGGATAGAATCACAACAACTCCATGAACTTAGCCTCATACTCGCTAATGTTCATCATACCCTGCCTCAGTCTCTCAAACTGAGAGATCTTCTCATCCAGGAAGGTCTTTGGAAAATATCTGTGGACAAATTCCCGACGAAAGTCTTCCCACGAGATCTCTATTCCAGGCCTCTTCTGCTCTTCCATGGTCCACCAGTGACCAACACTGCCTTTGAGAAGATAGACAGCATGTCTAATCTTCTCACCTTCGGGGATGTTGAGGATTCTGAAAGCTTTCTCCAACTCAGTTAACCAGAGGTCGGCATCTGCCGGATCAACTGTTCCAAAGTATTCGGTCGCTCCGACTCGTCAAAGTCGCTCGAACGTCTTACCGATACCTTGTCCTTCATGTTGGGTAGGTGCCCTAGGTGCAGGCATAGGCATCCTATCTGTTATGTGTGTCATGGCAGTCATAAACTGCCCACACATGGTCTGAACAGCTGGGTTTCCCATGTCAGCTGGGTCAAACTGAGGTGGCTCCATAGGTGGCTCAGGTACAGGTTGCTCTATTTCTAGGTTCCTTGCACCTTCTCGAGGTGCAGCAACACTACTTTCTGCCTCGTACTCCTCCTGTGGTCTAGACATCCTTAATTATCTTCTTCTCCTGAGGAGCAGAAGACTCTATTAGATAAGAAAGAAGTACTAAGGATAGACTTGACATTCCAAGTCCTATGTCTCTGTAGACTCAGCGAACCTAGAGCTCTGATACCACTAATTGTGGGCTCTGATCTCTAAAACACAAGATAAATGTAGCAGAAGTGGTTCAATTAACAGCGGAATATGAAAAATCACAATAAATTAAAACCTTTCGAAAACGAGATCTCGAAAACTTGAAACTCCTTTCATAAAAGTAAGATGAACTATTTACATCTCTGATAAATCACTTCTCGAGTGATTATATACATCATGATACAAAATCTCAAGACTTCAAAATTCTCAGATCAACAAACTCCTAGGACCTGAGTGTACAGAGACGACATAAGACTATTCTATCTACAAGACTAGACAGCACAGTGTTTCCACCTGAAATCACTGTTGCTCCTGGTTTTGCCGCTGCTGCTGCTGTCCACCTGCAGATCGGTTCCTTCGATGTCCACCTAAAGGTAGAAATCTACGGGGTGAGACAATTTTAAATAATTGTCCCAGTGAGAGTTATAACTCTCCGCTAGAAACTTTGTTAAAAGCAATCAAAGGAATATCATGAGCAGGTAACTTTAGATTATTCACAGCAGGCTTGATAACAATTACTCATCTTTATTAAGGAATATGAATAACATGTATGCTAATACTTAAACAGGATATTAAATGCAAGCAATGTAATATCAATCAATGTTCCTTGTAGTTCAACCTAAGCAGTTATGATACGCGGTTTATTATGTTTTACAAACATCATTATGCCCTGCGGAGATGAGTATACCGCTCATGCTCCAACCGATCACTAGTAAGTCGCATCGGTATCATACTAGGTCATCAAAAGAGCCGGATTCTCATGACCTTCAACTACCTCAGTCAGAATGAGGATAAACATGCAGGACATCTAGTGTCTCTACTAATATAGCTCACTAGGGTATTCTGGTACTTCGCTATTAGAGTCACATTGGCATTCTGCACTCTCTTCGCTATCGAAAGATTTCATGTTTATCTCTCATCGATGCGGTATAAAAGATTCCCTTGGGAGAATAGTGTTACATCATACCGGTATAAACATATAGTGAAGGGTTGATGGATTAAGATACATCCACATCAACTCCTACACTAGGATGTAAGGATATACACATCCATATTCCCCCACATACTCTAAAGTATGTGATCCAGGAGTTCCCTTAGGAAAACTTGTTTCACCGTCATTTAAACTCTGACAATGATGGATCTATGATCAGGGATCTACATGATATGATTAAACTTGGTTATTAGGTACATTTCAGTATTCTTTTAGCATCATACATGTTTCCAAACATTCAAGTACTAAACATGGCTATAACAGAAAAATACTAAATGTAACAGGTATTACTCAAATCGGTTATCAGATGGATATCAATTCTTAATCATTTTATCACTATGATTTAGGAACATGGGTGCTCACACCCTTATATCATCATAACACTTGCTATCAAATGACATGTCAGCATCAAGTCATCTATTAGCATGACCTTGATGTCATTCATGGCCCTTAAGGCATATCAGTTTCATATGATGCCACTTGCATCTAGGCAACATAGTTATTTCTATTCATAAGCTATTGACATGCTTTCAATGAATATGATGTCATGATCCTTACCTGGATATGATTATTCTCTTATAACAACCTGCATGATTAATTCAATTGATAATAATCAACAATTCATAATCAGATCAGCAGTCAATAAGACAGAATTAACCCTTCAATTCAAAGGTTATACTTTTATGTCCTTACAAAGGGTAAGATTCCCTTGTTTACATCATTTAGGGTTATTCACCCCTTTCATTATGATTGGGAATAATAATTCCTCATCTCATATCTTGATCATACAATTCATGCTTAAAGGAATAACATGAGTTTAGAGTTTATTGTTCATTTCAACATATTACTATGAACTAGGGTTTACTATTCACATTACTCATGATTACCCTAGAATTAGGGTTTACTATTCACATTACTCATGATTACCCTAGAATTAGGGTTAACTATTCACATTACTCATGATTACCCTAGAATTAGGGTTTACTATTCACATTACTCATGATTACCCTAGAATTAGGGTTTACTATTCACATTACTCATGATTACCCTAGAATTAGGGTTTACTATTCACATTACTCATGATTACCCTAGAATTAGGGTTTACTATTCACATCATAGTGAAATGACCTCATAGTATCATCATGAATGAGAAACATCATCATTGATGCTTTCAAATTAGGTTAAGACTCATCAATTATCTTAATTAGGGTTTTCATGATCTCTCATAAGTGGATCATGCCCTAATCCTGCATATTCATATACATTGAAGGTACTTTATTTGAGTTTTAACCATAAATGGTACTTTCTCTCTCTCCTTACTAATATATGGTGATTATATCACTCTAGATAGGGTTGGTTTAAGTCCTCATTGATTAACATAAACCAAATCACCACTGTCATGTCATTAGGGCTTGAATAAAACAAGGTATCCTTTAATTGAACCCATTTAAGCTTTAAACAAGAGTGAACCCATTTGAGCTTAAACGAGTGTGAACCCATTTGAGCTTAAACGGGTGTGAACCCATTTGAGCTTAAATGAGTGTGAACCCGTTTGAGCTTAAACGAGTGTGAACCCACTTGAACTTAAACGAGTGTGAACCCACTTGAGCTTAAACGAGTGTGAACCCACTTGAGCTTAAACGAGTGTGAACCCACTTGAGCTTAAACGAGTGTGAACCCACTTGAGTTAAAAGAGTGTGAACCCACTTGAGCTTAAACGAGTGTGAACCCACTTGAGCTTAAACGAGTGTGAACCCACTTGAGCTTAAACGAGTGTGAACCCACTTAAGCTTAAACGAGTGTGAACCCACTTGATTTCAAACGGTTGCAAACCGTTTAGACCTATTGGTCCAAGATCGTTTAATAAAGTTGGATAAGGACCAACATAGGTATTAACGCCCTTCATCTTCAACCTTGAAATCAAGGTTTGTTCTTCACGAAAAAGCTTGCAAGAGTGCAAAGAAAGATGGGGAAGAAGAAGAACTAACTATTATTTGCAAGAATCAAAGTATGCATAACAAAGCAAGGTGTAGAGTTATAAAACCCACCTCAAACATTGTTCCTAGAACTCCAAGCTTCCAAGCTTCGAAACTTTAATGGTGGCTTGAGCTCCATAGGTCATCCAAGGTTGTTTCTTCAAGGAAAAGTTGGGAAGGATCGGCTAGGAAGAGAAAACTAAGTAAGATAACCATGAAACCAACCTTGTAACCTGGTTTCCTCCATGAATTCGAGCAAGATGATGATAAAAGCTTACCTAGATGAACTTGTTAGTCTTCCTCTACTCCTGAGCTCTATCCTAAGTCGGTCTAAGCAAGGGAATAAGAAGGGAAGAAAGGAAACGTTGCCTTTGGTTGCAAAGCAAAGGATCATATATACTTTGAGGTTATTTTCATCATAAGGACAACTTACTCCTCCTTTTCACAACTAGGTCCTTCCTTTCTTTTAGGAACGTCCCTCCTCTTCATATCTAAGGTAAAACTTCTTCTAAGACCAAGGACTAAAGGCAAGGAAGGTCAACTTGTCACTATGGTGCACATATACATATAAGGGTCTCCTTTACTTACAACTTTGGTGGTTTAATTACAAAGGTATTTCTTATAATATGATTATTCAAATGAAGTGCCTCCTTCATTATTATAACTTTAAATGATGTCAAAAGTCATAAAAGATTTTCTAGAAAGTGTATATCACAAGTTGCACCCCTCATTTTGGGTAAATTGCACTTTACACCAAAATTAGGGTTTTAAGCACAAGGATTGCTCCACAAGCTGCACCTTGGTGCCCAAACTTGGGAAATCCATCATACCTCATCATATTCATTCATATGATGTATCTTTGTTATAGGAACATCTTAACATGTGTAATTTGCAAGTTAACCCCTCTAATTGGGTAATTTGCACATAGGTCCCTGTATTACCAAACAATACTACAATCATTGTTTTAAAAAGGTCAGAATTGAAAATGTATGTTCCTTAGGAACTTAGTTACATGCCAAAAGATAATCACAAGAATTTAATTACATATTTAGGCAAAACACCTAGGTTTAATTCATAACCCAGGTCAGGGATGTTACAATGGCGATGATGGGCCACCGAAAGTAATGAACTCCCTAGATATTGAAGACAAGATCGAGAAGCACACACTCCTGGTACTCCTAGTTGACATGGCACTATGCATAGGCCACGCCATCACAGAGCGTAAGAAGGTTGGAGCAGTGTAGATGATGCAGGTTGACTTTATTCTTGTTGGCCAGCGGAGTGAGTTGGGAAAAATCCAACCTGAGATACAGAGCAAGCGGTGTGATAAGCCCCCCAAAATGAATAGGAGCTTTCCTTGTACTGCTCCGCACGGCCAGCACACGCGTAAAGAAAAATGTGCCCCAATTGAGCTCTTCTCGTTTCAGCAGCTTATACAAAAAGAACAAGTCCGTCTCTTGAAACTTACTGAGAGAAATATCACCTCGAGCAAACAGAGTAGTGCACACCAAGCGATGTAGAATTCACACAAATGGATGCTCAAAATCAGCTACGGCTGCATTATGATAACTGACGGACTTGCCTGAAGGCACGGTCACCAGCTGGGCCAAGATCTCATCATAATCCATCTGGTTGTCTGACCTCCTGTGTTGATTCGGAGAATGGTACCAGTTGTAAATTGCATTGAACTGCTGGAGGGTGAGATTGTAATTGTATTTGTAGAGCCAGAAAGAAACGCAGCCCTTGATCCATTCTCGATCGATGGAGATGAGGTCGTTAGACACGACGCATATATCCAGCGATGCCATAAACTCCGCCACCAGTTCCTTGTATGTCGACCACTCGCCGAAAATGGGGAAGTCGTCAGCGTGGTACGGGACCTCGTCAGACCTCCTGCCTGTATGTTGCGCTTGCCCCTGTAGGACGTAGGTGAGGTTGGCTTCGAACCCAAGGTCACAGACCATGGTCCGATCGACATATCAGGTTGGCTCGATTTTCCGCTTGAGCAACTCCTCATATATCTTCCTTACTTCCGCCGAGGGATGAACAATCCTTGGACGAGGAATGGAGCCAGGTGGTGGAGGAACAAATGTCACAATCTCCATCGGGGCCGTCCTTGAAGAATAAGCTCCTTCTGTCTGCACCATTGTCACAGAGAGAGAGGGGAATAAGAAATAGAGCTCGGTGAAGGTCAGAGAAGATGAACTCCGCTCGGTGCAAAGCTCGGTGAAGATATCCCGATCCTTGGATGCTCGATGAAGGCCTCTGGTCGCCCAGCAATGCTCAAAGCACAAGTGGAAGGAAGAAGCTCTGAAGGTGTGAAGAAAATTGAGAAACAACCCTTCCTTTTATAACTGATTGTGTCGTTGCTTCCGCTCCGTCGATACCATCGATGGGGATGTCGATGGTATCGACACCTGTAGCGCAATCTGTGTCTTCGCTACTATCGACAGTTGTCGATTGCTTGATGTGGGGGCCTGGATCAACGACGCGTCGATACTATCGACATGGATCGATGGTATCGACCCATCCCACTGTTAGATTTCCTTGATTTGGCGGTCATCGTTGATTTCTTCTCGCGGATCGGTGACATGTCGCATCGATACTATCGACAGGCGTCAATGGTATCGACTATGTGTGGTTCGAATATCCTCGAGAGGCCCGGGCGCCGCTTCTTTGTTGTTGTCGTGTCGATACCATCGACAAGGCCGTCGATGGTATTGAGATCACTGACATGAAATCTTCTATAAATCTTCAGGGATCTCGCGAGTATCGACTTCATAGTCGATACTATCGACCCGGGGCTATCTTTTTCTTTGAAGTCACTGATGGTATGTTGATACCATCGATGAGGTTGTCGATGGTATCAACTCAGAAAATTTTCTATAGCCGCTTCCCTGTACCCATGTCGCTACCATCGACCCCGGTGTCGATGGTATCGACTCTGTCTCAGTACTACACACTGAACAAACGATTAAGGTATCATTTTTACACTAAAAAAATGAAATTAAACAAAACTAACTTGTAAATGTGAAAGAAAATGAAAGAACTACCAATGGTTGGGTTGCCTCCCAACAAGCACCCTTCTTTAACTTCTTAGGCTAGACAAAATCGAGCTCATCATTCATCCTTAAGTGCTATGAGTTTAACCTCATGCACTTTCCTCATGTAGTCCTCGCCAAAGTACAACTTCAACCGCTGACCATTAACTAGAAACATCGTCTCTCCATCGTGCACCATGATGGCACCATGCGGTCGAACTTCTTCCACAACAAAAGGTCCACTCCACTGGGATTTCAATTTCCCAGGATGTAGCTTCAACCTCAAGTTGAACAATAACACACGATCTCCCTTTTTGAAAACATGCACTTGAATGTGTCGATCGTGAATTAGTTTTGTCCTCTCTTTGTAAATCCGTGAGTTTTCATAGGTGTTCATCCTCAGCTCATCTAACTCATTGAGCTCTAGAATTCACTTCTTCCCTACCTCATCATAAGTCAAATTAAGCTTTCTTAGCGCCCAGTGCACCTTATGTTCCAGCTCTATCGGTAAATGGAAGGCCCGCCCATAAACCAACCTAAAAGGTGTATTGCCTATAGGTGTCTTATATGCGGTCCTATACGCCCATAATGCATCCGGTAGCAAAGTACTCTAATTCTTTCTTGTTGAAGCCACTGTGCACTCCAAAATTTTCTTAATTTCCCTATTTGACACCTCGACCTACCCTTGCGTTTGCGGGTGATACGGGGTACCAACATTGTGTTTCACCCCGTACTTTCTCAATAACGCAGCAAACTTTTGATTCTTGAAATGGGTGCCTCCATCGCTAATAATCATCCTTGGCACACCGAATCTACAGAAAATGTGATCTTTTACAAACATGCACACTACAGCAGCGTCGTTATTCCTTGTGGGTATTGCTTCTAACCACTTCGATACATAATCAACAACAAGTAAAATGTATAAATTAGAATTCGAGGACACAAATGGTCCCATAAAATTGATGCCCCACAGATCAAATACCTCAACTTCTTGAAACACATTGAGGGGTATCTCTTACCGCTTGGAAATATTACCTACCCTTTGATAGGAGTCACATCTTTGCACATAGTCGTAGGCATCCCAGAAGAGTGTAGGCCAATAAACACCACTCTCTAGCACCTTGGCCGCCGTTCTTGAACTCTCATGATGACAGTCGGTTGGTAGTGTGTGACAATGACTAAGTACACTGTCATATTCTATCTCTGGTACACACCTGCGTAAAATGTTGTCCCTGCATTGCATCAACAAGATGGGATCATCCCAGAAATAATATCTCAAAGAATGGAAAATTTTTCTTTTTCTCTTGATAAGTCCAATCATCTGGGATTATTTTACAGGTAAGATAATTAACAATGTATGAAAACCATGGATCCTTGGATTTTACAGAAATGATTTGCTCATCAGGGAACGTCTCGGTAATGGGTATATTAATATCCTTCTCATCTACCCGTTCTAACCTAGACAAGTGGTCCGCAACCACATTCTCAATTCCCGCCTTATCCTTGATTTCAATGTCAAATTCTTGTAACAATAAGATCCACCTAATCAATCTAGGTTTGGCATCTTTCTTTTCCATCAAGTATTTTATGGCGGCGTGGTCCATCCATACCACAACTTTTGACCCTACTAAATATTGCCGAAATTTTTCGAATGTGAAAATGACGGCGAGAAGTTCTTTTTCAGTTGTGGTGTAGTTAAGTTGTGCCTCATTTAAAGTCTTAGATGCATAGAAAATTACCTAGGGTTTGTTCTCAAAACGCTGCCCAAGAACAGACCCTACTGCAAAATCCGAAGCATCACACATGAGCTCGAAAGGCTTTGTCCAATCCGGTGTTTGAACAACCAGTGCAGAAATTAACTTTTCCTTCAATACATTAAAAGCATGCAAGCATTTTTCATTGAAATCAAACATCAGATCTTTCTCCAGTAGTTCAGACAATGGTTTAGTGATTTTCGAGAAATCTTTCATAAAGCGGCGATAAAATCTTGCATGACTGAGAAAACTCCTTACCGCTTTAACCGAATTAGGTCGGGGTAATTTTAAAATAACCTCAATCTTTACTGGATCCACCTCCAACCCCTTGCTAGACACCTTGTGTCCAAGCACAATTCCTTCACTAACCATCATATGACACTTTTCCCAGTTGAGAACTAAATGTGTGTCCTCACATCATTGTAAAACTTTATCCAAATTGTACAAGCACTCATCAAATGACGCACCATAGACGGAAAAATCGTCCATGAAAACCTCTAGACAGTGCTCAACCATATCAGAAAAAATAGCAAGCATGCAGCGCTGAAAAGTAGTTGGTGTGTTACACAGACCAAAAGGCATACGGTGATATGTGAATGTTCCATAAGGACAAGTGAAGGTAGACCTTTCTTGGTCCTTAGGATCAATAGAGATCTAATTGTAGCCGGAGTAGCCATCTAAAAAATAAAAATGAGATCGGCCCGCTAGTCTCTCTAAGATTTGATCGATGAACGGAAGAGGAAAATGATCTTTTAACGTAGCGGAGTTCAATCGACGGTAGTCAATGCACACACGCCACCCAGTTACCAATCGGGTCGTGACCGGCTCATTTAACAAGTTGTGAGTGACAATCATTCCCCCCTTTTTAGGGACTACCTGTGTGGGGCTTACCCACGTCGAATCGGAGATAGCGTAAATGATGCCTGTAGAAAGGAGCTTGATCACCTCATTCTTGACAACCTCCATCATGCTCGGATTGAGTCAGCGTTGTGGTTGAATCACAGGTTTGGTTCCTTCCTCGAGCTGAATCTTGTGTTGACAAAGTGTAGGGGAAATCCCCTTGATATCTGCAACTGACCACCCAAACGCGCCACTGTGGTTCTTCAGCATGATCATCAATTGCTCTTCTTCATCGACACTCATATATGCCGAAATAATCACCGGTAGTCTTTCACCATCGGATAAGAATGCATACTTCAAATGTGGAGGCAGTGGCTTCGGTTCTAACTCTGGAGGACTGATCAATGATGATTGAAGTGGTGGTGGGAGTGGCCCAAGATCTTCATAATACTTGGCATAATAGCACAGAAGCACTTGAAGCATCTTGACACATTCTTGTAACAACTTGCTTCTCATCCAATCATGCATTATGTTGACAAGGCAAGCTTCAAGGGGAAATTCTGGATATGCGTCAAGAACAGAACTTGCTATTGCATCATCTTCAGTAGACATAGGAATTTCCTCCTCTTCATCATTTGGAAAACCAACAGCTCTACAAAGAGAAACAACTTTAGTCTGTTCCATAATGTCTACAGCCAGTGTCCCCTTATCTACCTGGGCCATTACATGAGCCATATCTAGAAATGGCTTCCCTAGGCAAAGAGAAATGTTCTGATCAAAATGTTTCACCATGCGACACTGCTCCTTTGCCTTTGATTGTGTTGTACTCATGGGCATAACCATTTCAAATCGGTCATCTGCGATTCCCAATGTCATACGGCCTCTTCCCATTTCAAGTATCATATATGTCATAGCTTTGAAGGGTCTTCCAAGGAGTAGATCGTTCCATCAGTCATCTTGCATTTCCATTACCACAAAATCTGCTGGAAACACAAACATGTCAACTTTAACAAGTACATCTTCACAAATGCCATATGGCTTTACCACAGAATTATCTGCTAGCTGAATCGTCATGTTGCTATGTCTCGGTTCTTTCATTCCCAACTTCTTGAAAGTAGAAAGAGGCATCAAATTAATACTTGCCCCGGAGTCACACAATGCTTCGCCGAATTTCACCTTACCGATGTAACATGAAATATTGAAGTAGCCTGGATCTTGCCTTTTTGGTGGCAATGTGCCCATAATGAAGGCACTCACTTGCTCCTTAAGAACCACCACTTCAGTATCAGGAATCTTCCTCTTCTTTGTAATTATATCTTTCAGAAACTTGCCATAGGAGGGTATCTACTCTATTGCTTCTAACAGTGGAATGTTGACAGAAAGTTTCCTAAAGCTATCTAGGAACTTCTTGAACTGAGCGCCCACTTTCTTAGCCTTCAAACTGTTTGGATATAGCACTGGGATAGTCTGTGCCCTCTGATATGGTGGCACATATGGTGTCCTCTTTTGAGTTTCTTCCTCAGCAATGGGTTCTGGTGTGGCTTCCTCTACTGCATCCTCAATCGGCTCTATGATTGTAACCTCCTCTATGGCCTCACATGTAGTTTCTGGCTGGGGTGTGCTTGTTTCATCGACCCTGGGGTTTAAAATCTTATTTCCACTCCGCAATAGAATTGCCTTGGCTTATTGATTCCCTCCTGGAATGTTTGTATTTCCGGGAAAACCTTGCTGCGTTGGCTTCTTCAAGCTTGAAATCTCTACTGCCATCTGCGCTAGAGATGTCTCGAGTGACCTCATATGAGCTCCATGACTTTGTAAAGTTTGCCCAAATTGATTCATGAATTCTCCTTGTTGCTTAATCTACTGGCCAAATGTGCTCATGAGTTTTTGATTCTGCTTGATTACTTGATTGAGAAATTCATTGCTCTTGTCCTCTGTCTACAATTGCAGTTTGGCATCGGGGTCTTGCAGGAAATTGTTTGGGTCCTTCAATGAAATTTTTTTATATTTCCTCCAAGAATAATCATTGTTTCTGTACCCCTGTTGCTGGCGCATAAATTTCACTTGCGCCTCATCATCAGATTCTCCGTCTTCCTTTACTAGCAATTTCTTGGCTAATAAGTCCATCTTCTCATTCAGCTCTTTCATGGCCTTTGACTCACTTGCGACTCGGACCTGCTCTGGTCTGTCTCTGTTGCCCCATGATTGCTTTCTAGACATGTTCTTCAATATCTCCCAGCACCTAGTACCAGTGTTGTTTAAGAAGAAACTGGAACCTGCTGAGTCTAAATTGCTCCAGTCGTGCTCATTCAAAGCAAAGTAGAAGATCTTCACTTGTTTTAACTTATCTAGCCCGTGATGTGGACACTTCCGCAGCATTATTTGGAAGTGCTCCCACGTCTCAGAATATTTCTCGCCATCCCTTTGACAGAAGTTGTGGATTTTCCGTACTAAGTCATTGGTTTTCTCTTGTGGAAAGAATCTCTCAAAGAAAACCTCAATCATTTGATCCCACGTTTCAACGATCTCATCATCTAGGTTATGCAACCATTCATGTGCATTACCTGCAAGAGAGTTGGGAAACAACTTCATATATAGTGTCTCATGTGGAAACCTATCTATCTTGATCATATCGCAGATTTCCATGAAAGTGTTGATGTGTGCAACATGGTCTTCATTCTTTAGCCCATGGAATGCTTGAGACTTGACCAAGTTTATCAGTGCCGGATCAATCTTATAGGTTGGAATGTTGACTGCCTATTTTTTTATCATCCCCTTTGATGCTGATGAGGAAGAAGCCTTTATCTTCTCCCATATTGTCTGTTCTTCCGCCATGGCTTCTGGTTTAGAGTCTGAATCTATATCCTCAGGTTGATCGTGAATATTGTTCTCTTCGTCATCTAATCCCAATAGTGGAACCTTTGGTGATGGTAGTGTGTAGTCTATGCTACGCATCCTCACCATCACTAGTACCTGCTAGGTAATAAATTTGATTCAGTACAGTGCTAGACGATTGTTAAATACGAAAGATAAATGATGAATTTCAGAAATAATAATAAAATAAAAAGTGGCCTAGAGTGGCCACTTGCAGCACTCGTAGTGCCGACAGTTGCTGTGTCCAAGGCAACGGCGCCAAAAACTTGACATGATTTTACCATGTGTATAACGCAAGTGCACGCGTCAGAGGAATATAGGCCTTTGTGAGGCCCGAGTCGAACACAGGGACACTGGACTATCGGTAGACTACTTACTAACTACTCACGATTAGCTAGACCGATTAAAAGGTTTTGAGAGTTGATTGAAAAATAAAAGAAAACAAAGCAATCGATTAAATGTTGAGTTTAATAAATTTAGATGGGAATCTTTAGGATTGCAGTTTCACCGCAGGTTCTCGTTGTATTTATTTCTATATAGTTAATCAAATTTGTCTCTCATTCCGGGTAGTGGCCTGTAGTCAAAATTGTTCACTGTCGTGATACAATTCACTACCTAAATCTAGGTAGGTTCCATGGTCGTAGTAACCTATACCCTAAACTAGGTGCATGAAGACCAAACTTTGGGTTTCCACCATTAACCATACATCACCTTGTTCAAGGGATTTATTCATTAATGTGAATTTTGTCTCTTTTCAACCGTTAATTATTCTTTCAAAGCAATTAAAGGCATTAGATTATCATTAAGGTGATCAATCATAATGATATAATGGAGAAAACGAAATCATATACCATGGATTTAAGAGACAAAATATGAATTACTATGATAAAAACGTCATATAACGATTACCCGGGCCACTCCCGGTCCTAAAGACAAAGGGGATTAGCCTTGCATGTTCATATCAATGAAAGACATGATGGAAGAAGGGGAAAACATGGAGAAATGTGAATGAGAGTGATGTAAACCCCTGAACAGAGGAGATCCAATCGTTCCTTGACGTAGAGTACGCGATCTACAACCTTCTGGCAGTTGAATTTGTCTTCTGCGGCTCTCGAACGATCGGGGCATGATTCTGGACTCTGTTCACTTCTCCACACCTCCTCGGGACTTGTGCAATGACTAATGACGTGATCATCTGCTTAGGGCTGCCATCATTAGGTATATGGACCACTTTTGGTCGCCAAAAGATCACCACCGTCCGATCAAGATCGATTTGAAACAAAACATATCCTGACGGTGTCGATACCATTGACGCGGGTCGATGGTATCGACCCGTCATAATATCGGCAAGTTCTCTTCCCTTCTCTGATGCTCCGCTTGATGTAGACTCAATACCATCGATGCGGGTCGATGGTATCGACACCTTTAGGCGTCAGTTTTGTCACCATTCTGATGTTGAAGTTGTGCAATGTCGATAGTATCGACTTTTGTGTCGATAGTATCGACCGACTGATTGTTGGCTCGCTGTAGGTATCTCGCTACCATCAACCTCCCAGTCGATGGTATTGACTCTGCTTGGCTCCTTGTGGCTGTCTCCCTGTGACTGTGTCGATACTATCGACGGATGTCGATGGTATCGACAACTGTGTATACTCATTTTTCCTGAAATTGCAAGACAGAGACGAATCAGCTATGCTAAAACCCATTATTATGATAGTTTATAATAAAAAAGATAAAATATGAGAGATTTGATACAAAATGAGATTATAGACTACAATGAATGAATCATGTGATACTAACTACAAAAGTGACTAATAAACACATAAAACACATGTAAAACAAGTCTATACAAGTGACTCAAAATCATTGCATCAGTAGACCCTTCCAAGCTACAGCTGACATGATTCTAGAGATGGGTAGAGGTCGGTTGACCATGGGCATAGCAAATGACAGATTTGAAATAAAGATGCCAACTGACTCACAATCATCAAAGGAGCAAGGATAGTGTAGAAAAATTAGATACTTTGATCACAACGTTTCCATTTGTTTAGGGAAACTGTTTCTTGATATGGCTCACGTCATGATAAAGGTAGATAAGGGAACACTTGCTGTGGACATCATGGAACAAACAAAGGTGGTTTCTCTTGTTAAGGTTGTGGGTTATCCTAATGATGAAGAAGAGGAAGTCCCATCATCTACTGAGGATGATGCTATAGCAGTCTCCATGCTTGACTCGTACCCACAATTACCTCTTAAAGCTTGCTTGTTCAACATCATGGATGACTAGATGACAAGCACGCCATTGCAAGAATGTGTGAAGATGCTTCGAGTGCTTCCTTGCTATTATGCCAAGCACTATGAAGAACTAGGACCGCTCCCACCATCACTTCAATGTTCTTTGGTCATCCCGCCAGATTTTGAGATAAAGTCTCTGCCCCCTCACTTGAAATACGCATTCTTAGAAGTTGATGCAAAGCTACCGGTGATCATTTCGGCATATCTGTGTACCACTGAGGAAGAGCAGTTGATGATTGTCTTGAAGAATCACCGTGGTGCATTTGGGTGGTCGGTTTCTGACATCAAGGGGATTGCCCCTACTCTCTGCCAACATAAGATCCGGCTCATTGAAGGAGCCAAACCTGTGATTTAGCCACAATGTCACCTCAACCCCATCATGATGGAGGTTGTCAAGAAGGAGGTGATCAAGCTTCTCTCTGCGGGCATCATCTATGCTATTTCAGACTCTACATGGGTGAGGCCAACACAGGTAGTCCCTAAAAAAGGGGGAATCACGATAACTAAAAATCTTTCGAACGAGCCTATCACCACCCGATTAGTAACCAGGTGGCGTGTTTGCATTGATTACCGTCGTTTAAATTCCACCACTTTGATAGATCATTTTCCTTTACCATTCATTGATCAGATTTTAGAATGCCTGGCTGGCCACTCTCACTTTTGCTTTTTAGACGGCTATTCCAGCCATAACCAGATTTCCATAGACCCTAAGCACCAAGAGAAGTCTACCTTCATTTGCCCTTATGGAACTTTCGCATATCGTTGTATGCCATTTGGTTTGTGCAACGCACCGACCACTTTTCAGCATTGCATGCTTGCTATCTTTTTGGATATGGTAGAGAATTGTCTAGAGGTTTTTATGGATGACTTTTCTATCTATGACACATCTTTTGATGAGTGCTTATATAATCTAGACAAGGTGCTACAAAGATATGAGGACACACATTTAGTCCTCAATTGGGAAAAATGCCACATGGTGGTTAGCGAAGGCATAGTGCTTGGACACAAGGTGTCTAGCAAGGGACTGGAGGTAGATCCAGTGAAGATTGAGGTTATTTCCAAACTACCTCCACCAAACTCGGTAAAAGGGGTGAGGAGCTTCCTTGGTCATTCAGGGTTTTATCGCCGGTTCATCAAGGATTTTTCTAAAATCACTAAGCCATTATCAAAATTGCCTGAGAAGGATGTGGTTTTTTTATTTCAATGACAAATGTATGCATGCTTTTGAGGTTCTCAAGCAAAAGTTGATTTCCGCGCCGATTGTTCAAACGCCAGATTGGACTAAGCCCTTTGAGTTTATGTGTGATGCATCGGATTTTGCCATGGGGGATGTTCTTGGGCAGCTCCTTGAGAACAAACCCACAGTTATTTTCTAGGCTTCTAAGACTTTGAATGATGCCCAACTTAATTACACCACCACAGAAAAAGAATTGCTTGCCATGGTTTTTTCATTCGAAAAATCTAGGCAATATTTAGTGGGGTCTAAAGTTGTGGTATGGACGGACCATGCCACCATAAAGTACTTAATGGAAAAGAAAGATGCCAAGCCTAGACTCATTAGGTGGATCCTACTCTTGCAAGAATTTGACATTCAGATTAAGGACAAGGCGGGCATTAAGAATGTGGTTGCGGACCACTTGTATCGGTTAGAGTAGGTATATGAGAGAGATACTAACATACCCATTACCAAGACCTTCCTGGATGAGAATATCCTTTCTATTCAATATAAGGACCCATGGTTTTTGCATATCGTGAATTATCTTGCATGCAAAGAACTCCCGGATGATTGGACTTACCAAGAGAAAAAGAGGTTTTTCCATTCTTTGAGATATTATTTTTGGGATGACCCTATTATTTTGAGACAGTGTAGGGATGGAATTTTACACGAGTGTGTACCCGAGAGTGAATATGATAGTGTGCTCAGTCACTATCATACATTGCCCACTGGCAATCATCATGCGAGCATGAGGACGGAGGCTAAGGTATTAGAGAGTGGCCTTTATTGGCCCAGATTTTTCAGAGATGCATGTGATTATGTGAGGAGGTGTGACTCTTGTCAAAGGGCAGGTAACATCTCAAAATAGCGAAAAAGATGACCGGCATCAGATTTAGATGACACTGATACGCAAGTAAAGATGCAGGGTAGACCAATTAACATGTTCTGAAGAGAAGCAGAAAATCTTTCAGCCAGAGCAGATGCAGTTCCCATTTAATGTTGACTCTTTTCACATGCTCAGTTACTTGAACAATTCTCTTCTTTGAATGAAGACATGCGGGGAAAAAGATAGAACAGAACAAAGATTATGCATAAGCATTTCCTAACAAGAGCTTTCTGTCCAGATCTTAAGATTATGGCTACTGTGATCGATAGCAGGAAAGAAAGGCCAACGATAAACAGGAGTTGCTCTGTCTCATGGTGATCAATGAAACCAGAAACTTATATGCGTGATATATAGTCTTGTTTAATTTGTTCTAGTCGAGACACTCAGATGCAGGTAACAGATAGAAAGCTTCAGTAAACAAAGAAAGTATACAATTTTTGTCAAGGTCATAAAGTATTAGGGAAGACCAAGAACTGGACCACAAGATCTATACTTGACGGTGAGTGTAGTGGGCATGGATCATTATTTTAGGTCAACATTCACAAAACTAGTAGTCAATAGCAATTCAGTAGGCTGAACAATCTATGAAGAGTTGCAAAGAACATCACATCACCACTATAGCTTTAGAAATACATGGATATCTTCTTTTTTCTTGTCTCTTGTACAGTTTCCTTTCTTTGGTCTGCTTTTGCAGTACCTTTCTTTCCCCTTTCCGGGGGGATAGTTTTGTATCTTCTTTCATAGAAATTCTGCAGACATCTTGATCAATTCCCATTACTTTTGATGCTAATTAGTCTCTAGTTGAATTTTCATCTCTAAATGAATTTATCCCCATCATTTGATCAAATATATGCAAAACAATCCCTGGAATTATTTCCCTTAGTCATTGATACCATTAGTGCAAGTTGACATCCTTGTGTTCAAATATTGTGAGTAGACATTCCATTTGAACACTACATAATATTTTAACTATTTTTTTTGGAATCACATATAAGTGCAATTATGCATTAAAATATTAATATTTGACTTGTGTATGATAATGGACATGTTGAGAAGATTTTAGTTAAATGGACATTCATAATGATGGGTATATATTCATAATAGAAATGCCAATAATACCATACTCACAACCTATGACCCTAGAATGACCATCTTCAGCCAGTGCATTTCCAGTCAGATAGAAATGTTGTCAACACCTGTCTCTAGCAACTACAGATCATCCAACCAACCTACATAAGTGACTCTCGCTTCTCCCCTCCTCTCCAGGGAAGGGAAGTCCTTACCTCACTCCTTCCATCCCTTGTCAATGACCTACAACTCGCACAAATCAAAGCCTTCCACCCAGCAATGCCCATCGACACCACATGTTCCCAAAATCACAGCCCCCACCTGACATGACCTACAGTATGCATATGTAGAAATTGACCTACAACACCACCGAACGGTCATGTTTTCTATGCAATCTATCCAATAGAGCTCCTCACAGCCTACAAAACTTCATATATGCAATAATGCAAAAAATAGGATTTATTAAAAGGGATCCATCCACCTCCTGCATCATGACCTGATGACAACAAAGTACATCCTCAACCACCATACACTGGTTGCCTCTAGTCTCCACCATACTTTGAATCGTCATGATCATTTAGCAACCTTACCAGCACCTCCGCCCAACCTAGAAAGACATCTGAATCATTTGAAAATGCACCCAACACACCTGTTTCAGTTGAAGACAACAGTAATAGCGTTTCATTGACATTTCAAATATTTCTAATAATAATAAGAAAATGATTGAAGACAAAGTAAATGATTCTTCCTAATTGATGCAAGAAACAATCATGATGTCTTCTACTAGTCAAGCTTCCTCGGGCGTTTGTAGAGTTTCAAACTTGATAAGAAATAATAAGCTTCCATCAAAGCTTGATATTGCAGATGATATCGTGGTAGTGGTCGGCAGGATAGTAAACCTAACTATGAGAAGCATAATGAGGTGTTGGTGGTACTTCCATCTTAGTAGATAATGTTGGTTCATCACTTAATGAGAATAACACAACACTTTAGTAGTCATTCTCTCATAATGCAGTCAATGTGGACGTTGTAATGAAAGGTGAAATCAAATATGGTGGTCATAAGTTTGAATCCAGTGAGGTAAAAGATATTCCAAGGAATATTGATAAGAAAGAAAATTTCAAAAGTAAAACTAGTGCCCGTCGCTTGTCTAAAAATGTGTGTACTTGGGTCTCCTAAGAGCTAGATAAATCAAGTGAAGTTGGTGTTGTCTTGTATGCTCTTTTGCACTTACACAAGGAAAAATATGCAGATTATGCAAACAAGACTGTTCTCAATGTCCAAGAATTCCTCTTCAGAAGACTCTAACAAGCTACAAGGATAATGGGCATAGACACGAAATCTAGTTTTGTGAATAAGTGACCACCAACAACCAGAATGACATTGGATTCTCATTAATGTACATCAACCTTGGTAGTTGTTATAGAAGGAGTTGGCACCGGATATCAATTATGGAAACTGTTTCCATAAATCTGTTAGAGAAATTTATTCTATATGTACCTAAGAGACTATATTAAATAAGAATTAACCAAGAAGTCCCTTTAAGATGTTATTGGATTTCAGGAAGTGGCTTTCATATTAAATAAGAATTAACCAAGAAGTCTCAATTTATTCATTCTCTAAGGTTTTCTATATACAAGTATATAATCGACGAGGTCATTGGTTCTAAATACAAGTTCAGGTTCTCATTATAGGAGCCTTGCGAGGATCCTCTGCTAAGCATACTAGCAAAACAATGCCAAAAGAGGGACTGACATACACTCACTTTCTTGGTTAAGTGGAAAAATTATAAGAGGGGACGACTTATTACAGAGGCAAGCAATATCGGATAAAACTATAGAATAAAAGAAAACAGAAAACATACACACATATCCCAAATGAAAACAAGTCATCAGAGAAGAGTGTCACCTTGCAGTGGAATTAGGTTGGCGCATGTGAGCGAGGGGCGGAGAAGCTCGGTTTCGTAGAGTCTATTAAGTTGAACATAAGCTGCAAGTATCGGTCTTCCTACCTCATTGATCACATGCAGACATCCACCATGAACAATCAAATTCCCTTTCTGATATTGACTCTAACGTATTTGTACTTTATAGAGCCTGATATCTAGCATATGCAACACAACAACACCATAAGTGTACAAGAAAATAGAACTGAAAGATTATAAATAGGATTGAGATTATAAGACAAAAAAAGTTTGCACAGTAGGTAGAAATCACTATTGAGATTCTGCACTCATATTTTCAACTTATAAAGAATAGATCATACCATTATAACTGACGCATGCAAGGGCATGACATGATACCCAACTTCAATGTTGGATCGAGCAAATTATAAATTGCATGTCAGTTTTCCAAATGACTAGATCTGCACCACGGAAAATACAACATCCAGAAGTGGATAGACAATATATTACATCATAAGCCAGAATGCATCAGCAAAGTGAAGATTACCAAATGTGATGCATCCTTTCTCGAAAAGCATTGGTTTACAATTATCTAGGTCTAAGCACCCATGTCCTCACAAAAAGGTCAAGATCAGATTTCTTGTCAAATAACAAGATTGTCTATATGTGTACCCATGGATATATTATTAGAGCAATTAGAGAATATTGAACAAAATCAAAGTCAAGATTCTAAAGAGAGGATCGTGCCTGTTGTAGATTCTTTTAAACTCACATTTTTCCAACTACTCCCGAGTCAATTAAATTTAAATTTTATCAATATATATACCTCATAAGTCTCATATGGATTGTCCAACTACTCCCAAGTCAATTAACTTGAAACTTTATCAATAATGAGTTGACATATGGACCAAACGTAATTTTCTCCATGGATAATAAAAAACAAAGGCAATGTAAAAAAAATTCATACACATTTTCTAAATACTATCTATAACCAAGGAATTGTAAAAAAAAAATCATACACAATTTCTAAATACTATCTATAACTCTATTGTAAATTGTTGAAAATTCTTCAAGCGTTATGAATGTCTTCCGTTGCAGTATCCCATGCATGATTTTCTCCACTTGTACCACCATGAGCCAGAAATGCACCAGTAGGAGTTGAAGTTGGAAAATATTGAGGCTGACAAAGAATTTAAATTTTCAATTTAAGATTATCATCAATAACCACACATTTGATAATACATTTCTATAAATACCTGTGATCCACTTGTACCACCATGAGCGGGAAACGCACCAATAGGATGACCATTTGGGAAATATTGATGCTTGAAAAGAATTTAATTTTTCAATAAAGTTGAACATGAATAGGGAAATATCAGTAATATATTTTATATTTATACCTGGGATCCACTCACACCACCTTGAGCGGGAAACAAAACAGTAGGAGGTCCATTTGAAAAAAAATGTGGCTTCAAAAAAAAATTGACAGCATGAGAAGGAGTTTATTTTAGATAAGCCGTTATAAAAAATGTATGTAATGTCATACATGTGATTGAAATGTAAGACCTGGCCCATTGATACCATTTGAGGTAGCTTGAGTAGAAAACACACCCGGAGAAGCCCCGTTTGAAAACATTTGAGCCTTTAAAGCAAGATTCTCATTTTCAACTTCTGTTATTTATAAAAATTTAAAATTCTTTAATTTTGTGAATATGTACTTGTGCTCCAAAATTTGACGATGTTGTACCAACACTAGATTGAAATACTCCAGAAGGGGGCAGATTTGGAAACACACTCGTCGGGCCAAACTATGTACTTCTAGCTGATTCCGCCTATTGAAAATATAGAAGAGAATAAAACAAATTCTATTTATGTTGCAATATTATATAAATAAGTTTGATCTGATACTCGATTGTTGCTATCAAATAACCTGATTTTGTTGCACCCATGTTATAAATTGGGACCAAGATTTTTGCATATTTTTCATTTCTTGGTAGCCTCTTTTAATATATCCTACAATGAAATATATTTTTAGAAGACAATAATGACAATATCATATGATACAAATTTGTTAAATTACTTACATCTTTTGCAATACTTTCTCGCAATAACATTTCATACCGAATTTTGGCAGCTTTCCCAGTATTCCCTTCTGCGGCATGTCCGAGTCCAATACCACGAACCCTATTCTTTTTTACGGGGTTGACTACACGCAAGAAGGCACGGTATATCACCTCATCGATTTGTGTTGGATCAGTTACTTCACCATTTTTAACTTCATTTTCAACAATATCAGTTATCTCATCCTGTCATTATTTGAACAAAGTCAATGTAAAAACTAGACAAGTTTTATTTGAAAATTTAATATATTATTGATTTAAAATA
Source organism: Alisma plantago-aquatica (assembly GCA_963693085.1). Lineage (NCBI taxonomy): Eukaryota > Viridiplantae > Streptophyta > Magnoliopsida > Alismatales > Alismataceae > Alisma > Alisma plantago-aquatica. Next base: position 1,468,556,857 of record OY856411.1, read on the forward strand.
TTGAATAAATTACCACCAACGGGTTGTTCTCATATACTTTCTTCAAAAATTCTTTTTGAGTTGGCTCCCCTTCCGCAGTTTTCTTTCATAAATCAAATAATAGGATTATTACTACTAGCTAAACAATTTCTTATTTAGAACTCATTGGAAATAAATAGAAAGTGAAAGGTGATACCATTTCCTCCCTATAACAACTCCAAGGTTTGGATCTTGTAGTATGATGCATTTGTTTTTTTGACCTGTTAACCTTATTTGTGGCAGCAATTTTCTATACAAAAAAATTTACTTACTAAACACTATAAATGAAAGATAAATGATTATATATTAATTTGATATTACCTTAGACTTCTCAGAAGACCATTGTTTAACAAGATTGTCAAACTAACGAATATCTAATGATGCATTCTACTCAACCTTTTTCCTCATCAAATCTGGATTATCCTTATACTTTAGATAGTAATCTTTCTTAACCCGTGACTTCTAACTTTGTAAAGCTTTGTGAATGTGAGCATCTATGTAGTTCCATGCATTTGGATGATCCCCCAAATCAAAGCATTTCTGGAAAATATTTGGAGATGTTAAAAAACAATAAAAAACTTTTAAAATATACACTAATTCTAGACTAAAAGAAATTTTGTAATTAGTTAAGTACCTCAATGCATGATTTTCTATCTTCAAATGCTAGTTGTGGTTGCTCTCTCCATTGTAGATCTCAATTCCATATTTGTGGTTTTCTAGCTAATATGCCACAATAATTGTTCAATTTTATATTGTTCTTTCCAACTGCATTACCTATTGCATTCCATTCCACCTTGTGTCGCTGCTCTCCTGGTTTTGGAATTAGATTAACCTCACTTGCAGGGCCCCTTCCATATCTATGATGGTCATGTTCATCCTCAAGTTCCTCATGCTCATCTCCTACTTCAGTTGAAGGAGAGGAGACTGTAGGTGAAGTAGTAGTGGGTTGTGGCGGGGTTGTAGAAGCTCTCATAGTTGACCTTGTGTTCCTCATCCTGCATAATATGAAAACATAACAATTGTAGCAATGAATAAGAGGTTAGTCCAACAGTTTATGGAATAAATGTAGAACATTGTAAGCACATAATAATCCACAAAGAAAAAGGGACAAATGATAATGCAATATCTTTGCACCAATACATAATAATCCACAAAGAAAAATATTATATCAACACAAAAAATTCCTCATCCCACATAAGATCAAAAAAGGGACAAATGACAAGGCAATATCCTTGAACCAAAACATAATAATCGACAAAGAAAAATATTGCAAGCACGATCATTCACTAAGGTTTGCAACAACTAATCAAAACAACTTTATTCCTCGGGCTCCCTAGCAACAAATGATCCATGCATATCATTCCTTGACCAGGAGATATCATCACTTGTGTGGTTGTTACCACTATGAACTTGTGTCCCACTCATATAATCCTCAACGATAGGTACTTCAGAATAATTTCGAGGTGGAAGTTTCAAAACAGTGAACCAATTATCATCATCATGATCTTTTACATAAAAGCATTGCATTGCTTGTGATGCAAGAGTGAATGGCTCATCTTGATTGTGTCTCCTTAAGAAATTGATTTGTGTGAAACCATATTTCTCAATGTGCAAACCGTTAGAAGAACTTTCATCAAACCAAGCACATCGAAACAATGGTACTTTTATGTCTGGACCATAACATAGCTCAACGACCTCCTCCAATTGTCCATAATATGTAATTGTAGCTGTAATAGGATTTTTATCCCTCCCACTTGAATAACTAGATGTATCTGCCACCAAGTAGACCCCACTATTTTGTGTATTAGAAGTACTTTCAACATGTTTTGAGCGGAATCGATATCCATTTACTGAATAGCCTTCATATGACATTCCATCTATAGAAGGACCCTGCGATATCCATCTCAACTCCTCACTAACATCCTTTGGATGATCCATTCACATACGTATTACCTAAGTTATCAACATAAAAATTAGAAGGGATTAAATACTCTTTCAAAATAAAATTTTATTAATTTTATAAATTACTTACATGCTCTCTCAACCACCTAGCAAATTGTGTTGCGTGTTTTTTTCTAAAGCACGTAGTGTGATATTTGGTTCAGCCTCTTGAAGCTTTATCATGTGTTCACTGGTTATTGGAAAAATTCAAAAGTTGTGGTTGGTCTATATTAGAAACTATTTAACATTGAAAAAAAAGTTTGATTACCTTATGTAATCATCAAACATGTCAGTATTAAATAGTACATTTCGATGGGCTTGTTCTAAAGTTTGCACATCAAAGTGTTTCGGTACTCCCACTCTAATAGGAGAGTCATCAACATTACGAGGAGTATGAGTGAATTTTGTGTCAAAATCAGGTAGATATCTAGCACAAAATGTCAAACATTCTTCTTCCAAATAGCCTCTAGCAATAGAACTGGTGGGCTGAGCTTTATTTCTGACATAATTCTTGAGTTTCTTCAAGTACCTCTCAATGGGGTACATCCACCTATACCGTACAGAACCGGCAACCCTTGCTTCATAAGCTAAATGGATAGGCAAATGCATCATAATGGTAAAGAATGATGGAGGAAAAACTCTCTCTAACTGGCATAGTGTGACAGCAATGTCTTCTTCAAGCTTCTTAAATTCTTCTACATCAATAGCATCTGAGCAAAGTTTATTGAAAAATAAACATAGGCTTGCAATAGGTTTATAAACATCTAGGCCTATGCAGTTCCGCAAGGCAATAGGAAGAAGTTGTTGCATTAAAAGATGACAATCGTGGCCAATAGTTTTTTCTCTCTCATGTTGACACACCTAGATATGTTAGAAGAATATCCATCAAGAACCTTCAATGTTTGTAAAACAGATAGAAACTTCTCTTTCTCTGTACTACTCATTGTGAAAGATGCTGGAGGTAAGTAATAATGGCTCCCTGAATCAACTGGCCACAAATCCCTTTCGGATACCCCATTGTTTTAGATCTTGATGAGCTTGTAAGTTGTCCTTACTTTTCTTTGAGTCGCCCAACAAAGTGTTCAAGATGTTCTCACAGACATTTTTTTCTATGTGCATTACATCCAGATTATGTCTCAGCAATAGATATTTCCAATGCGGGAGTCGAAAAAAAATACTTATTTTATTCCATCCAGGCAGCAATGGCTAATGTCCATTTGTAGAGATTTTACGTTTATTAGTTTTTCCAAATGTGATGTTTGTACAACCCTGAAATTGTTGTAGTATATCATCACCTGACCAACGCCTAGGCGGTTGACGGAAATCTTGGTCTCCATTGAAACTTTTTTTATCACGCCTATAAATATGATTGTTTTTCAAGAAATGTCGATGGAAACCATAACATTGTTTCTTGCCAAGTTGAAGCCACTTGGATAAGGTGTCTACATTACAAGATGGGCAACCTAAATCCTTTTTCCCTTTGGTTTTCCAACCAGAAAGGTCACCATAAGCCGGAAAATCATTTATGGTCCATAAGATCATTACCCGCATAGTGAAGTTTTTCTTGCTATAAGCATCATATACTTTAACTCCCTGACCCCAAAGTTTTTGAAGCTCATCAATTAATGGCTCTAAGTAAATATCAATATCATTCCCAACCATATGAGGACATGGGATCAGCAAAGACATCATTATGTATGGCTCCTTTAGAAGAAGCCAAGGAGGGAGATTGAGAGGGGTTAATAGTTCAGGTCATGTGCTCTTTGAAGCACTCATAAGTCCAAACGGATTGAATCCGTCTGTAGCTAGAGCAAGTCTGACATTTCGTGGTTCAGCAGCAAAGTCTAGAAATTCTCTATCTATTGAGATCCATTCTTCCGTGTCAGAGGGATGATGAATACGACCATCATTTCCTTTTTCTTTAAATGGTCACATAATATCTTTTGCAACTGAAGGGCACATGTAAAGTCTCTCCAGACGAGGGATAATAGGAAAGTGATACATCACCTTTTCAGCTACCTTCTTGCCCTTTGTTTTATATGTCTTTTCATTCCATCTAGACTCACCACAAGTATCACACATCTCTTTCTTTGATGAACCTTTACAAAAGAGCATACAGTCATTTCGACAGACATCAATTTTAACTTTTTTGAGGCCAAGGCCTTTTACAACTTTATTTGCTTCATAATAAGTCTTAGGAAACAGACTGCCTTCTTTTGGGAAGGCTGAGATTATCAACTTCAGCAACTTTGTAAAAGAATTATTTGACCATCCAGACTCCTCCTTCAGATATAACAGAGGCACCAGAAAGGACAACTTGGAGTGAGTTTTACAACCTTCATACAGTGGTTGATCGTCTTCTTTGAGAAGCTTGAAAAAGTGTTGGGCGTTAAGATTTGTAGGCTTCTCCTCGAGTTCAAATTCACTGGCATGTCTTGTATCGCCCATTCCGAATATATCTCCCAACATTTGATGCATATTTCCAGATGTATGTCTAGTAGATGTTGCACTTATTGTATTCCTCCCGATCATCTCCCCATGATATGTCTAGACATCATAGCTACGGACAAATCCTTTTTGTAAAACATGCAAGAATACATCATCCTCTGATTTAATGTATCTATTAGAGCATGTTTTACAAGGACAAATTAAATTTCCCGGTCTGGGTGGTATTTGATGGGTACGTGCAAATTCAATGAATTTTTGTAAACCAGACTGGAATACTTCACTTTGCATCCTATTACCAATATACATCCAATTTCTATCCCGCAAGAAATCCATCTACATACAAGTAAAAAAGAGGATAACGGTCACATTACAACTAAAAAACAAAACTGAACAAGAGAAAAATATAATAGAAATTCCTTATAAATTAGATGAAAAATTTAATAAAAGATAAAACTTTTGATTGTAATACTTTTTACCAACATACATCTATGAATACGGTCTCTAGACATAATATAATGAAAACAAATATATTTCCTTTGATCCCTAGAATCTTAAAAAGACCTAACCTATTTTTGGGCTCATTAGCGCTAATTATTTTACACAACTAATATAAATGTACAATTATAAGGTTTATAATGCATCACCAAATATATATTACCCATTTTTCAACCATTTCCAGAATAGTTCACCGTATGTTGACTTTTTTATTTTACTTTTCTGCATAATTCCCATTTTTTATTTTTTTTTCATTTCCCATTTTTTTATTATTTTTTCAGTTGGACCGTACGTATCCCGAATACCGAACTTGTGACTATGCCCACATGATGTCATTCTTTATGTGAACCTAACATTCTTATGACAATGATTTGGACGGAAAAGGGGACCATCAAAATGATCATGAAAATATATTTGTTGCAAGAAATCTCATTAGTTGGGCTTAGCCTAACAAGGTACAAGGTACAAAGATTTGGACAAATATATTGCTTCGGTGCCTTTTAATCTACTTGCAACCTTGACCACATATTCTGATAGGGACGCAACAAAAGCTTGACAAAGAAATTATTAGTTTTTCTTAATGTGCATTCCGACCAATCAATACCAACCGTAAGGAAATGAAAATAATGATGAGTTGAAGCCACACAACGTTGGAACAACCTAACCAAATGAGGCTTAACACAGTACCAAACACGAGCAGTTGAAAAACATGAATATTAGAACTAATGGCACGTTTGGATGGATTGAATTGAAAAATACGTATTGTGTTCTAATTTCCATTTTTGTGTATCTATTTTCAAAAACGTCATGTTGTCTGCAACTACATATAACCACATTAGCCCAAATATAGTTCATTTTCACCTTGACCAAACAGACCTAAGAGCTCCTTTGTGGATGCCTGTCTATCCCACTGGCCATTGTCCTACTAAAGGTGGAATGAACAAGACTGGCTTTAGTTTTGTGTGTTGCTGGTATGGGAAATGTTCATATTCAGATTAATTCTAATTTTTTTTGGGATCACTCAAATTAACAAATCATTCTGCTGCTTGGAAAGAAGGTTTGAATCAAAGAATGTGTTGTTGGTACCTTCAAAGGAGGGTTGTGTCTGAGGTGCTTAATTGGGCCTTTCCAATGTGTTCATAGTTTTCCCTATGAAATACTCATCGCTTCTCTATTAGGTTTGTCCAGTTTCCTGCAAGTTTGTAGTTGAGTTGATCAAGGTAATGTCTACCTTGGTCTTTCATATGTCAGTTGTTTTTGGCTTTGATTTTTGCTTCTTCTTTTTTTCTGGCAGCAGCCCATGGTTTTTTTTATAAAAGGAAATGCACCTTCTCTTCCAAAATTGTAGTAACTTGCAGTCCCAAAAGTTTTTTCTGGCAGCTTAATAACAGTAGCTACATTATTTGCAGCAAAAAGAATAATGTTCATATGAGAAGTTTAGTTATAAAAACACTACGGGATCATAATGAATTGCTAACCTCTAGCCAAAAACCATCCATCCGCCACCTTTGGCCAATAACTTTGCCAACCAATCAGTATGGAATGCTATTTCATAACTTGTAACATGGTTCTTGCTCATAAATGCCTTTTTACATTCTACAATAATTCTTATCTACATTTTGCAGTTATGGCATCCTCTATGGATAATTGGATAAGGGAGTTGAATGAAGCTTCCAGGCTTGCAGACGATATCAATTCTATGATTTCCGAGCGGAGTTCCTTGCCTGCCAGTGGCCTAGAGACCCAAATGCACACATCTGCAATACGCCGAAAGATCACAATTCTTATGACAAATCCTGATATGCTAGAATCCACTTTGTCCAAGCTTCCCAAACAACCTAAGTAAGGTTTCCAGTCTCACTTGAAACTGGTGATTGCATACTTGTCAAGGCGCTCGCCTAGGCGCGCCTAGGTGTCCGCCTAAGCGGCAAGGCGCCCCAGGGTTGCGCCTAGGCGAGGACACTTTATTTATAATGCTACAGTGACCTAGTTTTGTGGGTTTAGTTGTATATTCACTTATTTTCATGTTTGATATGGCTACACCAATGCTCAAAATTAATAGTGTTGCCGATTTTATGTGCCAAATATCACTTTTAACTGGATCTAATACTCTTTTTTGGGTTTGACTGGATCTAATACTCTTTTTTGTTTGACTGGATCTAATACTCTTAGTACACATTTGATTTTTCTTAGTTTGCACCTTCAATTCAGATTGTACTAAGTAGCTATGCTATGAAGGATAGTGATTACATTGCTTAATACTTGTATCTATGTATGACAATAAATATATATTTATATGTTGATCATTCTCTTACATTCTTTACAATAATTCTTTTCGTGTCCTTAACATTATTGTCAATGATAATATATTAGAAATGTAATTGGTTATTTTTTCATACAATAAAATATATATATATATATGGGGAGATCAACTATAAATATGTAGAAAACTACATATATAACTACACAATGTGTGTATATGAGTGGGGAAAAACCATGACATATGTATATATACATAAAATATATACATAAATTATTATTTTTAAAGGTCGCTTAGGCGCAAGGCGTCCAGCCCCAACGCCGTGTCTCCTTGCTGCCTTAACAAGTATGGGTGATTGTAGTATTATTGATACAGCATTGCAATATTTGTCTTAGGGTACTAATGTATTGTGCATTAAACTGTGCTTGGGTACTGATATGTAGTACTAAGATAAGTGTTTGGGGAATTTAATCCTTCTCAAATTGACTTTGAGTTACTACTTTTCCGTACAAGCTTCCTTCCTATTAAGAAATTCATCAAAGGTAGTTACACACCTTCTCAATATAAGTGTTTGGGGAACTTAATCCTTCTCAAAATGACCTCGAATTACTAATTTTCCTTATGCGCTTCCTTCCTTTTAAGAGATTCTTCAAAGGTAAAGGGCTAATGATGAAATGTTAACGCCTGAACTGTTGTTGCATTTTCTGTAACTTTTGTTCTTGGAGCATAATGGTTGCTTGCGATTCCACATTGGAACTTTTTTTGTAAAGAAAATTTATCAATGAATGGAGTAGTCTGATCTTTATGTCTTTTCTTGAAGAGCTGAAAAAGAATATAACAAGAGGCAAGAGATGCTTGTAAAGTTGAGATCTAGGGCAACCCAAATGGTGTCAGCACTGAAGATGTCCAATTTTGCCACCAGGTGTGTTTAAATATATAGATAAATGGATAGAATTTTGATAAAAAATGTAAGGAAATGCGGAGCTGCTTCATATGAGGTCCTTTTCTTCTATGAATGACATTAACTCTTAGTTTCTTTGAAAAACTAGAGAAGATTTACTTGGGTCAAGTAAGCAACCTGTTGATGAGATAAAAAGAACTGAAGGGCTAGACAATCAAGGAATTGTTGGTCTTCAAAGACAAATTATGAGAGGCATGTTGCTTATTAATTTATCGTCGCCTTCTCAATTAGGATCGTCGCCTTCTCAATTACACAGCAACCGTTTTGAGAGTCTCCTATATTCCTAGTTGGTATTATAAAGGCTCCATTTACTTAGACATGTATCATGCTGCAAATTAACAAAACATTGAGAAAGACAACGAAGGAACAAAAACCTTCAACACTTTTTGACCGACTATTCCATTCATAATTTGATCGAACTCCTAGTAGCATGATGCAGTAACTGAGCCGCAACTGTATCGATGTCTTATGTGAAGATACATACCTAGCTTCTTTGTGATGTTTTGTAGACACCAACTAATCGACCAGGCTGGAGAGCATTTTACATTGTCCCTTCAGGTGTCTTCGCTAGGTTCTTTAAGATAGTGAGCATTGTGAGCTGGTGTTATCCCCTTAAACTTTGGCAGGCAGATGCGGCGGAGTGGCAGGACAAATCCACATATATAGAGAACAGGTCGAGTGCTAAGAAGGTTGCAGGAGAGGTTGAGAATCACATCTTGGGTCGACTACAAATCTCTACACCGGTGGCACTACTTCTGCTGGAGGAGGGGGGCACTCTTGCAGGCAGTCGGCAGCCTCTTCCGCTGGGGCGTCGTCGGGGGCGAAGGCCGTCGTCACTCTTGCAGGCAGTCGGCAGCTGTCTTCCGCTGGGGTGTCGTCGGGCGCAAAGGCCGTCTCCCGTCGTCGTCCGCAGACGATCAAACAGGAAACGCGGGGGTGGGGGCGCAAGGGGAGGAACGGAATGGTTTCCACTAATCTAAACTTCTAATTACTAATTACTAATTAGTGGGGCGGGAATTTTTGGTGGGAACCCGGTGACGGAAATTTTGGATTCTAGAAGGATTTTAGACCTTCACTAATTGTCTTTTGCATAAAAAATTCGGCTGAAGGAAATTAGTTCATTTGTGTAGGACGGTCCTTCACAAAAACTCAATATTTTTGAAGGGTTTTGGTCCTTCACAAATAACCTTCACTAAAAACCTATTTATTTGTAGTGTATGATTGTATCTATGCAAGAAGAAACATCACATGTGTCTCATTAGATGTGCTTATTTTTTTTTTAAATATCTGCTTAGTTTACTCTGATAGATTTAAAACAATAATAATATTTTTTGTGAGAAAATGTATAATAATTTTGAGAGGAATATCTAAGTAGTTTTTTCTAGGGTGGAATATATTGTAACAATGTAGTACATGACCATGTCATATAGTTTAATCCTACTTATCTTACATAGAGTATACATATAATCTATTTACTAACAAATAGTCTAACTTGAATAAAATTAATGCATATTTGCACCAATGTAGCACACTGAAACATTATCCTAGTTGGGGCTTACGTTGATGTTATCAAGTTATTATTGATGGCAACATAAAAATATAATAGGATCTTAAATAGGCTACAAGTTTTTCTCAGTCACCAATCTATTATATTGATATAGTTGTTTAATTTACTGAGATACTATTAAGAATATAAATTATTCACTTTGTAACAAAAAGGGCAACTAACTAAGTTGAAGATTGATGCGAGGATTTTGAGTTGCTTTTATAGGCTAGTTTCATATGTGTTTTATGTGATTATTGGTCATTTTCATGGTTAATATTGCATGATTCAGTTCTTTCAGCCTATAATCTCATTATGCATCAAATTTACCTTTTATCTCATTTGGTATGAATGATCATATTTATCAAAGTTATCAAAGTTGATTCGAGTTTATATTTGATTTTTAGGCAAAATGGATATATACATCTGTCTATACCATCGACGACTGTCGATAGTATCGACAGGGCCACAGAGAGGTAGCCACAAAAGAGCAGAATGAGTCGATACCATCGACCCAGAAGTCGATGGTAGCAAGCTAGATTGTAACATCCCTGACCTGGGTTATGAACTAACCCAAGGTGTTTTGCTTAATTAAGTAATTAGATGCTTGTGATTATCTTATGGTATGTAATTAAAGCTCCGGAGGAATATATATTTCTATTTCTGTCCTTTTTGAACAATGTTGTAAAATTATTTTTTAATACAGGGACTTATGTGCAAATTACCCAATTAGAAGGGTTGACTTGCGAATTGCACATGTTAAGATGTTCCTTTGGTGTTGATACATCATAAGAATGAATATGATGAAGTATGATGGATTCTCCAAGCTTGGGCACTAAGATGCAGCTTGTGGAGCAATCCTTGTGCTTTAAACCCTAGTTTTGGTGTAAAGTGCAATTTACCCAAAACATGGGGTGCAACATGTAAAATATACCTTCTAGAGTATCTTTTATGACTCTTGGTATATATACACCTTTTCTCACTTAGCAAGGATCGTTTCCTTCACTTCCCTTCTTATCTTTTGCTTGGACCGACTAAGGACAGAGATCTGGAGCAGAGGAGAATGGCTAAGAGAAGCTAGGTAAGCTTTGGTTTCCTTTTAGCTCGGATTCATGGAGCAAGGTTGGTAGACTATCTTTTCTTACTTAACTCTTTCTTCTAGCTGTCCTTTCCCAACCAATTCTTGGAGAAACGACCTTGGCCGCCCTATGGAGCTCAAGACTCCATTAGATCTTGGAATCTTGGAGCTTTATGGATGACTTTAAGGCGGGTTTTATAACTCTAAACCCTTAAACTTTGTTATATATCTTCTTTATATGCAATAGTTGCTTGCTTTTCCTTCTTCCACTCTTCTACGAGTTCTTGCAACTAAAACCATGGAGAAACCGACCCTGATCTGAGGTAGAAGAAGAGAGGGCGTGAATATCTATGTAACTTTACCAAACGGTCTTGCACATTTGGTCTAAATGGTTTGCAAAACCATTTGGAACCAAACGGTTTCAAAACCGTTTGGATTCATGCGGTTTTCAAGACCGTTTAGATTCAAACGGTCTCCAAGACCGTTTGGGAGGTTTGACCAGGCGTTAACCATTTGAGGGTCTGCTGGACACATTATGAATTAATCATATACAAAGAATCATTATCTAATTTCAAGTAAATCTCAAGTTAAAGGCACTTTAATCACCTAAACCCTAATCGGGTTCAATTGTTGATTTCAAGGACCAATCATGTTGAAGTTTGGGTTGAGTGGCCCAAACGGTTTCAAAACCATTTGGGGATCACCCAAACGGTCTCAAGACCGTTTGGTGATCACCCAAGACCGTTTGGAGGTCTAGGGTTAAGGGAATTTGATCAATTGAAGGTCCAATCATCATAGGTTGTTGAATCAATCAAAGTGCTGATTTGGTGACCTAATTAGGATTCAACCCTTAACAAATTGGCTTACTTTGGGAAAACGGTCACAAGACCGTTTGGAGGATGTCCAAAAGATCCCAAGACCGTTTGGGGTCAGGTCATGGCCCAAATTGGTTAATGGTTGATGGGTTCAACTTCAATTAGGCTCATGTTGATGGATGTTGATGGTTGATCAATTTCAAACCCTAATCCAATTGGTCCTAACCCTAATTGGTGACCAATTGAGGGTCAATTGAGTGTCAAATTGGTTAAGTATAAACCTAATTGGCTCAATTGATAAGTGGATAACCTTGGCATGATCAATTGAAGGGTTCAACATTGAAAACCCTAATCAATTGCAAGTGTTGATGCACTTTTTAGGTCCACACGGTTTTGAGATGTTTGGACCAAACGGTCTCAAGACCGTTTGGGACTAAACGGTTTCAAAACCGTTTGGATCCATGCAATTTTAAACCATTTAAGGTCATGCAGTTTCAAGGATGATTTGATCAAACGGTTTCAAAGTCAAACTTGTAAGATACAACAAAATCTCGAGGCTTAAAGCCAAAAACCTCAGACCTACTGACTCCTACGACCTGAGAGTATAGAGACGACATAAGACATGCTATCTACAAGGCTTGACAGTCAATATCTCCACCTGAGATTCACTGCTGCCCCAGGTGTTGCTGCTGCTGATACTGCTCACCCTCGAATTGGTTCCTTCGTCCTTGACGTCCACCTAAAACATTAAATCCTACGGGGGTGAGACAATTTTTAAATAATTGTCCCAGTGAGAGTTATAACTCTCCGCCAGAAGCTTTGTTATAACATTAAAGGAGTAACATAAGCAAAATAACTTAAATCATTCAACAGCAGGCTTAGGATTAAGTAAAACAACAATTACTTAAGCAATCATTTCGATAAGGATTATAAAGAACATGTATACTAGTTACTTGACTAGAAAATTTATAAACAATGTAACATCAATCATTGTTTCACGTAGTTCAACCTAAGCAATTATGCTACACGGTTGATTATGTTTTACAAACATTATTATGCCCTGCGGAGATGAGGTATACTGCTCATACTCCAACCGACCATTACTAAATCGCGTCGGTATCATACATAGGTCATCAAAAGAGCCGGATTCTTATGACCTCATCTTCCTCAGTCAGTGTGAGGATCAACATGCAAGACATCTCGTGTCTCTGCTATAATAGCTTTCCAGGGTATTCTAGCAACTTCGCTATTAGAGTCACAGTGGCGTTCTGTACTCTCTTCGTCATCGAAATATCTCTTGTTTATCTCTCATCGATGCGGCATTAAAGATTCCCTCGGGAGATTAGTGATACATCATCCCGATATAAACACATAATGAAGGATTGATGGATTAAAGTACATCTTACATCAATTCCTACATCAGGACCTGAGGATATTCGTGTCCATAAACCCCCACATACTCAAAAGTATGTGATCCAGAAGTTCCCCTAGGAAAACCTGTTTCACCATCATTTGGCTTCTGACAATGATGGATCTATGATCACGGATCTACATGATATGATTATACTTGATTATTAAGATACATTTCAGCATTATTTTAGCATCAAGCATGTTTTCAAACATTAATCAATAGAACAACATCTATGAAAGAAGAATACTAAATGTATCAAGTCTAACTCACATCAGTTATCATTTAGATACTATTTCTTAACCATCTCATCATATGATTCAGGAACATGGTTATTCAAACCCTCAGATTATCATAACACTTGCTACCAAGTGACATATAAGCATCAAGTCATCTAACAACATGACCTTGATTAAAGCAATGTATATACTTTTCACATATCATTACTCTTAAAGCTTATAATTGTTTTCAAGGAATATGACATCATAACCCTTACCTAGCTATGATCACCTCATAATATCAACCTTCATGACTAATACAATTAAGGACATGCATATATAACACTATTAGAATAATACCAAAACTTTTCAATTTCCTTATAGGACACCACGGCCGTGCTTCCTTGCATAGTCGTGCAAGGGGAAGCTACCATGGCCGTGCTCCTTAGCACGGTCGTGCTGATCAACAACATACCTTGATTTGTCTCTAGGGTTAGGGTTCATTTACCTCATTTAGGGATATTAAACACCTTTAGCTTACAAGGTATGAAGGTTCCTCAGGTTAAGATTCATTCGTAGGGTTTCATACTCAAAGCCATAACCCAGAATTATTCTATTCATCACATCACCCTAAATTAGGGTTTACTATTCACTTTATATGTTATTACCCTAGAATTAGGGTTTACTATTCACTTCATAGTGAATAGAGCTCATATCATCATCATATATGAAAATTATCATCATTGATGCCTTCAAATTAGGTTAAGATTCATTAATCACCATAATTAGGGTTTCTATGATCTCACTATGAGGGATCATACCCTAATCATGTGCATTCACAAATATTGAAGGTATTTTACTTGATTTTCATTCATTTTTGGAGTCTTCTCTTTTCCTCTCACTAATATATGATGTTTACATCACTCTAGATTAGGTTAGATCAAGTCAACTTTGATTACTCATAAGTCAAGTTATCACCATTACGGTCATTAGGGTTTGCTTGATCAAGGTGTTGACTGCTTAAGTCTATCAAGGGTGCAGTAGTAATATTCACCATTGATCATAACATGGGTTAATCTACTAATCACTTAACCCCTTAATGTCTTTCGGTATCATTATGGTTTAGGTTAAACAACCATTAAGCCTTCTAAGCCTTTTAATCATTAAGAAATCTTGACCTTAAAAGACCCCAAACGGTTTTGAACTTTCAACCTCCAAACGGTTTTGAAACCATTTGGAAGGGTTGACCATTTGGTAACTTTGACCTTAAAGACCGCATGGACAAGATCACACTCAAGATCGTTTGCCCCTAAACGGTCTTGAAACTGTTTAACATGGCAATGGATGTATGTGATCACTCAAGAGATGATTTAACAGAGATGTAATGTTAAATCATGATGTAAACAGTTTATCTGGCTTTCTTATAAAAGAGTTTTATGTTTTAAAGATCTCTTCTTAAAAAGTTTTAAATTTTTAGTGATTTTTCTTGTTCCGCTGCTAATCGAACGCTTCCGCTGAGTTTACCTAATGATTTGTAGATCGGACCCCACAATTTAGTGGTATCAGAGCTCTAGGTTTGCTGAGTCTACAGAGACATAGGACTTAGGATGTCAAGTCTATTCTTAGTGTCTTCCAGTATATCTAATAGTGTCTTCTGCTCCTCAGGAGAAGAAGATAAGTAAGGATGTTTGGACCACACAAGGAGTATGTGGCAGAGAGTAGTGTTACTGCACCCCGAGAAGGTGCAAGGAACCCGGAGATAGAGCAACATGTACCTGAGCCACCCCAGTTTAACCCAGCTGACATGGTGAACCCAGTTGTTCAAACTATGTTTGGGCAGTTTATGACTGCCATGACACACATAACAGATAGGATGCCCATGCCTGCACCTAGGGCACCTGCCCAGTCAGAAGGACAAGGTATCGGTAAGATGTTTGAACGACTTAGCCAAGTTGGGGCGACTGAGTACTTTAGAACAGCTGATCCCACATATGCCGACCTATGGTTGACTGAGTTAGAGAAGGCCTTTAGAATCCTGAACATCCCAGAAGTTGAGAAGGTTAGACACGCTGTCTATCTTCTCAAGGGGAGTGTTGGTCACTGGTGGACCATGGAAGAGTAGAAGAGGCCTGGTGTGGAGGCTACATGGGAAGTCTTTCGACGGGAATTTGTCAATAGATATTTCCCAAAGACGTTCCTGGATGAGAAAATCTCTCAGTTTGAGAGGTTGAGGCAAGGTCTGATGAACATTAGCGAATATGAAGCTAAGTTCTTGGAGCTATTGCGGTTCTGTCCGCACATGGCTGCTATAGAAGAAGAAAGGATTAGGCGGTTCGAGAAAGGGTTGAACGCTGAGTTGACTACTCCCGTGTCTGCCCAAGAGAACTAGGAAAGGTTTGCTACCTTCGTTGAGTCAATCCGAAGGATAGAGAGATCTGTAGCTGAGAAGAGGCAAACCCATAAGAGATATCCTCAGTTCCAGGGATCTTCATCCAGAGACTTTAAGAAGCCTAGATTTTCTACGCCTACACCACCATCACCTAGACCTAGTGCTCATACTCAGTGGAAACCGAGTAGAGGTAGAGGACAAAGCCTACCACTACAAGGAGCTCGCAGTTTAGCATCTATGTTGGCTACAGGACCACCAAGACCACAACAACTGGATAGAAGTTGTTATATATGTGGGAAGATGGGGCATTTGATGAAAGACTGCAGAGCTAGACCAACAAGTGTGACACAACCAAAGAGGCAGAGTTAGCAAGGATCACAGAGGAGGCATTTTCAAGGAGCATCTAGAGGACGTGGACAAGCGTCCCAAGCTGGATCGTCAGCACTGAATCAACCACAGGCGACAGCAAGGTTCTATGCAATGAACCCACCTGATGCAGTGATCAACCCTCGAGTTGTGGAAAGTCAGATGGAGTTGTTATATTCTGATATGTCTACATCCTACGTTGTATCTATTTTGATTGATCCGGGTGCTACGCACTCTTTTATCACTCGAAGAGTGATTCGTAACTGCAATATGACAGTCAGTCATAAGGCAGATAGCTTGTTGCTTGAAACTCTGTTGAGAGGGTTTGTCGTGTTGCAGGAGGTATGCTCTCCCTGCATCCTCTTCTTTTCTGAGCATCGCATTCAAGTGGATCTTATACCACTTGAGATGTAGGGATTTGATATAATCCTTGGGATGGATACCTTGGAAAGGTATAAGGTTGTATTGGATTGCAAATCCAAGAAAGCTGTGTTTGCTGATGATAGTGATACATGGATCTTTCAAGGTGAGAGAAAGATTCTACCCACCTGTCTTGTATCAGCTATGGTTGCTGAGAAGCTGATGAGGCAAGGATGTTATGCATTCTTGGCCCATGTGGTAGATACTACCATGGATAGTCCTAACCCTGCTGAAGTTCTTGTAGTCAGGGAATTTGAAGATGTGTTTCCTGAAGAACTTCCAGGTGTGCCACCGCCTCAGGAAATTGATTTTGAAATCAATTTGATCCCAGATACACAACCTATAGCACAAACACCGTATAGGATTGCACCTGCTGAGATGGCAGAACTCAAGGAACGACTTCAAGAGTTGCTTGAGAAGGGTTTCATTCGACCGAGTACTTCACCATGGGGTGCTCCGGTTCTTTTCGTTAAAAAGAAAGATGGATCAATGTGGTTGTGCATTGATTACAGACAATTAAACAAAGTAACAATAAAAAACAAGTACCCTCTTCCGAGGATTGATGATCTCTTTGACCAGTTGCGTGGTGCAACCGTTTTCTCCAAAATAGATTTGAGATCAGGATATCATCAACTCCGTATTAAGGATAGTGACATACCCAAGTCTGCCTTTAGGACAAGGTATGGTCACTATGAGTTCACAGTTATGTCGTTTGGACTAACTAATGCACCAGCTGCATTTATGGAACTCATGAATAGAATCTTCTGACCTTTTCTCGATCAGTGCGTTGTTGTCTTTATAGATGACATTCTGATCTATAGTAGAAATGCTCAGTAGCATGAATAGCATCTTCGTCAGGCTTTAACATTGCTAAGAGAACATGAGCTATACGCTAAGTTTAGCAAGTGTGAGTTTTGGATACCAGAAGTATCTTTCCTTGGACATGTGGTATCTGCCTCGGGTATTCGTGTTGACCCTAAAAAGGTAGAACCTATTCTACAATGGGAACAACCAAAGACACCTACGGAGATCCGTAGTTTCTTAAGGTTGGCTGGCTATTATCAAAGATTCATTAAGAACTTCAGTTCCATAGCCTTACCCTTGACTAAGTTGACCCGGAAGGATGTTCCTTTTGTCTGGAATGATAAGTGTCAGCAATCTTTCCAGTTGTTGAAGGCGAGGTTGACAAGTGCACTTGTACTTGTGTTACCTGAGCAAGGCAAAGGATACGTGGTTTTCTGTGATGCCTCCAAGAATGGACTCGGATGCGTGTTGATGCAGGATAAGCAAGTGATTTCTTTTGCTTCTCGACAGCTTAAGAAACACGAGGAGAATTATCCAACACACGATCTGGAGCTAGCTGTTGTGGTTCATGCCTTGAAAATCTAGAGACATTATCTCTAAGGAGAGACATTCTAGATTTTCACTGATCATAAGAACCTTAAGTACATCTTCTCTCGGCACGAACTTAACATGAGGCAACGTCGCTGGATGGAGTTAATCAAAGACTATGATTGTACAATTGATTGCCATCCAGGGAAGGCCAATGTAGTTGCAGATGCTCTAAGTAGGAAATAAGCAACACCAGCAGTAGATAGAGCACAACTAAACTCTTTAGTATGCTCTAGGAGAAATATTCTTATCTCCTTAAGGCAAGACAATGTACAGTTAAAGGTGTCATTGTTAGCCGGGTTGTTGGCTGAGATGCATATAAAACCTAACTTGAGAGAGCATATCAAGGAAGCACAGCAAGTTGATGTTGCAGTTCAGCAGATCAGATCGGAGTATGGTGATGAGAAGCGAGAAGGTTTCCATGACTCTGATGATCAAGTAGTCTGTTATCATGGGAGAATGATAGTGTCGGATGTGGATAACTTGAGAAAGTTAGTCCTGGAAGAAGCTCATTCTTCGATGTATGCTATGCATCCAGGAAGCACCAAGATGTATCGAAAATTGAAATATATGTATTGGTGGCCTGGGATGAAGAAAGACGTGGCTAAGTTTGTTCTGAGGTGTCCTGTGTGTCAGTAGGTTAAAGCTGAACACCAGAAGCCTACAGGAACAATGCAACCTTTACCCATGCCACAGTGGAAGTGGGATCATGTAACCATGGACTTTGTCATTGGCCTACCCACGACAAGCAAAGGGCATGATTCCATTTGGGTAATAGTTGATAGGTTGACAAAGACAGCGCATTTCTTGTCTGTCAAAACAACCTATTCTGCTGAGAGGCTAGCACTGTTGTATGTTCAGGAGATAGTGTGACTGCATGGAGTCCCAGTCAGTATAGTTTCTGACAGAGGTCCCCAGTTTATGAGTCGGTTTTGGGAACGACTGCACAAAGCTTTAGGCACCCATTTAAGGTTTAGTACAGCCTTTCATCCTCAGACTGATGGACAGTCGAAAAGGACTATACAGACCTTGGAAGACTTGCTGAGAGCATGTGTTCTCCAGTTTACAGGGAGTTGGGATCTGTACCTAAGCTTGATAGAGTTTGCCTATAACAATAGCTATCAACATAGCATTGCCATGGCTCCTTATGAAACTTTGTATGGTATACGTTGTAGATCACCCCTATGTTGGTATGAAACCGGTGAATATCAATTGTTAGGTCCTGATCTTGTGCAGCAAACCACAGAAAAGATCAAAGTAATACAACAACAGATTAAGACTACACAGGATAGGAAGAAATCATATGCTGATAAACGTCGTAGACCCTTAGAATTCTAGGTTGGAGATAGAGTGTATCTCAAGGTCTCACCTTGGAAGGGAGTCCTTCGTTTTGGAAGGAAAGGGAAGTTAGCTCCTAGATTTATGGGGCCTTATCCAATCATTGAACGGGTTGGAAAGGTAGCCTATAAACTAGAGTTGCCACCAGAATTACAGAGGTTACACCCTGTGTTTCACATTTCTATGCTGAGAAAATGTCACCCTGATACTGAGTCAATTCTACAACCTATGGAGGTAGAATTGAATGATGACATATCTTATGAGGAAGGACCAGTGTCAATCCTTGATAACAGAATTAAAAAGTTGAAAAAGAAAGATATAAGTCTTGTGAAAGTCCTCTGGAATCATCGTGGTGTTGAAGAAGCCACATGGTAACTAGAGAAAGAGATGAGAAGGAAATACCCTACTCTCTTCTCTTAATATGTTTTGTTGATTTCGGGGACGAAATCCTTCTAAGGGGTGGATAATTTGTAACATCCCTGATCTGGGTTATGAACTAACCCAAGGTGTTATGCTTAATTAAGTAATTATATGCTTGTGATTATCTTATGGTATGTAATTAAAGCTCCTAAGGAATATATATTTCTATTTCTGTCCTTTTTGAACAATGTTGTAAAATTGTTTTGTAATACAGGAACTTATGTGCAAATTACCCAATTAGAAGGGTTAACTTGAAAATTGCACATGTTAAGATGTTCCTTTGGTGTTGAGACATCATAAGAATGAATATGATGAAGTATGATGAATTCTCCAAGCTTGGGCACTAAGATGCAGCTTGTGGAGCAATCCTTGTGCTTTAAACCGTAGTTTTGGTGTAAAGTGCAATTTACCCAAAACATGGGGTGTAACATGTAAAATATACCTTCTAGAGTATCTTTTATGACTCTTGGCATCAACTATAGTAAAAATGATGAAGAGGGCGCTTCAATTGAATAATCAAATAAGAATGATAACCTTTGCAGTTAAATAATCAAGTTGTAAGCATAATAACCCTTTTATATGTGAAACTTAGTAAGAAGTTGGCTTTCTTTACCTTTAGACCTTGGGTTTAAGATGAGTTTTGCTTAATCATGGAAGGGAGAAACGTGGCTTAGAAGAAGGGAAGGACCTAGATGAGATATGGAGAAACAAGTTGTCCTTATGTTGGAAATTCACCCAAAGTATATATACACCTTTTCTCACTTAGCAAGGATCATTTCCTTCACTTCCCTTCTTATCTTTTGCTTGGACCGACTAAGAATAGAGCTTTGTAGCAGAGGAGAATGGCTAAGAGAAGCTAGTTAAGCTTTGGTTGCCTTTTAGCTCAGATTCATGGAGGAATTCATGATACAAGGTTGGTAGACTAGCTTTTCTTACTTAGTTCTTTCTTCTAGCCGTCCTTTCCCAACCAATTCTTGGAGAAACGACCTTGGCCGACCTATGGAGCTCAATACATCATTAGCTCTTGGAAGATTGGAGCTTTAGGGATGACTTTAAGGCGGGTTTTATAACTCTAAACCCTTAAACTTTGTTATATATCTTCTTTCTATGCAATAGTTGCTTGCTTTTCCTTCTTCCACTCTTCTACGAGTTCTTGCAACTAAAACCATGGAGAAGCTGACCCTGATCTGAGGTATAAGAAGAGGGGGCATGAATATCTATGTAACTTTACCAAACGGTCTTGCACATTTTGTCTAAACGGTTTGCAAAACCGTTTGGAACCAAACAGTTTCAAAACCGTTTGGATTCATGCGGTTTGCAAGACTGTTTAGATTCAAACGGTCTCTAAGACCATTTGGGAGGTTTGACCAGGCGTTGACCAATTGAGGGTCTGTTGGACACATTATGAATTAATCATCTACATAGAATCATTATCTAATTGCAAGTAAATCTCAAGTTGAAGGCACTTTAATCACCTAAACCCTAATCGGGTTCAATTGCTGATTTCAAGGACCAATCATGTTGAAGTTTGGGTTGAGTGGCCCAAACGGTTTCAAAACCATTTAGGGATCACCCAAACGGTCTCAATACTATTTGGTGATCACCCAAGACCATTTGTACATCTAGGGTTAAGGGAATTTGATCAATTGAAGGTCCAATCATCATTGGTTGTTGAATCAATCAAAGTGTTGCTTTGGTGACCTAATTAGGATTCAGCCCTTAACAAATTGGATTAGTTTTTTATGAGACTTTGGGAAAACGGTCTCAAGACCTTTTGGAGGATGTCCAAACGATCCCAAGACCGTTTGGGGTCAGGTCAAGGCCCAATTGGGTAACGGTTGATGGGTTCAACTTCAATTAGGCTCATGTTGATGGATGTTGATGGTTGATCGATTTCAAACCCTAATCCAATTGGTCCTAACCCTAATTTGTGACCAATTGAGTGTCAAATTGGTTAAGGATAAACCTAATTGGCTCAATTGATAAGTGGTTAACCTTGGCATGATCAATTGAAGGGATCAACATTGAAAACCTTAATCACTTGCAAGTGTTGATGCACTTTTTAGGTCCACGTGGTTTTGAGATGTTTGGACCAAACGGTCTCAAGACCATTTCGATCCATGCGGTTTTAAACCGTTTAAGGTCATGCGGTTTCAAGGATGATATGATCAAACATTTTCAAATTCAAACTTGTCTAAACGGTCAACATGATCAAACGGTTTCAAGACCGTTTAGGGGCAAACGGTCTTGAGTGTGATCTTGTCCATGCGGTCTTGAAGGTCAAAGTTACCAAATGGTCAACCCTTCCAAACGGTTTCAAAACCGTTTGGAGGTTGAAAGTTCAAAAACGTTTGGGGTCTTTTAAGGTCAAGATTTCTTAATGATTAAAAGGCTTAGAAGGCTTAATGGTTGTTTAACCTAAACCATAATGATACCTAAAGACATTAAGGGGTTAAGTGATTAGTATATTAACCCATGTTATGATCAATGGTGAATATTACTACTACACCCTTGATAGACTTAAGCAGTCAACACCTTGATCAAGCAAACCCTAATGACCATAATGGTGATAACTTGACTTATGAGTAATCAAAGTTGTCTTGATCTAACCTAATCTAGAGTGATGTAAACATCATCTATTAGTGAGAGGAAAAGAGAAGACTCCAAAAATGAATGAAAATCAAGTAAAATACCTTCAATATTTGTGAATGCACATGATTAGGGTATGATCCCTCATAGTGAGATCATAGAAACCCTAATTATGGTGATTAATGAATCTTAACCTAATTTGAAGGCATCAATGATGATAATTTTCATACATGATGATGCTATGAGCTCTATTCACTATGAAGTGAATAGTAAACCCTAATTATAGGGTAATAACATGTAAAGTGAATAGTGTACCCTAATTTAGGGTGATGTGATGAATAGAATAATTCTGGGTTATGGCTTTGAGTATGAAACCCTACGAATGAATCTTAACCTGAGGAACCTTCATACCTTGTAATATAAAGGTGTTTAATATCCCTAAATGAGGTAAATGAACCCTAACCCTAGAGACAAATCAAGGTATGTTGTTGATCAGCATGACCGTGCTAAGGAGCATGGCCATGGTAGCTTCCCCTTGCACGACCGTGCAAGGAAGTACGGCTGTGGTGTCCTATAAGGAAATTGAAAAGTTTTAGTATTATGCTAATACTATTATATATGCATGTCCTTAATTGTATTAGTCATGCAGGTTGATATTATGAGGTGATCATAGCCAGGTAAGGGTTATGATGTCATATTCCTTGAAAACAATTATAAGCTTTAAGAGTAATGATATGTGAAAAGTATATACATTTCTTTAATCAAGGTCATGTTGTTAGATGACTTGATGCTTATATGTCACTTGGTAGCAAGTGTTATGATAATCTGAGGTTTTGAATAACCATGTTCCTGAATCATATGATGAGATGGTTAAGAAATAGTATCTAAATGATAACTGATGTGAGTTAGACTTGATACATTTAGTATTCTTCTTTCATAGTTGTTGTTCTAATGATTAATGTTTGAAAACATGCGTGATGCTAAAGTAATTCTGAAATGTATCTTAATAATCAAGTATGATCATATCATGTAGAGCCCTGATCATAGATCCATCATTTTCAGAAGCCAAATGATGGTGAAACAGGTTTTCCTACGGGAACTCCTGGATCACATACTTTTGAGTATGTGGGGGTTTATGGACGTGAATATCCTCACGTCCTGATGTAGGAATTGATGTAAGATGTACTTTAATCCATCAATCATTCATTATGTGTTTATGTCTGGATGATGTATCACTAATCTCCAGAGGGAATCTTTAATGCCGCATCGATGAGAGATAAACAAGAGATCTTTCGATGACGAAGAGAGTACAGAACGCCACTGTGACTCTAATAGCGAAGTTTCCAGAATACCCTAGAAAGCTATTATAGCAGAGATACGAGATGTTCTGCATGTTGATCCTCACACTGACTGAGGAAGATGAGGTCATTAGAATCCGGCTCTTTTGATGACCTATGTATGATACCGACGCGATTTAGTAATGGTCGGTTGGAGTATGAGCAGTATACCTCATCTCCGCAGGGCATAATAATGTTTGTAAAACATAACCAGCCGTGTAGCATAATTGCTTAGGTTGAACTACGAGAAACAATGATTGATGTTACATTGTTTATAAATGTTCTAGTCAAGTAACTAGTATACATGTTCTTTATAATCCTTATCGAAATTATTTCTTAAGTAATTGTTTTTTTACTTAATCCTAAGCCTGTTGTTGAATGATTTAAGGTATTTTTCTTATGTTACTCCTTTAATGTTATAACAAAGCTTATGGCGGAGAGTTATAACTCTCGCTGGGACAATTATTTAAAAATTGTCTCACCCCCGTAGGATTTAATGTTTTAGGTGGACGTCAAGGATGAATGAACCAATCCGAGGGTGAGAAGTATCAGCAGCAGCAACACCAGGGGCAGCAGTGAATCTCAGGTGGAGATATTGACTGTCAAGCCTTGTAGATAGCATGTCTTATGTCGTCTCTGTACTCTCAGGTCCTAGGAGTCAGTAGGTCTGAGGTTTTTGGCTTTAAGACTTGAGATTTTGTTGTATCTTTCCTTGTACAGATAACAGGGCAATGGATGTATGTGATCACTCAAGAGGTGATTTAACAGAGATGTAATGTTAAAACATGATGTAAACAGTTTATCTGGCTTTCTTATAAAAGAGTTTTATGTTTTAAAGATCTCTTCTTAAAAAGTTTTAAATTTTTAGTGATTTTTCTTATTCCGCTGCTAATCGAACGCTTCCTCTGAGTTTACCTCGTGATTTGTAGATCGGACCCCACATAAATAGCTTCAATGAGTCAGATTTCTACAAGTCGATACAATCGACCAAATAATCGATACTATTGACTCCGTCTCAGTAGAATCATCTTAAGCATCAGATTCCATAGAAAAGTGATGCCTAAGGAGTCGATGCCATCGACCCAGAAGTTAATGGTATCAAGATCATGTCAGAGCAAACCTAGAAAAGTAGAGGACCGCCGGTATTCGGGTGGGTCGATACCATCGACCCGCGTTGTTGGTATTGATGTCGTCAGATCAGGTTAATCTATAGCTTGAATCTAATTGTACGGTGGTGATGTTTTGGCGGCCTAAAGTGGTGCTTATAACTAAAAACGGCAGGTCTAAGCCATCTATCACGTCATTAGTTGTTGCATAAGTCTCGAGGAGAAGAGAGGATGAAGAACGGAGCTAGAGCTACGCACCGATTGTTCCAGAGGCCATAGAAGGAGTTTTCTACCACCGGAAGGTTGTAGAACGCTCATCCCACGCCGAGGAATGCCCAGATCTTCTCCATTCAGGGGTTACTTCACATCTATCCACGTTTTCTCCATGTTTCTTCTTTCCTTCACCATGTTTTCAACTGAGATGAACATGCGAGGCTAATCCCCTTTGTCTTTAGGACCGGGAGTAGCACGGGTGATCGTTGTATGACAATTTCAACATAGTTTATCATAATTTGTCTCTAAAGTTTGTGGTATGCTATCATTTTCTCTATTATATCATTGTGCTTGATCACCATAGTGATAATCCAATACCTTTAATTTCTTTTAACAAAGAATTAACGGTTGAAAAGAAACGATAATCACATTAATCAATAAATTCCTTGGAAAAGGTGATGTACGATTAATGGTGAGAACCTTTATACCTAAATTTCATGCACCTTATCTAAGGCATAGGTTACTACTGATGTGGAATCAACTTAGGTTAAGGTAGTGAATAATATCGCAGAAGCGAGCAATTCTAATTCCAGGCCACTACCCGAATTAGGAGACATTTCATGGTAATTGTGTAAAACTTAGTGCAACGAGAATCCACGGTGAAACTGCAATCCTAAAGATTCCATTGAAATTGATTAAACCAACCATTTAATCGATCATTCTATTTTATTTTGTTTTATTTTTCTTTTTCAAAACAATTCTCAAACTTTTAAAACCAGTTTAGCTAATCATGATTAGTTAGTAGTAGTCTACTGAGAATTCTGTTTTCCTGAGTTTGACTCGGGCCTCACAAGGCCTATATCACATTGACGCGTGCGCTTGCATTATACACATCATAAAACCGTGTCAAGTTTTTGGCTCCATTTCTGGCACTACGAGTGCTACAAGCGGCCACTCTAGGCTACTTTTTTTTTCATTTGCAATTTTAATTTTTGAAATTAATCATCTACCTTTCACATTCTGCTTTCGTCTAGCACTGTGCTTAATTAAATCCATCTTTTTGTAGGTACTAGTGCATGGTGAGCACGTATAGCACAGACTACGCACGGTCATCATCACAGGTCCTGTCTTTGGTATCAGACGACGAGGAAAACAACATCCAAAATCAGCTTGAGGACGTGGATTCAGATTTTGATGAACCAGAAGCAATGGCTGAAGAAAAAACAATATGGGAGAAGATCAAGGCTTCTTTCTCTTCTGCGTCAAAGGGGCCTATGAAAAGGCAGGAAATAAACATTCCTATATATAAAATTGATCCGACAACGATTAATTTGGTCAAATCTCAAGCATTTCATGGGCTGAAGAATGAAGATCCAGTAGCCCACATAAGCACTTTCGTAGAGAACTGTGATATGATAAGATTTGACCGGTTTCCACATGAGGCACTTTACTTGAAGTTGTTTCCTAGATCTCTGGTAGGAAATGCATGAGAATGGTTGCATAACCGTGATGATGAGATCATGGAGACTTGGGATCAAATGATTGAGGTCTTTTTCGAGCAATTTTTCCCACCTGAGAAGACCAATGATCTAGTGAGGAAAATTCATAATTTTAGCCAAAAGGTGGGAGAACCCTATTCTGAGATGTGGGAACGCTTCCAAATCATGTTGAGGAGGTTCCCACATCATTGGTTGGACAAGGAAAAACAAGTAAAAAATTCTACTTTGCTCTCAATGAGCATGACAGAAGCAACTTAGATTCAACAGGCTCAGGTTTCTTCTTGAACAACACAGACATAAGGTGTTGGGAGATCTTGAAGAACATGGCTAAGAAATAGTCCTGGGGTGACAGAGATGCACCGGAACAAGTTAGAGTTGCAGGGGAATCACAGGCAATCAAAGAATTGAAAGACAAAATGGATCTCATAGCCAAGAAGCTTGTAGAGAAAGAGGAAGAGTCCGATGAGGAGGTCCAAGTTAAATTCATTCAACAATAGGGCTACAGGAACAATGATTACTCTTAGAGAAAGGACAGAAAATTATCATGGAAGGATCCAAAACAACTTCCTACAAGACCCAGATGCAAAAAGCCACAGCCCACTGTGGAGGACAAAAGCACCGAATTGCTCAGTCAAGTGGTGAAACAAAATCAAGAGTTAATGAATATGTTCGGCAAGTAGTTACAGTCACAGGGCGAGATTTTGAATAAATTTGGGCAGACGTTGCAAAGTCATGGAGCGCAGATGAAGGCACTAGAGACGACTGTGGCCCAAATTGCCAATGAAGTGGCAACCATGAAGCATCAAAATCAACAAAGACCAGATGTTAATGCAAAGACTACTCAATCACATCATTAAGTTTAAGTATATATCTGTGATTAAGGAGACATAGCCCCTGGCGATGGAGGTCCATGAAAAGGAAAAAATTCATTTTCACACAGTGGCTAGACCTAATGTGCCATACCCCCACAGCTTATATGGACTACCAGGAAGATGTTGTCCGTTAAGCAAATCCTACCCAGCCACCATCACAGCCGTGCCCACATCTAAGCAAGAGGAGAAGGTGAAAGCCATATTTTGCAGTGGAGGTACTACCACCAAGAAGGATGGGCAGCCACGGGCCTCACAAATCGAGAATGACATGTCAAAGCCTACGCAAAAGGGTGACATTGAAGCAAGCTTGGGGGAGGAGACCCTAAATAGCCCATATGTGCCACCATACAAGTGAGTGAAGGAGCCAAATGTGTTTTTTCCGGATAGTCTGAGGCCAAAGAAAGATCATAGGCACTACAAGAAGTTCTTGGAGATGTTTAGGAAGCTTCACATTAACATTCTTCTAGTGGAGGCAATAGAACAGATTCATGCATATGGAAGATTTATCAAGGACATCATCACTAAGAAAAGGTGGATAAAGACACTGACGTTTGCTTTATGAATGAGACGGTGAGCTCAATAATCTATGATAGTCTACCAAAGAGGAAGAAAGATCATGGGAGCTTCTACATACCGTGCTCAATTAGTGGTTGTCATTTCCCACGCGCATAGTGCAATTCGGGCACTAGCATAAACCTTATGCCGTTAACCATGTTTCAAAAGCTGGGATTGAAGTCACCAAAGAAATATGCCATGTCTATTGAGTTAGCGAATGGATCTATAGTGAAGCCACACGGAGTGTGTGAGGATGTACTAGTCAAAGTTGACAAATTTATCTTCCCCGTAGATTTCATAGTCATGGACATGTCGCAGCTTAATGGTTGTGAGATGTTACTAAGGAGGCTATTTCAAGCTACGGCTGATGTTATCACTGCTATCAGGAGAGGTACCTTGACATTAGGGATCGACAAAGAAAGAGTTGAGTTCAAATTGTCGAGTGATTCCCTAGGGACACTCCCCGACGCCCCAAATTGATGAGCATTATTTCATCTAGCCTAAGACGTTAAAGTAGGGTGCTTGTTGGGAGGCAACCCAACCATTGGTAATTGCATTTTTTTAGTTGATTTTTCACATTTTTAAAGTAGTTTCCATTGATTTCATTTTTAGTATAAAAATGATGCCATGATATGTGTGTTAAGTGTGCAAGACTATTTGGGTGTTGATACCATCGACCCTTGTGTTAATGGTAGCGACCAAGGGGCAGAGCGGCAGCTGTAGAAAATTTTCTCTATCGATACTATCGATGGCCTCATCGATAGTATCGACCACCCATCAGGCTGATTGACAAAATTTTCTGGAGCAAGTCGATGCTCGTGAGATCTATGGAGATTTTCAGACGAAATCTTCTCAGTAATGTCGATGTCATCGACACCATAGTCGATGGTATCGACTTGACTTCAGGCAAAACCAGAGCTAAGGCCTCGCGAGGATAAGGGATGCATACATAAGTCGATGCCATCGAAAACCCGTTGATGGTATCGACGGGACACGTAAGCAATCTGTGAGATTTCATCAATGAAGCGCACCAAATTTGGAGGGTGATTCGTGGGATGAGTCGATACTATCGACACATGTCGATGGTATTGACGTGTCATCGATCTGGGCCCCCACATCCATCAATCGACGACCGTCGATACCAGCAAAAGACGGATCATGCTACCAGTTTCGATACCATCGACACCCCGTCGATGGTATCAACGAGTCAACAGGGGCGCCAATCTCAGCTATATATCGAAGGGTTGTTTTCATTTCTCTTCACAACTTTAGAGTATTCTTCCTTAACCTCAACATTGAGCATTGATGAGCACATGGAGACCTTCACTGAGCAACCGGTGAGCTACGCATCTTCCCTGAGTTCGTCATCGACTGTAGAGATCATCTTCTCTGACCTTCGCCGAGCTCCTTTTCTCTATCTTTTCTCTATCATCATGGTGAGGCAGGGAGTGCAATCTTCCTCACGTGTTTCTCCAATGGAGATCGAGACATCCGTACCACCATCGCCAGGCTCCATTCCCCATCTAAGAATTGCACATCCCTCGGCGGACGTGAAGAAACTCTACGATGAGTTGATGAAGCGCTCAATCGAGCCCACTCATTACGTTGACCAGGCCCTGATCCGAGACCTTGGCTTTGAGGACAACCTCAACTATATCCTCCATGGCCAATTTGGGAGGTTGTTTCCAAGTGAGGAACAAATCCCCTATCATGTTGAGGGCCACCCTTTCTTTAGTGAGTGGCCGACATATAAGGAACTCATGGTGGAGTTCATGGTGTCTCTCGACATCTGTGTTGTGCCCAACGACCTCATCACCATCGACCATGAATGGATCAAGGATTGAGTCTCCTTTCGGTCATTCAACCGCAACTACACCATCACGCTCGACCAGTTCAACTCAATCTACAACTGGTGGCATTCACCCGAGCAGTACATACGGCCGGACAATCAGGCCGACTATGATGAGATGTTCTCACAGTTGGTGACCGTGCCGGCAGGCAAGACGCTTAGCTACCACAATGCAGCTGTCGCCGACTTCGAGCACTTGTTCATACAGATTCTTCATTGTATGTTGTGTATTGCCTTCTTTGCTCGTGGAAAATTGTCGTTGAGCAAGTTCCAGGAGACGGACTTGTTTTTCCTCTACAAGTTGATGAAGAGAGAAAAGCTTAACTGGGGTGCATTTTTCTTGACGCGCATGATGGCAGTGAAGAGGAGCACCAGATGAGCCCCTATTTACTTTGGGGGGCTTATCACGCCACTAGCCCTCTACCTTGGGCTAGATCTGTCCACGCTCCCTCCAATGGTCAGTCGGAACCCCGTCAACCTGGCCCATTTCCACCGCTCCAATCTTCTTACACTCCACGATGGTGTGGTATATGCTCATTGCCACATTAACAAGGAGTATCAAGAGCGCGTACTGCCAGACCCCATCTTCAACCTCCATCCAGGCCAGCACTTCCGGTGCCCTATCATTGCCATTGAGGATTCTGAGGATGAAGAAGATGTGGGAGACGATGATGATGTGGACAACGACGATGAGGAGGAAGAGGAGGCTTTTACACCTCTTTGATCATGAGTAGCAGTAAGGAAGCGTCCACACTTCTATCTGGGTGCATCATCATCCTCACAGCCTCCGCCACCACAGCCCTCTCAAGAAGGAGAGGATGTCTTTTGATGTAGGGAATGTATGCCATGCTACAAGGCATTCAGGAGACGCAGCAACTGCATACCGCATCTTTTGCAGATATACAGGACACGACCAACAGGTTGTAGGTGAATCAGCAGGCGATTTTTGAGAATGAAAGTCAGTTGTTTGCCAACCAACAGTAGGTCTACGACCGGTTGGGGATGATCCAGCAACAACAGCAGCCGTTCTACGATCATTATTGGATCCGGGACTACTTCAGAGGGTATCCACAGCCATCGCCCATGCCGACTTATGATCCGAGCTTTCAGGGGCAATATCCTGAGTGGGACCCCCATACCCAGCAATACCCGCCATTTCCACTGCCACAGAAATAGAAGGGTATCACTGTTCCACCTTCTAAGGTTGTTTTTGACTATGAGACCATAGTTGAATTCAAGCTTGGGGGAGATGAAACATTTTCTATCTTAGTCTTTATTTTATCTTCTTTTGTTTTAGTATTTTCTAGTTTTTATTATTTACAACATTCTAGGATCCACATCTATCTAGTGTAATACATGGATGTCTAATTTTAAATGTGTGTCATCTCTTGTTTTCCTATGGGGAAAGTTGAAATTTGGGCATTAATTTTAAAAAAATTCAAGTATTGTAAGCTTTCTTTATTTGAAATTGAACACGTAACTTATGAAAACAATTGGGTAGGTCAACTTTAAAACATATGATCATAATTGTACATCCAGATGATTCAAGAAATGTGGATGGTTTTGGATGTTGAGCCTAAACTAACCAAATGATAACGAGACCTTAATCATAAGTGAGAGAGAGAAACCCCTTGATTTAGTGGTACACAAGTCAGTAAGGAGGGACATATAATATCTTTCGATGGTTCTATCAATTAGTCTTGTGAGCTATCCACTACAATGTCATTCACACTCAACCATAAGGATTGGGAGCACATTACAGTTTTTATCTTTTGATTGCATGCCATTTAGATAGGATTGCATTATAGATAGATTTTGCATAAAAAAAGAGATAATAAAAAAATGAAAAATGAAAAGAGATTTGTAGATTAGTCATGCATGTACACATTCTCAAGTACATGCCATGGTAGTTTCATAATTACTTTCATATAGTTGCATTTTGCATACTCTTAAGCATATAGGACATTATGTGCCTTACTTATTCTGAAAAATAAGAAATGCAGGGGATTTGTTCTATACTCTCTGAGAAGTAGGTTGTAGTGCATCAATGGTTGAGCTATGTGAAAATAAGTCTAAAAAAAAATAAAGTATTATAAATCAAATCTTAGTCAAATTATAAAAAAAACACAAGAAGGACTTGGGAAAAAATGAATAAATAAAGTGAAATCAGAGGGAGAAAAGAACTTGTTCCACCTGTATATTAAAAAGAATAAGCACATGATGTAGTTTTGTAGACATTCCATCTCACCTTGAGATGGAATAATAGAGCATGCATCATTCCACCTAAAATGTAGGCAGTAGGTCATTTCCATACGCATATGCATCATTTAGGTCATTTTTATAGTTTATTGCATGATAAACTATTTTGTGCTTCTTTTTCTTCCACAGCCGCCTATTTCGTCCACCCGTTGCTCAAAATGGTAGGCCACCCATGATTATCTCCTCATTCTTGTATATCAGGAGATCTACTTCCATGTAGATGGTAGTTAGGATATGAGCAATGTAGATAGGAGATCACGAGATGCACCAAGCCTGAACTAGAGCATTTTATTATATTAACTACCTTGTTTGATGGTGTTTGTTGATCTTGGGGTGGATATCTCTTATGGACGATCATTGCCACCTTTAGGGTAGTTACTGTTCCATGGTTAGTGAGGGTCGGCATGTGCATGTCAGGTGGGAATCATACAGTGATGTCGTTTATGCTAGTATATTCTTTATTGACCCTCGCAATTCTATTCTATAGTTTTGTGCTCGAGGATGAGAAACGATCTAGCTTAGCGGAGTTTGATGCAAGGATTTTGAGTCACTTTTATAGGCTAGTTTCATATGTGTTTTATGTGATTATTGGTCATTTTCATGGTTAATATTGTATGATTCAATTCCTTCAGTCTATAATCTATTATGCATCAAATTTACCTTATTTTATCTCATTTGGTATGAATGATCATATTTATCAAAGCTATCAAATTTGATTCAAGTTTATCTTTAATTTTCAGGCAAAATGGATATATACATCTGTCGATACCATCGACGGCTGTCGATAGTATCGACAAGGCCACAGAGAGGTAGCCGTAAAAGAGCAGAATGAGGCGATACCATCGACCCAAAATTCGATGGTAGCGAGATAGCTTCAGCAAGTCAGATTTCTACAAGTCGATACAATCGACCAAATAGTCGATACTATCGACTTCGTCTCAGCAAAATCAGCTTAAGCGTCAAATTCCATAGAAAAGTGACGCCTAAGGTGTCGATACCATCGACCCAGAAGTCGATGGTATCGAGATCATGTCAGAGCAAACCCAGAAAAGTAGAGGACCGCCAGTATCTGGGTGCGTTGATACCGCCATATCAAGTTAATCTATAGCTCGAGTCTAATCATACGGTGGTGATGTTTTGGAGGCCTAAAGGGGTGCTTATACCTAAAAATGGCGGCTCTAAGCCATATATCACGTCATTATCCATTACACAAGTCTCGAGGAGAAAAGAGGAGGAAGAACGGAGCCAGAGCTATGCATCGATTGTTCTAGAGGTCGTAGAAGGAGTTTTCCACCACCATAAGGTTGTAGAATGCTCATCCCACGCCGAGGAATGCCTGGATCTTCTCTGTTCAGGGGTTACTTCACATCTATCCACGTTTTCTCCATGTTTCCACTTTCCTTCACCATATTTTCTGCTGAGATGAACATGCGAGGCTAATCGCCTTTGTCTTTAGGACTGGGAGTAGCCCGGGTGATCGTTGTATGACAATTTCAACATACTTTATCATAATTTGTCTCTAAAATTCGTGGTATGCTATCGTTTTCTCTATTATGTCATTGTGCTTGATCACCATAGTGATAATCCAATACCTTTAATTGCTTTTGACTAAGAATTAATGGTTGAAAAGAAAATATAATCACATTAATCAATAAATTCCTTGGAAAAGGTGATGTACGATTAATGGTGGGAACCTTTAGACCTAAATTTCATGCACCTTATCAAAGGTATAGGTTACTACTGACATGGAACCAACTTAGGTTAAGGTAGTAAATTGTATCGCGGAAGCGAGCCATTCTAATTCCAGGCCACCACCTGAATTAGGAGACATTTTATGGTAATTGTGTAAAACTTAGTGCAACGAGAAACCGCGGTGAAATTGCAATCCTACAGATTCCATTAAAATTGATTAAACAAACCATTTAATCGATCATTCTATTTTCTTTTGTTTTATTTTTCTTTTTTAAAACAATTCTCAAACTTTTAAAACCAGTTTAGCTGATCGTGAGTAGTTAGTAATAGTCTACCGAGAATTATGTTTCCCTGAGTTCGACTCAGGCCTCACAAGGCCTATATTACATTGACGCGTGCACTTGCGTTATACGCACGGTAAAATCATGTCAAAGATCCCCAAAAATGAATGGTATTCATATATTTTTACTTTTTAATTTAACAAATTCCATGCATGAAGAGATGGTGTGATCCTCTTTTATCTCAATAAAAAACAACCATTACATTGCATTCCAATAATGTAGAAAAATATTCTCCAAATGTTTGATAAGTTCATATATACTCGATATAATAATCATAACATGTTAAACTTATCTTAGTATCTAAAAGATGCTATAGGTGACACTAACAACTAATTTATTGGTTCATAAACTACTACATGCAACATCTAGAATTACCTGGCCTAAAACTTGTTCTTTCTTACAACAACTAGTCTTTGTCATAAGGTTGAATCCTTTATGGCGTGTTCTCTTGGAGTAATTTAAATAATGTCATATATGAAGTCTCAACTACAATCATAGTGTTATTTTATGTATATCTATAAATAAATAGAAAACATCATTATGTGAAATATGAATGTTTCAAGTAAACAAAGACCTCATATCTATCATATACACTATATTGGAAGTAATGAAATATGTAGTTATATAGAATTTTTTTTTCCATTTAGGTAATGTAGAAATTCATTTAGAATTAAAGTGTTTGTTGTAATTGTGCTTTTTGAATAGATTTTAAATGAGTGAAATAGTGGAGCTAATTATGATCATAAGTTTATGTTTCTATAATAAAAAAAAGTACAAACAAACACTACCAACATTAACCTATGTTCTCCTTTTTAATTAAGGATTCATTAAATTTTAACATGTTGTATGGGGATAATTGAAAATCAATTATACATATTTGTATGGCATTTTTGGATTTACATGATTTAGGTACAAAAGAAACAAGTATATTTTGTGCCACGAGGAGGAAACTTTCCTTTTAAATTCTATGCAGATTTCTATAGAATTTTGTTAATGTTGTGTATCATAATTTTCCTAATTTATTGTATGCTTCTTTGTACTTTCTCTTTTACAACGTCATATTTTATTCAATACATTTTTCAATCTAATAGAATTTTCTGAAACACCATATTTAATTTGATAGTTTTTACTTTGCATAATGCATGCAAATAAAACACATACTTGCATTTCTTATGCTTATAATCTGTATATGGTAGTATGGAAACCATGTATGAAGAAATCCTCTAGATAAAATGGAACTTGTAATATGATTTTATAGTTTTGTTATTATTTTAGTTTATTGCAACACAACTTGAAATTTGAGATTTACTTGAAATAATATATGTCTCTAACAAGTTTTTACAAATTGTATTATATCTCTGAAATGAACTTATAGCTACTTTATTTTGGTAGAAATCGTATTTCAAGTTAGGATCTGGGATTTATCACATATAGAACTATCTATTGGTAGGCTATAGTTTAATTTTTAAGAGAATGTAACATAAAAAAAGGTTGAAAACAAGTTTAAATTTTAAAATTGAAAACATTTCAATGTTAAATTTAAATAATTTTTACTCTTTTATTTCTTCCTATTTTAATATGGTTACTTTCATTTTCATATTAAAGCCATGGACTATAAATTTTGACTAACACAAGTATATTAAAAGGTGATCACGTATTATGAATGAAAATTATGGACCATTGCAACAACGTTATCATGGAACATTGGATAGTTTAAAATATTCAATGGAAGAGAAATTGGAGTGTATTTACTCATTTTTAACTTTATGAAGATGATATTGTTGAAAAAAATATTTATACTTATTATTATCAAGGTCATGAGGGAGAGGTAAAACCCTATAACAACATGAAATATAGCCTTTAGATTCTGCTATAAACTTTTCTCTTTTATCTGGGTCATGCAACTTGGTATTGAATATGCAACCTATGGCTCACAAACCAACCATGCTTACAATTTGAACCACCTGACAATTATAGTCAAATCAATAATTTGATAAGGAAGTAGTCATTACTGGATCTATAGATTTTAGGTCGATACATATCCATATGATAAGGAATATCTAATATATAAATGGATTTACGTATATCATTAGAAATTGGCACATTCCATCATATATGACTACCAAGTTGAAGTTAAAACATTCTTACAATTTTATCATGCTAATAGGTTATTCATTGTAGATTTTTCCCTTTGGTTCCATGAGGTAGTAAATGAATTTCAAAGTGTTACATGATTTGTAATAAATAATCATCATTACTAATAAGAAAAAAAATTGTATTGATGGGATGTGGTCTAATGCAATTGTTTTGGCTAACGGATAATACCAGAGCACAAACATGGAAACAAATTTGTGTTACTCACTAAGACTTATGATACTTCTTGTTAAGACTTCACATTCTATATACTATAATATTTTATATGATATAAGATTGGTTAGTTTAGACTTACGAAAAATGCCAGTATGTGTGTTATATGATGATCATCATATCTTGATACATGCATAATATATCCTTGACTTATATTACTAATATCAATCTTAAGTTCACTAATAGAAACATGCAGCACACATGCACTTACTAGTATAATTCTAAAATTAGGCCAAGGCTTTTATAGCCTGTCTAACTTTAGATACTAGGAGTTATTCTCTTCCTAATTCCTTTCGTAGACTATATTTGAGTCCTTGTTCCACATGTATAGGATCTCAGCGGATTGTAGCTATCTTTTTTTCATTCTTCTATTCATTTATCAACTCAAATAACTTCAAAATAACAAAAATTAACCGTAAGTACATTTTAATATGCATATTATTGTCAAGGTCCTATTTTTTATTTGGATAAAAAAACTCTAAACTAATTTTTTGACTTCAGACATCCATAAATCCTAACACATTGCAATAATATAACATATTTTCCAAACTTGATAATTAAGCCTAAGTTTTCATTATACATGAATATTTTAAATTTGACTCCAATCAACCTCTATATCTTAAGATATCATTGATACTAGTGATAATTAAATATTCTCAAGATTACAATTTATCTCTCATTTGATTTAATTGCAGAAAAGTTTTAGATCTTTCTAAAATTGATGAAATGTCTTCTCGTATTATAACAATAATCGTATTATAACAATACTAAGAAACATCTTGGTTCCAGAATTTAAGTAATATGAGTTCTACTTTATGGAATTTTTTTGCATAAAAACATTAATGTTTACAACTTTTGATTAGGACACATATTTAAAAAAAACCTAAGGGGGCTTGTTACCAAAATTGGGATGTTACATTGTGTTTGCCTTGTTTTACTATATTTGAATTGGTAACACAAAATTTGGATTCCTAGATGTATGATTGAATGAAATAGAAAATTGTGATATGCTATAGTTAGTTTTAACTTGAGAATTCTTTCTTGTAAACTTAGTGATAACAAGATAGTAAAATTTCAAGGCACTAATATATGTGGGTTTGTCCTAAGTATTCAATAGTAGAATAAGAATCATAAAATGTGATTAAATTACTTTGTTATTTCTAGTTATGAATTCAATATGATTAATGAAAAAAAGTATTTACTATTTCTATATGTTTTCAATTTATTCCATTTGAGCAAATATGTCAATAGCTCTGTATAGTATAGACTATAGGGTGCACATATTGGAGTGAATGTGTTAAATGCATAGTTCAGATATGAAATATACAATAGAGACATCAATGAAATCAAATAATAAATAGACACTAGATGCCTAAACACCATAGAATCCATCATAAGGGCATGCAATTTGAAGGGATAAACATACATATTGAATTACAAAATCTAGGTTGACGTTGCTGGAGTGTACAAATTAGTTATTTGTGTTAAAGAATAACAAGGAGAATCTTCTTGCTATAGTTCGGTATCAAAGATTACCTAGAGGATTTTATACTAGTTTGTAGATAGTACAATCAATTTAGATATTCTTAGGTGAGTGAACCCTTGTGGAACCACTGATATAGGTTACAAACTTGGAGTTCTTTAACTCTCTATCTAAGTATCTAGGTGTAGAAGAGGAGTCAATTTTGTCTAGCCAGCTTAATAAACCACCAAGGCCATATGTAGGGCGCCCCACTACATACCTGGGAGCTAGTTTAGAATACTTAGTGTTACAACCCCAAATTTTGGGATCATTTGGTGAGAAATATAATTTCTCATAATAAAGATAAATGAATAAATAATGATGTCTTTTGATTGAATGCATGAATTTTGTTTAAAATAGCCTTGTTGATTTATTTGTGGGCTTTATTGGCTATTGGGCCCAATAACAAAGAAAGGACAAAAGAAACTCTATTATTGAATAAATAAGAAAATAGAGGAAAGAAATATGTTGAAACATCTACAAGGCAAATCCAAAGAGGGATTCGGTGCCTCTTGGGTTCCTTGGGTTCCAAGGAATCCAAAGTTGCATAGAGGATGCAATAAGGAAGGAAACGATCAATTAGATATTTCTTTATTAAGAAAGAAATTGAAAATAATGATACAATTTGGAAAATAAGTGAAAAGATGTACAATGGAGTTATCCTTGGTGGATTTTCCTATCTAAAGGATTTCTAATGATAAAAGGAATGCCAATTAGAAAAATACTAAGAGAGATAAAGAGGAATCCTCAAAAAGGAATAATTTAATGAGAAGAATAAGGGAAATATGAGTAATTGACAATTAAAAGAAGATAAAGGCAAATAGATTTCCTCCAATATGGGAATGCATGCCTTTGGGATTTCTTGAGGTCCAAGGGACCCAAAGGAAAAGATAATGGCAAAAGGAAAAGAAATAACAATTAATTTGGATTAATTAAAGAGATAACTTGGGAGAGAAGGAAGACTTCACATCCATTGCTATTTGTTCCCAAATTTCATACAAAGCTAGATAATGCCAAGACAAACCTTCCCTTAAAACTTGAGCTAAAAAGGAGCAAGGGTTTGGGAGATACGAATTTCCTAAGAAATTACTAAAATTTGGATTTATTCTGAATTAGGAAAAAGTATTTTCCTTTGTGTTTGAGCGCGAGCAATGAAGTCTGTTGGATCTTGATCCAACGTTGGATTCTCTTCGCCTAAGTCCCACTGGGACGGTGATTCTGGGGTTAACAGAGGGACTTTCCCTCTTGGATTCCTCACAAACCACTGAATGAGCAAGATTGTTAATGACTATGTTGGACTCAGGAGGGAAATCTGGTGAGAACCAACCCTACTTGTTGGGGGTATGGTCGCCGATTGGGAAAGTTCCCAAAATAGTAGGGACTTGCCCCGACCCTACTTATAGGGTAGGATCCATGAGGGCACCAGCACGCTAGTTCATCAACCCACAATCTTTGGAGAGCGGCGAGAAATGACTCGGTACAGCCAATTTGAAGATTTTCCTTGACCTTCCCTCTCATCCATCTAGTTTTCCTTGTCGGAGTCCGGTGGGTTGGAGGCGGGGCTAGCACAGCAAGGACAAGAATTGCAGTCGTGGTTGAGTTTGGTGAAGGGAGGCAAAGCTCCCTGGATGATCAGCTCGCTCAAAGGTGGTCGGAACCCCGGAGTCAACCTATCAGTTGACCGCTGGGCATCGTTGGGGTACAAACAGAGAAGCGTGAGGTAGAAGAAGAATAAAGGGTGAAAAGACCGCCTTGCCCCCGACTTTTGCAAAGAAAGGTAAGGGCACTTTTGTCTTGGAGGTTCTTCTTATTGCAACTTGACGTGTGTATCCATGGTCGTTGGATATTGAGTGGTCCAGCGGACCATGGATCCAGTGATCCTTGTTTTTTGGAAATTAGCAAATAAATTAATAAAAAGGACTTTACTTGCAAAAATCATAACTTCTGCTAGGAAGCTCGGATGAATAAAAGTAAATATATGAAAATTTCTTAGAAAAATAAGAGGAACACATTAAAATTGGTTTCAGAACCTGAATATGTTCATAATTGCAAAAGTGTGTTAATCTAATGAAAAGTGCTTATTAAGAAACCCTAATTGAACATATTGGTTAAGTTATACTGCTTAATTGATGAAATTGCGTAATTGCAACCTGATGAATAGTTAATGATGAACTGGAACCAAATATAGATGCTTCTTGCATGAATTAGAGTTTTTACCTCATATGAGAATGATTAAGCTATTAAAAACCCTAATTTAAGGTAAAAGAGGGTAAGATCATATTTAATTCAAAAAACATGATAATATGATGTTGAATGATAGTTCTAAGATATTTTGAATATAAAAGTTCCTAATCATGGATAGATACCCTTAATGTGGAAATTAGGGTTTCCAAGTGGATAAAAGGTAGGATTAATGATAAATAACATTCGTGTGTGATTTGGACCATAATGAACTACGAAGTGATGATAAATGAATATAATGAATTTGTCATAGATTAAGGAGGATGAAAATGGTAGCTTTAATAAAAAAAAAGGCTTAATGGACTTAATTGATGGTTAATTGTGCATTAATCTGGAATTAAGATTATGTGTTTGTAAAAGGTGACCTTAATAACTTTCATGAAGGATAGATGAGAAAATTAGGGTTTATAAAGAGTAAAGGGAAGTAAAACCCTAATTGCAAAGTAAACCCTAAAATGGGATAGAAACCATAAGTAGTAAGATGGTTTGGATAGATTTTCATAAAAAGGAAATTGGATGTAATTTCAGGAATCTTGTACTTGCTTGATTGGATTGATTGGACTACTCTGTCTCAAATCTGCATGTACAGGTATGTGGTTAATTATGAATAACTGCCTTAGTTTCCCGAGGATTTTTTGGATGGTTAATCGCTTTGATTGCAAATTATCAGTTTGGATGTTCATACTTGCAAATCATAAAGTCACTATGATTATCACATTAATAATAGAAGTATGTATTCTCGCACCTACATGCCACCCTGATGGAAGATGCCAAAGGTTAGGCCCAGATGGGTAGACCAATGGGCACCATGAGTGGTGACCCCAGGCACCAAGCTCGGGAATGAGAAGGTGGCCTATGATATTGCATGACTAGTGGGCACCATGAGTGGTGACCCCCAGGCACCAAGCTCGGGATTGAGAAGGTGGCCTTAAGTCATTGGAAAAAGAAACCCTAAGGTGGGTATGCCAGGGTTAGGGCAAAAGCGGTGGAGAATGTCATATTGAAAAGTGTAAATTGGCTTGTTAATTAACTTGATTGTAATAATTAGATTGGTATCCATATGTGCAAACTTTTGGTTGTCCCCACATACCAGTATATTTCGATATGCTGACCGACATTTTGTTTGTCGGCATTTTAGGTACAACCCTGAAATCAACAAACAGTAAAGTGACACATTGTGAAAATAAAACATAAAGTGCAAGGAGGATTAGATAGAGTAGAATCAAGCTTGGATAGATAGATTCCCAAAGTTTTAAAAGGTATGCCACGTTTTAATTTTCTACCAGATTTCAGTTTAGTTAGTAGAATTTCATAATTATTATTGATTATTTGTCGAACCTTTGATCCGGGTTATTGGATAACGGCTCTGACCTTTCGGTCTCCCTTAATTGGGGGTTACCGGGAGGCGGGGTCGTTACACTTAGATTCTATTGTCTACTATAAATCCATCAGTGTGACATCATAGTGTGTTACAATAGTTTCATATGTCATAGTACACTTCATGTGGGTCCATGGCATATTAGAGTGAATAATAAATTTAATAAATTAATAACACTGTATACTACATATAGCTGTATTACTAACATTCTATGTTTAATTGTAAGTTTGCATTTTCCCACATGTAGTTCAATTAATTAACCATTGACTGACCTTAATTTCACGTCCAAATTGGAGTGGATCTAGAGTAGTCGGACTCTTAGATTTATAACCTGACATTCAGGCCCCACAACTATTATACGGGGTCCGATGTAGTAGGTCGGGGTCAAACTACATGGACGATGTTGTAAGTGCTAAGAACATAGAGCCTCAGACTCAGATATACCAAATAAAAGGTAGATCAATGGTGTTCCCTAATTAACGGTGCTACTCCAAACAAAGTAACAATAAGTAAAACAAAAGAACAAAAATCAAACAAGAAAGATGTAACAAAAATATGGATGGGAACTTGCATCGGGTTTCACCTACTAAGGCATCTCACCAACATACAATATTTGCACCCTTTTGTATACTCTTCACAAGATTACAAGAAATCATCATAAATGTTTATTCCCACCTCTCTCAAGCTTAGGATAGATCTAGATTATAAGGTTGTCTCTTTCTTGAGAGTGCCAAACAAACAATCCACAAAGAAAATCATATGACCATCAGTTTTAGTATTCCATCATTTTCATGCATTCATACTACTCCATAACACTTAGATAAGGTTGGTACTACTCTTTCGAGGTGCCAACAATCAAACATCATAAGATGGTAGATAAGCATACAAGTGAAGCGTTCAAAAATAAGAGTATGGGGATAAATGCTGCTAGGATATATATATATTCAAAAAGTTATAAATATATACATGTTGGGAGGGCCTTAGTGGCTACGCCCAACCCAAGTTAGGTGTTTATCCACACATGTAAATAGGCAGCATAACGACAATAAAAATGTTTGGATACATCAATAATAATGAAGAGGGCAAGATACATCGTGGGGAAGATAACAATTCTGAAGAAAGAAGGAGGTGATACAACAAATATACTTCTTCAAATCTAGATTTGGTGTGAATGTGGGAGATGGCAACTCCTTCTCTCAAAGAATAGGATGGTAGCCATTCTCCTCCTCCAACTTTCATCTTTGGATATCCAAGGCCTCTTGAGATAGACGTGGATGACTCTAGAGTTTGACAGTACTTCATTACCCTTGATGATATGATGCCCCCGATGTGTGGAGTCGGGGGCCTATTTATAGGTGCATCCCACTAATTAACCTCCTGTCACAATCACGGTGTATGTCTTGGACATGACATCTTCACAGTCGCAGCCTTCGGTAGCAAGTGTCTCGGTCACGGTGAGGGGGTATTTGTCACGACCGCTTTGGAGGTCAAAATAGTAACCGCAGTTGCGACACCTCCTCGTTCATGATGTATGTCGTGGTTTCTTCTTCAGTCTAGGTCACAGAGTATGTCTCAACCATGATGGGTCATCCTGGTCAGTCACAACGTATGATGTGGTTTGTTCTTCAATCTAGGTCACAGAGTATGTCTCGACAGTGATGGGTCATCTTGGTTGGTCGTGCCTTCCTGCACCGTGGTCATGATGGGTCATCATGGTCACGACCAATGTCACGGTCACGAAAAGACCTTGTTGGCCCTAGGCTCTATCTCAGGGGATACATCTTTGGGCTATCGTCGTGTCTGTGATATAATGTGATCTTTCATGGAGTGGGAGGGGTATCAAATCCAAATTTTGTCCAAATATATTCAAATAAATAGAAAAGTCCATAAAAGGGATGCTAAATAGGAATA
This sequence comes from Alisma plantago-aquatica, assembly GCA_963693085.1. NCBI lineage: Eukaryota > Viridiplantae > Streptophyta > Magnoliopsida > Alismatales > Alismataceae > Alisma > Alisma plantago-aquatica. Next base: position 1,468,600,098 of record OY856411.1, read on the forward strand.
AACCATGTGTAAAAAGTTCAAAAAATGTGATGTTATCAGCTCCCCCAAACTTAGAACTCAGCATGTCCTTAGGCTAATAGATTGGATCAAATCATTGAGAGATGAGATATGGATAATTTTTTTTCTTTTTGATAGACCCACCATTACAGAGTTATCTCATTCTTATAGAAAAACCCTTCTAACATGCTTGGATCGAATCTTGAGATTATACTTCCTTCCTTTCATATCCAAAGTTGCATTACTTGGTTCCCTTGCCAATGCCTTTTTGTAATAAATACCTCTCCCTCTTAATGACCTCCATGTCCTAGATTGTTGGTTACACTTGTAAATAATTCTCGCAAGGGGTAACTTTCACACCCTACCTTTATTTTGATTGTTCCTATGCTATTGTGCTTGTGTAGGTTTCAGGCTTTTAATTTTTTCCTACACTCACTAGTACAGAAACAACGTTCAACGTCGCTTTTAGAGACGTCGGTTTTTTAGTAAAACCGACGCTACTCACATTAAACGTCGTTTAATAAGGACATCTAACGTCTATATTTGAAGACCAGCCAGACACGGGTATCGCTTTTCATTCGGTGTCGGTTGAAGAAAAAAAACTGACGCCTAAAGTAGCCCGCGAAATCCAATTTTTTCGAGCAAAACAAAACTGCGCCAAAGTATCAGATACAATGTCGGTGTTTCAGCTAATAACCGACGTTGAATGAAGATAAAATTTGCACCAAAACTTCTAATATGGGCGTCGGTTGTCTTATAATAACCGAAGTAATAAGTGTGTGCGCGTCGTCCCCGCCAAAATTTTTTACACCCCTATTGCGTCGGTTTTTTATGGAAACTGACGTTGTTAGGCTGTAGCGTCGGTCATTTAAACAACCGATGCTTATGTTTAACTTAACAGTACCAGTGTGAGCGACTCTTTCCCTTTCTCTATTTCGTTCCCGATTCTTCAGTTAGGTCTGGTGATTTCTTACTCGTCGCCGCTCGTTGCTTCTCTTCTCACTGTCGCTCGGTGTTGCCGCCGGTCATTGCTCCTCTCCTCTCGTCGCCGCCGCCCCTGTCGGTAGCTGCTTCAATGCTCTCCTCGCCACCGCCAGCTTCCTACTAGGTCTCTGCTCCGCCAGCTTCCTACAAGGTAACCCTTCGATCGTTCGCCTTTTCTCCTCCACCGCTTGCTTTCTCTGCCGCCGCCGACCTGGACCTCACCCAGGTGGCGCCTAAGCAGGTGTTAGGGCACGCCTAGGGTCCCAAGCCCAGGTGCCCTGCCTAGCTAGGCCTCTGGGTGGATGCTTGGGTGGCGCCAGGGCACACCTAGGCTGCTGCTGGGGTTTGGATTCATCTACTGGATTGAACCCTAGATCAACCTTATACAAAGGATGCCCAAAACATGCACTGATTTCACCAAGTCACCCCAAAAGCCATTGAAAAATATTCTGATTGTGTTTATTTATGTACTGATTTCACCAAGCTAGTGGAATTTTTTTTAAGTTATTTACTGATTATGTTTATTTAATTATGTACTTATTTTTTTATGATTTATTCATCTACTTATTTGTATTTTTCATCTACTTATTTGTATTTTTTTGTCTACTGTTTTTTATTTAGTTATCTACTCATTTGAATTTATTTGTGTACTGCTTTTGAAATTATATAATCATCTAGTGATGTAACTTTATCACAGGCTCATTATGAACCATTAGATCTAGATCTTAGGGTATCTCTACTGTCCTAACTATGAAATTAGTAACTTGTTTCCTTTTTTAGTATATTGACAATGTTAATCAGCTAATTTGAAGAACTAGGATATGAATGATGAAACTAGGATTGTAGGTATAAGAATGACAGCACATGTATTTGTTGGCCTAGAAACCCCTCTAAGGTTTACTCATTAGGAGTAAATCTTGGATAGTCCCCGGTTTGGGACTGTTCTTGAACACCTAATCTCACTTAGGATGTAAGTGTATAATGTGTACTGGGTTTTTGAGAAAATTTTGGTAGCATTTCCCCGTTTGTTCTCTAAGTACATATGTACTTAGAGAACAATAGGGAAATGCTACCGAAATTTTCTCAAAAACCCAATACACATTATACACTTACTAGTGAGATTAGGTGTTCAAGAATGGGATAGGTGGTACACATTTATTATATATAAGAATGATAGCACATGTATTTGTTGGCCTAGAAACCCATCCAAGATTTACTCATTAGGAGTAAATCTTGGATAGTCCCCATTTTGGGACTGTTCTTGAACACCTAATCTCACATAGGATGTAAGTGTATAATGTGTATTGGGTTTCCGAGAAAATTTTGGTAGCATTTCCCTGTTTGTTCTCTAAGTACATATGTACTTAGAGAAAAGCAGGGAAATGCTGCCGAAATTTTCTCGAAAACCCAATACACATTATACACTTACTAGTGAGATTAGGTGTTCAAGAATGGGATAGGTGGTATACATTTATTATATATAAGAATGACAACACATGTATTTGTTGGCCTAATGTATTAACCATGCAAAAACTCTAATCTGTTAACCCTAGACCCTAATCTTGTTGTAATATATACTTGTGTTCTCTTTGATCATAGAATGGATAGATCATGGATGTCCATTCGCAATCGCTGCACCCCAGAGTTTATGTCTGGTCTTGACCAGTTTATTAGATTTTCCGAGGAACATAGGAAACAACCTGGAGATAGGTTCTACTGTCCATGTAGGCATTGCGGTAACAACTTGAAAGTCAGCATTGGTGACGAAATCAAAAGTCATGTCATGTGCAACGGGATTGTACAAGGCTATACAGAATGGCAGTAGCATGGAGAGATTTCAAACTTGAAACCAGTGGATGTCGATAGCAGTGCTTGTGTGGAAGAAGAAATTGCCTACGATGACGTAGATGTGAATGAACCAGTTCCAGTAGACATCGTTGATGCGATGCTGGATAGTTGTGGGGTAGAGCACACCGATCCACCTCCCATTTTTAGAAACATTATGCATGATGCTGAGATATCGTTATACACAGGTTGTACCAAGTTTACGGAGCTTAGCGCTGTGTTGAGATTGTATAAGCTGAAAGATAACAATAGATGGAGCGACAAAAGCTTCACGTCATTGTTGTCTTTGTTGAAAAAAATGCTTCCTGAAGGAAACGAGCTGCCAATCTCAACATACCGGGTAAAGAAATTGTTGTGCCCAATGGGAATGGATGCCAAGAAGATACACGCATGCCCGAATGATTTTATATTATTTCAAAAGGAGTATGTGGATTTGAAAGATTGTCCAAAATGTGGTGCGTCACGGTATATATTGACGACTTCGGGGGAGTCCAAAACTGGTTCTCCTGCCAAGGTGATGTGGTATCTACCTATAATATCACGGTTTCAACACTTGTTTTCCAATCCGATAGATGCGAAGAATTTGAGGCGGCATGCAGATGTTAAGAAAAATAATGATGGGATCCTACGACATGCATCTGATTCCCCACAGTGGAAGAAGATTGATCTATTGTACCCTTCAAGAATCGACTATGTTTTTTGCAAGTGCAAAGGATAAGAGTCCATGTGAAGCTAAAATGTCATATTACGGTGTCATTGAAGACATATGGGAGTTTGACTACATAGATTTCAGAATTCCGCTCTTCAAATGTAATTGGGTTGATAACACCAAAGGAGTTATAGTGGATGAATTGGGTTTCACTTTAGTGAACTTTGAAAAGATTGGCGAGAAGGGTGAACCATTCATATTGGCATCACATACGAAATAAGTATTTTATATCGATGATCCTGTAAATGATAAATGGTCAGTTGTTCTTCATGGTAAAAGACAATTCATTGAAGATCCTATAGATGAAGAATAGTACTATGATAAGTATGATGACTCCAATCCATTCTCAGTTGGGTTGCCAACACCAGCAAATATTGAAGCTAATGATGACTTGTATGTGCGTGGAGATCACAATGAAGGATTGTTAATTGATAAAAAATCGCAATATTAGAGGCATGTTTATATTTTTTATATGTTTTATTTTTCTGAATGTGAACTTTACAATGTGAATTTACAATGTGAATTACTTTATAATGTGAACTTTACAATGTGAATTACTTTACAATGTGAATGTGAACTTTACAATGTGAGCTTTACAATGTGAACTTTACAATGTGAATGTGAACTTTACAATGTGAATTACTTTATAATGTAAACTTTACAATGTGAATTACTTTACAATGTGAATGTGAACTTTACAATGTGAGCTTTACAATTTGAATTACTTTACAATGTGAATGTGAATTTTCATATGGCTGAGCATTCTCCTGATGACCGTGTTGATGATTACCGTGAGGGTGAGGACATCAATGTGCCGCCTCACAATGTAAGTTTTAAAAATATATCATATATTTATATCTATATGTCCATTTATAGTTATATCTTGTAAATGTGTTTATTTTGTCAAATTTTAGGTTGATGATGCACATGTACCATCTGAAGCACTTGAGGCACTTGATCAACAACACCAAAAAGTTGACAAGAGAAGGAGCATCACTATGATGAAGAAGTTAATAGTGCAAAAGGGCAATGGACCCAAACTTGTTGTGGATTTTGATAATGCAGGAAATGCATCTGGTGTGAATCACAATTCATTTGTTTCATATCTTGGGTATGTTACTCGTAGCCATTGCGGTTGTAAGATAGATTCTTGGCATAAAGTTTCTAAGGAGAAGAAAGACGTAATATGGAAGGATTTATGCATGAGTTATTATTAATTTGCAATTCTATTTTGTAGATTACAAATTTTTTGGATACTAGTTAATAGCAATTCTATTTTGTAGAGTATGGTTGAATTGGATGAAAAGTTGCATCGTAAATGTGTGATGCAATGTTGTGGGAGAGTCCTAAGGAACTATAGGACAAATTTCACCCGAGAATACATAAAAGAAGCTGACAAGAGGAAGAAGATAGCCACTAAATAGTGGAACTTCCTGGACAAAGAAGAATGGGAAGTGTTTGTTGCTTCAAGACAAACTGATGAATTCAAGGTATTAGGCGTCAGTCCCAATATCATTAATATATGTTGTATTCACCTATTCAAGATTAAGATTTACTGTTACTAACCAAATCATTAATGTGCATACTAACTAGGCCCTCAGTGAGGCACAAAGATCTACTGCTACTCAAGAGTCCTCCACTATAGGTAGCACACCTCTGCCTCGCCATGATGTCTGGATAGCTGGGAGGCAAAATAAGAAGGGAGAAATAAGGAATCCCACAACTGCTGAGGCGGCTGCAAAAATGGTAAAATACAACTCTTACAACAATCGTTTGAATATTGATTATTTGTGGTGTTTACTTAATTACAAAATTTTGTTTTGGCAATTAGCGGGAGTTGCACGAGCTGAGAAAACAAGGCAAGTTCATCCCTGAGGGCACAAGGGATGAATTGACAGTTGCTCTGGGTAGCCCAGAGCATCCTAGACGTGTTAGGGCTGCAGGTGTTGGTGTGGGCATCAAAGCTTTTTTTGGGCCATCCCAGCGCAAACATGTCCCAAAAGTGGGACTTTCACAAGAAGAGGTAACATATTTTTTCCTTGTAGATGTTACTGTAAAAGAGAATTCAATAATTAGAATTTGACGTTTCTTTTATCCATGTATAGGTAGATAAGCTATTTGATAGGAAACTCGAAGAAGCAATGAAAAAGTGGTAGGCATCTCAGACTGCCACTTACTAGACAGTACCTATGGTGTCTCCTACTGCAGGCTCTACTCCTACTGCAGAGGTTGGGAGTAATCATGTAGACCCAGCACCTAGCAAATCCGCTGTAAGTATTTTTATGACATAGTAACAAGTTTTTTAATTCAAGATGATATGTTTTCAAGATGATATGTATATATGAAATTGTAGTCGTTTCAAAAAAAGATGATATGTATATATGTATATAACATTCTTTACACAAAAATTTGTAGGGGTTGAAGCCATGCCGTCTAAAAGTTAATGAATATGTCATTGTAGAGGCGTCGGCTTACCCATCCCTACCAGGGGAAATGTTTCACGGGTCTCCATTACCAGCTGGTTGGATTCGTGTGAGCCCGGTACATATATTCCCCAAGTGGATGGATCTTCCATTGCCATATGCCCACCCAGATTGTGAAATGCTTGGTGAGGCAGAAGGCGGAGTGATATTGTGGCTAAAAGCAGATGTCATCTTTACTGAAACTGTATGGTAAATTTACATTACGTTAAATTGTTAGTGTGTGTATATGATGTCAGTTGATCTGAAATTATTATATATATACAAGTTAAAAAGAAGACACTCACAGCATCTAGGCCTCCACTTCCACCTCCTACATTACCCAGTTGGGTTCCACAGGACCTACCTATCCCGTTAGGTCCTAACTGTATGGGTATGGCAATATGGTTAGGAGAACATGATATAAATTGCCCTATAACTATTTATATAGATTCAGATGTTGCAGGTCAATCATACGAAAGTAAACTATTTATACAAGATATTTTGGAGTTGTTTCGATATGATTGGCTAAATACATCTGTGATAGAGCTATGGATAAGGTGAGATCTTCTTTATACATCCATATACCTTGTGTAGGATCTGGTGATTTGGTTTCTTATTTATTAATGCATGCGTAATTAATACATATTTTGCAGCTACTTAGATAAGATATGTGCAGATTTTGCATTTGAACATGTAGGATTTTTTATTCCATCTTTGATTAGTCTAGTAGCTAAAGACCCTCTGTCAGTTCAACAATACTACTGTGAGGCTTTTACAATTTTTGCTCAAAATAAGAAGACGGTGATAATGGCTCCATTCAATGTAGAGTAAGTTTACTTTGCTTATTATAATTTGGACTTAAGAAAATTACATTTTTATTGTGGATTTTGAGTTATTAATTTTTAACTTTTTTACCTCTAGTGGTATGCATTGGGAGTTACTGTTTATTGTCCCCGAGATGTTCACTGTATATTATCTAGATCCTAAGGGGAGTAAATTGAATACAAAATATGGATACATAATGAAAATGGAATTATTCCGGTGAGAAATATTTCATTTTCATATCCGTTAGCATATGTTATTACATTACTATTTAATTATGCAATGTACTGTGTTACATTAACATGTAGGGGTTTTGATGAGTTCAAAAAGGCTGGAGGAAAGGTCCCCGCGGAAAAGAACCAGCCAATAATTTGGAAGAACGTGAAAGTAAGTTCCTGACTGCAATATATGTATATATTATTTATGTGAACGGTGCTTAATTAGTTGTATTTTTTAATATTTTGTATGTTTGAATTTATAGTGTGCTACACAAGACAACGGATGGGCATGTGGATACTATGTGATGCGATTTATGCACATGATTATCAAATATGCCGCAATGGACATCGATTGTATTGCTGAGGTATTATATAGTCTCATTAGATAATATGAAATATATCAATCTTATTTATAGCTCATTAATTATATATATACATCATTCTCTTTACAGGTGTTTAAAAGTGACCACACTACAGGAATGGCCTTACCAGATGTACATGCTCCCTACACGACGGGAGAATTAAATGAAGTAAGAGAAGAATGGGCAATAGTCATACAAATAGTGGGGGTTTTAAGATATAATTGGGATGTTGATAGCGAATAATGACTAAAGAATCATATTTTGTAAATGAATTTCTGAATTATAATATATGTGTGAATGTTTCTACATGTCTGGATGTTTCTACATGTGTCTGAGTGAAAATGAATGAAACTGTTAGTTGCTATATGAATGTTTCTACATGTGTGAATGTGAAAATGAATGGAACTACAGATTGCTAGCTACATGAATGTTTCTAAATGTGTGAAAATCAAATGGAACTACAGGTTGCATTGCTAAATGTGTGAATATTTTTGTTGTTAATTTTGCAGGTTTATGGCCTGTTGTTGGCTGATATCAATGGATGTCGTAAAACCGGCAGTTCATAACTGAACTGCAAGTTTCTCATCCTGCGACTAGCCATACAGCAGGTCTGTAGACTGACAGAAAAAAAAACAAAAAATAGGCGTCGGTTATTTGTATAAAACTGACGCCACAGTGTTACAGTGTCGGTTTCTAATAGTAACCGACGTCTATTTCCTTAACACCACGGCCGTGTTGGCCAGCACGGCCGTGGCAGCGGACCAAAAATAGGCGTCGGTTATTTGTATAAAACCGACGCCACATCGTTACATTGTCAGTTTCTAATAGTAACCGACGTCTATTTCCTTAACACCATGGTCGTGCTGGCCAGCATGGCCGTGGCAGCGGACCATACACCACGGTCGTTCTGGCCAGCATGGGCGTGTTGGGAGTGCACGGCCATGGCAGCGGACCAGACACCACGTCTGTGCTGGCCAGCACGGCCGTGTTGGGAGTTATATGACATCGGTTTCTTATCTAATAACCGATGTTGATAGTGCCCAAGATGGCGCCCTTCGGTGGTGCGAAGGTATATGGTGTCGGTTTCTTATCTAATAACCGACGCCTATAGTGCCTTGTTGGCGCATTTTCGGTGGCGCGCGAAGGGTTTTGGCATTGGTTTTTGAACCGACGCGTAATGGCTGGACTTTTAGCGTCGCCCACATAGGTGTCTCTTAGAAATTGACACTAAAGGCCTTAAATAACTGACACTAAAGGTCAGTTATGTACTAGTGACTCCTCAATATCCCTCACCCGTAGGCTACCATGAAGGCAGTGTTGCCCAATGGGCCCTGATGTAATGTTAGGTGGTAGTGTGAGGGTTGTTTGGGAGTGAAGGTGGGTATACTTGGCTTCAGGATTCCATTTACAATCATGACATATCTGCATTCATGAGTGCAATAATACACCGACCGTGTGAGATCCTTTGACATCTTTTTAGGCACAACTCTTGTGATTTTTTCTTTCTTTTTGGCTTTTAATTTTTTTTTTTTGCTCTCAGTCTTGGGAAAGGAATTTGGAAGGATTTCTGGGTGGCCAAGCCTCTTTTCAACTCAAAGCGGGGATAAAAAAAACTGGTAGGGGAAGTTGTTTCCTTCTTATGAAAGGTGTAGACTTTCTAGATGGAACTATTAGGCTAGAGAGATTGGTCGGGAGTGTGGTAAGTAAAGTCCTCCAGTTTCCAGAGGTTCCATAGATTCAGGATTGTCCCACACACGACATTTTTCTATAAGAATGAGATAAAATTGTATTGTTGTGCCTCTTGTTTTTACCATTTTGTGAATTAGAAGCTCAATTGAGCCTCTCTATACATTATTACACTAAAAAATATAGAAAGAGGGTGAACCAGTCTAAGTAAAGGGAAAGTCGAATCTCAAAGGAAAGAGTGAAGACTGCGAACTATAGTAAAAGTTTGTGAAAATTATTTGAAATTTTTGAGATTGTTTTAAAATTATTTCACATCTCCTATACTTGCATAGGGTGAGATTAAGAATATGTAAAAATAATAATTAAAGTTAAATGAAAAAATTGTACCTTTCATATCCATTTATAACTCCTCCCCCAAACTTATCATTCAGTCTGACTCGGATTATCAAAAATGGAGTTGTAGGTATAAATGGGCTTACTTTATTGTTGTTGGCTTTCTGTGATTGCCCATTTTGATTCCAGGAGCATGCTGGCATATATTCCACAGAGTGTGTGGTATTGTTCATGCTGCATGCTCTCCACCTTCATATTCATCATGGGGAGGGTTGTCATCCAAGCTAGACAATAAAATCTATAGTCATTGGACAGTGGTACTTGTTGTGGGCTTCTATCGCAGAACTGCATCTTTTTGAAGACTTTGCCTTTTGTGTGCCCATACCCCTTTCCTTGGATTCTGATCATAATGATTGCTTCAGTACATGTAACTACTTTTTCTTTTGTAGGTGTCTTCACAGTAGTCATATTGGTGTCTTTGTTCAGTGCAAAGGATGAACCTAAGCTGTTATATAGAATGGCATTTGTTGCTATAATGTTGACTACCAGAAGAGTCCAATGGCTCTCATGCATGATGGGAAGGAATATATAATCAGGGAGAGAGTTCGTCGAACATTTCTTCAAGAATTCTTTTTCACCTGACTTTTTGTCTTTCAAAATGTCGTCGACGAGTAGGAAATAAGACGTGTACATTTGTCATGTTGTCACCCAATAGTGATTATTGGTAGGAAGACAAATTGTTAACCGAAAGATACCCTCCTTCTTTCAAAGTATCGTGGAGGTCATCCTTTAGCACACAGTTGCCATCCCTTTTAGAGATTACTTCCCCTGTATTGTCACCCTCCTTTAGGCACTTCATTATCAGTTGTATAGATTCTAATGATAGGCTTTCACAACCCCATATATAAAATTTATGGAAGGTAGGTACTATCTCTCCTACTGGCCCATCAGGCTTTATTTTAGGAATATCATGTACATTTATTTCTCCTTCTTCAACCTCATTAGCGGCAGGCTGTTGTTTCTCTTTTTCTGCTATGGGGGTGGCTTCTTGCTTGTCTACAGTTTGAGGATGTTCTTTATCTTGAGTGTTTGAAGCCCACCCTTCTTTCCAAGCAGCCACCCTAGCTAGTTCATCAGGGTCGACCCACATGGTTCTCAGACATTCTCTTCATGTTTTCTTTTTAGGTATAGGGGTTCCAGAATGAATCCTATGTGGTATTGCATCTGAGACCATTCTTGGGTCATTGAAGAAACAGTGATCATAGATTACTTTCATAGTGTAGACACCATGTAGGTCGTGCATATCTTCGTTGTAGAGGTCTTCTAGTGGAATTCGTTTGTTGATGTCTTCCATCATTCTTAGAATGATGAAAGAACAATCTCTTATGTACGCAAATACAACATTAGGTAGGCAGTAGAAATAAAAACGATTACTGACATATTTTCTATTAACCAGTAGATCGCGTCAATGACTATGCAATGGGAATGATGGTTTCATGAAGATACACCTGGTCATGGAGCAATTACAGTGACAAACTGCATTGTTGTAGATGCACACTCTATCTTGGACGGTGTTTGTGCAGCTCCTAGTCACACTCAGACCCGTCTGACTGGTCCTCCACAGATATCAAACTTAGACAACTACTGCAACGGCTCCTCAGATCTCGCCACAGACTATGAGTTGACGTTTCCCTCTTAACGGCAGCCAATAGAATCATGCCTCTAGAGTAGTCCACATGGGCCAACTAGAACTCTTGTCATCCTGTAGGAATGGACAGGAAGGAGTTGTCCCTCCCGTTGGTGTACTAGTCACCAACATGCTCTCCCACAGCAATGATCCTCAGTTGTTGCTCTCCCATGGCTATCCCTCGCTAGTTCAGTAGGACTTTCCTGAGCTCTCGTGGTTACCACAACCAGAGAGGACAACACTTGTCAGAGCAACTGATTCTCAATTGTCAATGTAGTAGTTTCTATCTAGGAAGCCCCTAATACCCCTATATATATAGGAGGGGTTAGGGTCAAGGTTCCCAGTCCCTAGCCAATGCAGGACTAAAGCGGGAGTGGAAAGGACAAGTAGATCTTGAGTTTTCATAACTTTTCTAGAAGTTTCACGACTTGTGTGTGACAAAACAGTCATCTCACTAAGTGAGATAGTTGTCTCGCATGCAAAATGGTCATCTCGCTAAATGATACAGTCATTTCATACTTTCCTAATCAGATATGAATTGGCAAATCGTTTCCCAATTAATGTCATACATTAATTTACTTGCACCCCAAGTATGTGCAATTGAAACAAGTTCGGAAAAACTCCAAAACTTTCATCCATCCCAACCGGGCCATCTCACACAAGAAAGACACATGTCTCCCTCACCCAGATGGCTGTCTGGTGAGTTTGAGTCGAGTTGATCGATTCAGCAGCTTGAACTAGTCGGTTCATAGGGTAGGACTAAGCCAATTCAATTTTTTATCTACCTAACAACCCAAATGGCCATCTCAACACTTGATATGCCCGTCTGCCTGCCCAAACAGCCATCTCACCCAGTGAGATGGTTGTTTGGCAGTTCAGTCAGTCAATCTATCGATTTGTTGTGTGAATTGAGTACCTAAACACTTTAGTACTTAATTCAATTATCATTCAAGATCAAACTCCTCTTCTAGATGAGTTACTATGTGTTTGACCCTAAATGTCCCATATCACGTTGGAAGTGAATGCCCATAACTAGCTTATGACATAACAAGCAAAGAGTGGTGCCTAGTCGCACATCATTGCTACCCAAGTGCATGAAAAGTTGGGGAGCAACTTCAACCTACAATTTGTGTATGGTGTTATAGTGTTTGTATAGTTCCTTTGTCACTGATATCTAGATTGAACTGGAGGCATGGAGAAGTCATCCTCATTATTATTCAATCTTGTTCCTTGAACCAGAGCAAACTGCATGAGATATATGTAAGCTTAATATCACATATTGACTCACATGTGTATGGGCATACTTTTCTCAGTCTCACCAATCAAGAGGCCTTGGATATCATACTCTCGTCGGAGGGACAAATCCCATATCTATCACTCACAATCATTCCCCATGTGTCAAAGTCACCCAATTATCACTATTATAACAACCCATGCTTCAGGACTGCGTTTGATGATGTCAAAGTGTACCCAATGACATGTGATGAGTGTAGTGATTGCAGGTCTAATAACCACAACCACCACCATCACAGTGAGAGATGACTATGACTTCCATGAAGATGGCTTCCATGTGTCAATCTAATAGTGGGACTATTTGATACACTGTTCTCTAACATATATCTATGTGCTTGGTTTGATATTTCCATATCATGCTAATGAGATTTAGCATCAACCAACGCACACTCTGAACTTATGTGTTATTGTTGTCGATCTACCTTCCACAATAACAACCGATCAGGGACATAATGAGAATGTATATACTCTTAACATCTGTATGATCTCATTCTTCCAAGTCACATACTTGAAGACATATGTCACTGAGTAATATCATTCTCTAGACATTTATTTTGTAATTCATTATCTCATAACTGAATATACAAAATAAATTGGAAGCTTTCCTTTATTATTATCAAATCAGGTACCTAATGCCATATCCCAATCATCATATGATTGGCTTTCCAGGCATACATACCAACAGACTCCCACTTGCACTTAGAGCCAATCACTCACGGATTTCACCCCCAGTGACCTAACATGACCTTCATGCTTCTTCTACACAAGTGCTTTTATACAGGGTTTATCAATGTTTGCCTTAAGTCAGTATTTTGCAATTTTCATATATCTTTGTTGTACGACTACTTGTATGAGTTGGATGTGCCATAGTATGCTATCTGAGATTCCCAGCCTAACTAGTATCTCCATTGTTGTCATCAGTATTTCTATTGTGTCACAATGGTTTGGAACCTCACACAAGTTCACCCATATGAACTTCTTTATCCATACAGTATCCTCTACTCTCTTTATAACAAGAGATATTAAGCCACTTTTGTAGATTTTAACAACTTTCATGAGCTCAAAAACCTTTCTACCTAACAGTTCTTGTCAAACACTAATTTATATTGCAATCATTTATTTGTCAGTTTGGAAGCTTGCATCGGTTTAACGCTTTACACCCAACTCTTCCTTATCACCATACTCAAGGAACAAATCCTTTTCATGCTTCACAAGCACTTAAGGATGTTCTGTATGATAGTCCTGTGATTTTCACTAGCATCTTACATATACCCTCTCATCATGTCCAATACATATGAGATTTCTAGGTAGGTATACATGTGTCTTCTCATCATGTCAAATACATATGAGATGACTAGATTTCCGCTCGTCATGTCCAATACATATGAGATAACTAGATATCTTCTCATCATGTCCAATACATAATAGATATCGAGATGAGTACATAACATTGCATTCAAGATAGATCCAATGGCATCTATACATGTGTCCCTATTCTTCATAAGGACTAGGACACTAGGCTCTTAAAAGACTAACTACATGGAACATGTACAAGTTTTCTCTCACTGAGTCTTGCATGTTGAACCCTTCATCATCTTATCAATGTATGTGATTTTACTTAGGTCAAGAAGCTTTCCAGATCTATCTCTATAGACCTTGATACCTATCACATAGGATGCTTCACCTAAACCCTTCATATAGAAGGCACTTTCCTTGCCATGTTTCAACATTTATAGGATAAGGACATTATTTCGCATCATTATGTGGAATGTCAATATGATCCAATTAAATATTTTGTAATCACAAATTCAATCTTCATTCTGACTCAAGTCAAACCCATTGATTGTCTTGTCAAATCAAAGATTCCAACTTTGAGATGCTTACTGCAATCCTCATATTGACCTTTGTAGGTCATAGACTTTATTTGCATTAATGGATATATAAAACTATTAGGTGGTGACACATACACATCCTCTTCATTATTCAAATTAAGGAATGTGGTTTTAACATCCATATGCCAAATCTCATAGTCATAATAAGCTGCAAGAGGAAGCATGATCCAGATGGATTTAACCATGGCAACTGGTGAAAGGCTTCATCACGTTCAACAATTTGAACTAGTTTGAAACTCTTTGCATCTAATCTACCCTTCCATGTTGGTCTTCTTACAAAGACCCAAATGCACCCTATGGGTTTTACCCCTTTAGGTGGATCCAACAAGGTCATACCTTGTTGGTTTACATGGAGTCCATCATAGATCTCATGGCCTCAAGCCATTTTTTAGAATCTGGTTCCTCAATAGTTTCTAGGTAGGTTGTTGATTCATCTCTATGATCAACTTACTACCTTCTGAGTTATAAGATATCATAACCTTTCAAACTCAAGGTGTGTTCTACTAGAACTATGAGTTCTATGTTTACTTAAGGAACTTGAGATTCCACAACAAGTTGTGATTCTCCTTGTTCCTATTGTACCTCTTTAGGTTCTATGTTTTCTTATTTGTCTCGAACATTTTGAGTTCTACTTTTACTCCCACTTATTCTTTTGGAACTAATTTCCATTTAGGAATTCAGCCTTCCTATCAACAAACATTTTGTTGTTGGGCTAGAATATAAGTAGTATTCAACAAGATAACATTCATGTGATTTTTAGATAAAGACTTTGATGAAACTATTTTCTTATACAACCTTTCAATCTCAATCACTACAGAAGACTCATTCGGACACTTCCCATGTCATATCTCATATGGTGTCTTTTGAACCATTTTAGACGGTACATTGTTTGGTGTTTAAGCATGTGCCCAAAAGAAATTGTAAGATTAGCTAGATTTTATTGATAATCTCATCATGACTTAATAGAGTGTGATACCTTCTTACTGACACCTCAGTATGTTTTAGGTGGAGTTCTTTATGATACACTATCATCATCTCCCAGAAGGTCGTCAAACTCTTGGTTTACGTATTTCAACATCGATCATATCGAGGTATCTTAATACTTTTACCAATTTAGTTACGTGCTTCATTTATGATCTCCTTGAACACTTCAAGAGATCCAAACTTGTATTTCATTAAATACAAATTTCAATATCCACTGATTGTATTAGTATATATAATGGGGTACTTGTAACTACCTTTAGCATTCATCCAAAAAGGTCTATGTACATCAGTATGTACTAGTCCTAATAGAATATTTGATCTCCCACTACATCTAGTGAATATGCTTTTGTCATTTTTCACAACAAATAAGCCATGTATGTCTCTATTGATTCAATAACCAAAAGAGTCTAGATAACCATCATATGGATTCTAGAAATGCATTTCTCATTTATTCTCTCTAGATGAAAGTGTTATAGGTATTCATTGTTTGAGTTATCAAGTCATTTCATATATATAAGTCATACAATTTGTTTTTACAACTATCAAGTATATTTTATGAGACATAGGGCATCTCCATAAAAGATCATAATGTTCTTGTCATACAAAACATACGATGTTTGGCAAGTACACAATAGCAATTCACTAATTTTATTATTTGCCCATGAATGACAACCTATAACTATAGTAGCAGCAACTCTTTCTCCATATAGTTCTAGCTTACTTCTTCTCAGGTCCTAAAGCAGAGATCTAAATCTCTATCTTCTTCCTGAGATCATCTATGAAGAGGATAACTCCTTTCCAATGTCCAAACAAGTGACAATGGTGGCACTTTATTTTCTTTATCCTTTAAGTGAAAAAGACATATTCATTTTACACTTACCCTTCTCCATATATTGAGTGTAGAAGATTTGGACTTCAGCTTAGCCTCAGAACACTTCTTGGTCTTGCCTTTTCCCTAAGACTCACTTCCGTTGATCACCATCACAGATGTGTCCTTATTCTTCCTTGCTTTGGTATCAACATGCTAAGCATTTGATAATCTAACTATATGATTCATGCAACACTTGCATAATCACATTCATGGTCAACTCGTGACCTAAGAGAAATCCCAGTCATGACACATGTCCAATCACATTGAACACATGGGGTTTTACTAGACCTCTCTTTGTCAGTTTGCACTCAAATTAGCTCTTTAGAGTCATTATACCTTCTTAGCTTTACATGATTCTTAAGATGTGTTACCATCTCGAGAATGTCCATGTATTTGTGTTTTCCATGAAACCCATAGTTCATACAACATAGCATTAGGTATTCAAAATGTCTATGGCCTCATTGGCATGCTTCCAATAAGAATCCATTTAGCCATAGGTGCATTTGGAGCGGGTTCCTCTGGCATTGGTCTATCAAGGACATAGAGCTTTCACTCATTGATGAGAACATTTCTCAAATTTCTTAACCAATTGTGGAACTTTATCTCATTTTGTCCTTCTTAAGGATTGATCACAGTTTGAACGTGTTTCTGTTTGACATTCCATTCTACAAAGAAATATTGCAACTTTTCAAAATATTTTTGATTTGATTTTATAAGATTGACGGTATTAATTAGATATTTAATTAAATATCACTCCAAGTATTTTATTCAAATTGATAGCCCTCAATATCAATTTGTAATATTGTAGCATACAATATTCTAGTTGGCCAAGATCCATATTTCATCAAGCCATGAGTTGGCTTTTGCCAATCACCCACAACCTGATTAGATAGGTAGGCTATCTGCTAATTGCATCACATGCAACTCTTGGATAGATGATATGTGCAACTCTTTGCCATAATCATCTGCATGCCTCTGGTCTTAGGCTCTCCAAGTCACCAGTTAATCCTGACCCAATAGCCAATATGATAGATATGCACCATGCTTTATGTAAATCTACATATCTACCATCACACTTCCACGAGATAGATGGTGCACCATGCTTTGTGCAAATCTATGCTTGGTCAATCAAGTTTTTCATGTGTATTTCTAATGGAAGGCATCTAAGACTTAATATTTTAATTGAGGGAGTTTGTATGTATAAATACATATACTTTATGCTATCACCACATAATAGTATGTATCATATACATGCTATAACAAAAAAATTAGATCATGTAATATATAAAACACATAAGAAATGGTTATGGCCATACTAATGTAATACACAGAGCCACAAGGAATTACTACTGCATATGGTCCACATCACATGCAACCTATTGTTTGTGAAGATCTTGTGCTCGAACTGATTTGAGTTGATTGGTTAAACTCTTGAACCGGTCGGCTCACCTCTTGGTTGCTCAGTTGGGCTCTTCTAAAATGGTCGTCTGGTTCTCAGGTCCAAGCAGCGTCTAGACACCTCCATCCAGTCGGTTGGGCCACCAGTCTATCAGTTTGTCCTCTTATTGTTTGGCCTCCTAGGTCCTCCAGTTGATTGGGTAGTCTCATGAGCCGATCATTTCACCTTTGTGCAAAACATCATGTCACATCAAAACATAAATGTAAACTATCATATTCCTTATTACACAGTATATGGAAAAACCTCGAGTTAGATTCAAGGTAATATAGGAAGAAGAGCATTAATTTACATGTGGAAAGAAGAGAGAGGCTTGATACATAGAATAGGAATAAAAACCACAACCATGCACACACAGATCAGGGGTTTTGGCCATAACCATGCTTTACATCCACCATCAAAACTGATTTTATGGCGACGAGTGTAAATTGCATATATATATATATATATATATATATATATATATATATATATATATATATATATATATATATATATATATATTCATTTGGGTTCTTATGTTGTGATTTAGACAGATGTGCACATCAACCAGTTTAAATATTCACATCACATGTAATAAATAAACATGATAAAAACACAAATTTGATCATATCGATTATCGCAAAACATAATTAATTGACGTGGCTCTGATACTACTGTAGGAAAATACGGCATCAAGTTGGCAGCGGAAACAAAAATTTTATTGACATATTTTCCATTAACCAGTAGAACGCATCAATGAATATGCAATGGGAAGGATAGTTTCACAAAGATCTACCTGGTCCTGGAGCAAGTCCAACGACAATCCTTGTTGATGTAGATGCACACTCTGTCTTGGATGGTGTCTATGCAGCTCCTACTCACACTCAGACTCGTCTGACTTCTACTCCACGAACATCTGACTCGGACAATTATTACAATGGCTCCTTAGATCTTATCATAGACTGTGAGTTGATGTTTCCCTCCTAGCAGTAGCCAACAGACTCCTACCTCTAGAGTAGTCCACACAGACCAACTAGAACTCTTGTCATCCTGTAGGAACGGATAGGAAGGAGTTGTCCCTCCCATTGGTGTACTACTCACCAACATGCTCTCCCATAACAATGATCCTCAATTTTTCTCTCCCATGGCAATCCCTCCCTATTCGTGTAGGACTTGCATGGGCTCTCATGGTTACCACAACCAGAGAGGACAACACTTGTCAGATCAACTAATTCTCATTTGTCTATGCAGTAGTTGTTCTCTGGGAAGCCCCCAGTACCCCTTCATATATAGGAGGGATTAGGGTCAGGGTTTCCAGTCCCCAGCCAATAGGGGACTAAAGTGGGAGTGGAAAGGACAAGTAGATCTTGAATTTATGTAACTTTTCTAGAAGTTTCACAACTTGAATTCAACGAAACAATCGTCTCACCAGCTAAGACAGTCGTCTCACATGTGAGATGGTTGTTTCGCTAAGTTAAATAGTTGTCTGGGATGTGAGACGGTCATCTCGCTAAGTGAGATGATCATTTTGTGCTTTCTCGGTCAGATATGAACTGGAAAATCAATTCCCAATTAATTTCATACATTAATTTACTTGCTCCCCAAATATGTGCAATTGAAATGAGTTTGAAAAAACTACAAAACTTTCATTCATCCCAACCAAGACATCTCACACAAATGAGACACCTGCCTCACTCACCCAGATGGTCGTCTGGTGAGTTTGAGTCAAGTCAATCAGTTCAATAGCTTGAAATGGTTGGTTCAAAGGGAAGAACTAAGCCAATTCAATTTGTAATATGTGTGACAACCCAAACAGCCATCTCAACACTTGAGATGCTTGTGTGGCTGCCCAAATGACCGTATCACCTAGTGAGATAGTTGTTTGGTAGTTTAGTCATCCAATCCATCGATCTGTTGTGTGAACTGAGTACCTAAACACTTTAATACTTAATTCAATTATCATTCAAGATCAAACTCCACTTCTAGATGAGTTCCGATATGTGTGACCCTATAGGTCTCATATCATGTTGGTAGTGAATGTCCAGAACTAGCTTATGACATCACTAGCAAAGTGTGGTGCCTAGTCGCACATCATTGCTACCCAAGTGAATGGAAAGTTGAGGAGTAACTTCAACCTACCATTTGTGTATGGTGTTACAGTGTTTGTATAGTCCCTTTGCCACTGATATCCAGATTGAACTAGAGGCATAGAGAAGTCATCCTCATTATTATTCAATCTTGTTCCTTGAACCAAAGCAGATTGCATGAGATATATGTAAGCTCAATATCACATATTGACTCACATGTGTATGGCCATACTTTTCTCAGTCTCTCTAATGAAGAGGAATTGGATATCATACTCCTGTTAGAGGGACAAATTCCATATATATCACTCATAGTCATTCTCCATGTGTCAAAGTCACTCAATCATCACTATTATAACAACCCATGTTTCAAGACTATGTTTGATGATGTCAAAGTGTACCCAACGACATGTGATGAGTGTAGTGATTTCAGGTCTAAGAACCACAACCACCGCCATCACTATGAGAGTTGACTATGACTTCCATGAAGATGCCTTCCATGTGTCAGTCTCACTGTCGGTCTGTCTGATACATTGTTCTCTAACATGTATCTGTGTGCTTAGTTTGATATTGCCATTGTTACAACTCTGACTTTTCTACCTCCTTGATTATTCTCTTCCTCTCTCTTTTTGTGTCACATTTCACCCAATTTGATTTCAATTACATAGTTGAGTGACTTGACACTTAGTTGCATCACATTTTATTCAAATTCAGAACGGGACACTAGAATCAATGTGTGAAGCAAGTTCTAAGATATGCATACACCATACACTTGCAATCAAATTTATAACCACCACTATGTTCATATGGAACCTTAATTCTTTTCAATCTGTAGAGGATCTGATTTTGAATCCACCAGTGCAAAAATCATGTCTTTTGGACTTATATAAGTCAAGTTTGAGCATTATAAAATTTTACATGTTTTATTCAACCTTTTTGCCCTCTTCCTCTGCCTTGGGCCGCCCTTCATGGGCCCAAAGTCTTGAAATCACGGCCCAACCACTAGTCCTTCATCCCCTTCCTCTTTGGGAAAGTATCTAGTGGCTAGAAAGGTCGTCTAGAACCTCTGATCAAACTAAGCAACTCCAAGGGAGTAGCACCATCTAAACCCTACCCTCCATGTTGCCTTATAAACCCACCTTTCTAATCCCTCACCCCTCTTCCTTTCCTATTCCCTAAGTTTCCCCACCTCTCGTTCTCAGATGACAACCTCCCAGATCCTTCCCTTCTATCCTTCCTCATTTTGTAGCTAGGCGGCGGCACCACTTTGGGTGGATGTAAGGCTCAGGCCGCCTCTCCTCCATCTTTGCCCTCACCCACCGAAGCAACCAGGAGGATGTTGCCCTCCCTACTGGTCCTGGAACATCATTTTCCTATGGACGGGAAGCCATCACGATGGTAGGGGAGGCACTTCCCATTCAGCATCTTGCCTCCACATGACAAGGGAGGGAGACCATGCCCACCATCGGGATCCAAGGATCCTATTTCTTCCTTCACCCTATCCTCAGCCGTAGCTGGCGCCATCAGGAGATGTCAAAGAAGGTCCCCTATTTGGCCCCTATCTTGGGCGTAGAACTAGGGGAATCATGCACGGGAGGTTGGCGAGCGGTGGGCAATGGATCTTGACCGCACATTCACAGTTGGTGGCAGCTACGGGTGGGCTAGAATCGTGTGCAACCACAATTGAAGACCCAACCAATGATCAATAGCCACTGTGAGTCTCCGGTCACTGGGTGTGGAGGGGTGTGGCCCAATCATAGAGCGCACATAGCCTAGAGCATCCTAGAAGGCATGGGTCAGTCCCATCCATCAGATCAAGGATCCACGGTTCACCATCTTCACATCATGTGACACTAAAATAAGGTTTTTATGTCCCTGAATCCCAATAGTTTCTAATGCATATCTTATAAAATTTATATCTCCCTCATGCTAAGGCAAAAATAGGCAAATAAATATACTAAATCGATTAGCTCGACGATGTTGACTCAAGGTCAATTAGGTCAATGTTAACTCACGTCTAAATTGACTAAACCTGTGTTTTGATGATGACTAACCATTCCACATATTGGTGTCTAATATCTCTACTTGAGTGATTTCAGATTAGGTATAGACACACCTAAATGCCCTAACTTACGCATATCAAATTGGAGAAAATACAAGTCAAAGTCAATACAAGTGCACATTTTTGTAATATGATGTAAATCCATTAGAATCATGTTGTAAATCACTTGTAATGATTGCATGACTTGTAATTAAGTTTATAAAAAATCAGGAGCACTTAGATCGAATGTTTAAGCACTCAAAATCCATTTTCTAAAATTCACATCAGGTTGTTCATCGGTCGAGTTCTGTGAGTTGCAAACTCGACCGATCCTGATTGGATCTTGAAAATGACTTTTGATCAGTCGAGTTTACACTACACAGAACTCGAACAATGGAGTAATTGACCAAATCGATTTTCATTGGTCGGTCAAGTTTCCCCAGGACAAACTCGACCAATGGTCTGAATATCGGCTTTGTCTTTTACTCTATCAGTCTAGTAACCCTTATCGAAACTCGACCGATTGCATTGTACGGAAAAGTACAGTACAGTGCTTCTAGCCATTGTGGAGTTGCAACAAGTGAAAATATATCTGTTGTAAGCCACAAAATGGCTATTTTTCGTTCTAAAGTGTTCCTAAAGGCTAAGAGGCATCCCCAACTATAAAGAGGACCCCTTGGGCTTCATTCCAAAGTTGAGCATTCAATGTAAACTCTATGTGAGGTTCCTATTCTATAGTTGAGTGCTTCCTATATCCTCCTCTCTCTCTCTCTCTAAGCTTAATCACTTGCTACATCCATTAGAGTGAGTAGGGGATTTGTAAGAGAGCTCGTCCTACATGTATATATTGTGAGGCTCTCACTTCCACCACCTCCCTATCTCTCATTTCAACCATGAAGATAAAGGTTCTCTCTCTTGGCTAAGAAAGGTGAAGAAAAACAAGGGAAGGCATCCCTTGGTGAAGATCAAGGCTAAAGACTTGGAGCAAGAGTGGGTAAGCCTTTGGTCAAGGCAGAAGACTCCTTGCTCAAGTGGGTAAATCCTTGGTGGAAGCTTCTCTGAGTAAAGGTGAAGTCAAAGGCGGAAGATCCAAGAAGAGTGGGTAATTCCTTGAAGGTTGAAGACGTGCAAGAGTAGGTAAGTCCTTGGAAGAAGGTGGAAGACTCTTGCAAAGTGGGTAAGTCCTTGGTAAGGTTGAAGACTATTTGTATTGGATAGGTATGTCCTTTGGTTGGTCATGTATTGTATCTCTTATAATGAATATAATGAAGATGCAAGGTTAAGAAATCCTAGAGGTTGACCTCTCTAGGTAGTGGACTGACTCACTTCTAGTTTGAAGTGTGGAACCACTCTAAAATAGATTGTCAATTGGTATATGTTCAATCTCTCTCTCCCTTTCTACGCATGTTTTAGTTGCACACAAATTTCCTATTTAGCAACCTTATCTTGTGATATATCTTGAAGGTCTAATGAATTTTGTTTAAGTTCATTCAGCTCTATTCACCCCCCCCTCTAGAGCATCTAATCACCCATCTAGGATCCAACAATTGGTATCAGAGTGGGTCTTCTCCAAGCATACTTCAACAAGTATGAGAAGATGGGTGACTACCAAGGAGGGAGATACTTGATCAACCTACCAATCATTGATGGGAGCAATTTCCTCTATTGGAGAAGAAGGCTTCAATTCTACATCCAAGGATCAAGTCTTGAGATGTGGCAAATGGTGAACAGCCCATACATGCTACCAAAGATAAAGATTGAAGAATGGGATGAAGCTACCTTGAAGAAAGCAACCTTGAATGCTAGAGTCATGCACATCCTCTATGCCTCCATGACCCCCGCCGAGTTCAACCGGATTTCTTCATGTGAAATAGCCTATGAGGTATGGAGAAAGCTATGCATCACTTATGAGAGGACAGATCAAGTGAAGGAAAGCAAAGTCTACATGCTCAAAGGGCTTCTTGAGAACTTCAAGATGGGAAAGGAGGAGAGGATAGCCAACATGTACTCAAGGATCAACACCATTGTGAATGGTCTTGTGGTTCTAGGTCATCCTATGTCTAGAGGAGAGATCAACTCAAAGATTCTTAGAACTCTCCCCAAGAGGTGGGAACCCATGGTGACTTCCATTGAAGAAGCAAGGTCCCTTAAGGATGTCCCTATCGAAGAGCTCATTGGAAATCTACAAGCACATGAAGCCACACTTTACAAGAGGGAGGAAGTAGAAAGACAAGAGGAGAAAAAACTTAAGAGAATGAATAAGGTTGAAATCAAAGCTCAAATAAAGGCTATTGTTGATCAAGCCTCTCCATCCTCTCAAGTTGAATAAGATGCCATGTACTCTAAGGGTAGATTATACAAAGGCAAGTCCTCCTCCATCTGGTGCTTCACATGTGGAAAAAAACGTCACTACAAGGAAGATTGCCCACAAGGAAAAAAGACTCATCTTCACAAGAAGAAGGAGAAATGGCACTCAAGCTCAAGTGGCTTCTCCAACTCAAGCTCAAGTGAAGATTCAAATGAAGGATCAAGCTCAAGCTCTAGTGATGAAGGAGAATGCCATTTTTCTCTTATAGCATCAACAAGTAAGGACTCAGGTGAGGTAAATCTAAACTCTTTAGATAAAGAATCTTTGATTGCAATTATTCATGATATGTGTGCCTCTCTTAAGTCTTCTAAAAAGAAAAAGGAAAAACTTGCTAGAATTGTTGATAATTTGCATGTAAAACTAGATGATCTTGAACATGCTAATTCTTGTGTGCTTGATGACAAAAATGCTTGTCTTAGCCAAGTAGACTCTCTTAAACTTGAAAATGCTAGTTTTCTTGATAAGATTAGATTTCTAGAAGTTCAACCTCTTATGCCTAGTTCTAATGAAGAGCATACTTTAATTGTTGATTCTCTCATGCATGATATTGATGTTCTTAAATTTGAAAACAAGGACAAAGATTTTGTTTTGCAAGAATTAGAAACAGAAAATGCCTCCTTGCTTGCTAAAATCAATGTGCATGAATCTTGTTCTAGTTCTACTAGTAGAGAGAATGGTGTTGCTACTCTTCATATTGATAAAGATTCCTTTATGAAAAAAGCTCTTTGCTTAGAAAATGATCTTTTGCATGCTAGAGATAATATTAATTAATTGTCTTCTACTATTACCTCTCTTATGCATGATAATGATGGTTTGAGATCTTCTTTGCAAAGATTCTTAGTTGGTAAAAAGAATCTTAATGATATCCTACACCATACTACCAAACAAATTGGTAGACATGGTTTGGGGTATGATGGTAGTCAAAGGAACAACAAAGGTAAAGGACCTCCAATCTTCCATGGAGAATCCTCTAGTTCCAAGACTATGGACACATGCAACTATTGCAATGAAATTGGTCATTATTATACTTGTTGTCCTTTTAGGAAAGAACCCAAGAGCAATAGGACTTGGGTTGCTAAATTAACCCCTTCGAACCCAAAAATATGATTGGGGACCATTTCATATTTCTTCTTGTAGGTACTTGCAAATGGATTGACTTTATCTATTGAATTGCAAATTGACTTCTCAATCCACATGAAAGAAGAAAGGTGACATGTGTAGAGGGTGACAACAAGTGGAAAATGAATGGTAAGAACAAAGGTAAAGTTTTTATTGCTTATAACCATTTCTAACTTGTTTTTGTCAAGTTAGTGTGCACTATACATATGGTTTTTGAGTCAAAAGTGGTATTTTGTGTTTCTCTTCACACTCTTGCTTAAAAATTATTTCTAAGGCTTCTATAGTGCATTAATAACTTGATTAGACATGTTTGAATATGGTTTGTATATTTAGCATGCCTTTAAATATGGTTTATGTTATATATGTGCCTTTTGACAACAGCTCTAGCGGTCGAGTTTGTCCTGATAGAAACTCGACCGATAGGCACCAATGGGTGTTTCCAGCAGCTGTCATCGGTCGAGTTGTCAATGCACAGAACTCGACTAATAACATTGTGCACAGAATATACATTTGGCTAATTTAATGAGAATTTCCCTCTCAACTAGATTTTCTCAACCAATAGCCTTATTCTTTGGCACTCTCATTTGGTACTTTTATATATGTATACTGCCATATTCTAAATTGCCTATCTTGCTTACAACTCTATCTCTCTAATTGCTCTAAATTGGTATATCTATATCTTGCAATTACTTGCTTTGAGTTATTTTGCAGATTTTGATGATGATCTCTTTGGATCTCTTGGTTGTGTCTAAAATTGCTTCCGTTGTACTCTAACTTGCTACATCTATCTAGGTGTATATCTTGTGTGGATACAACCTTGAGGTTCTTAGTGGTAATCATCTTATGGTAAGGATGAATATCTTGTGAGTTATATCCTTTCATGCTTCTAAAATTGTTTATCTCTTTGTTTGGATATATCTCTACATCTACTCATAGCTTGCTATTTAACTTGTGCATCTTTCACTATGATCTAGATCCTACTAGTAGTACTAACTTGTGATATCATCTACTAGTAGTTCATATACATGTAGTTCTAGCCTTGTTTAAAATTGGCATCTTTGCTCATCTATATGCTATGCTTGTATCTTGTCTTATACATGCTCAAGATTGTTCCTTAAATTGCATATCTACTATTTTGAGTTGTTTGCATAACATTGTGATGCAGGGTACATAGATCTACATTATATGTAGAAATTGGAGCATTTTTTTGGATTTCATGCACATTTTGCTCCAGTTTCAGTTTTTGGTGCAAGACTAGTGTTTTTTATGCAGAATCGACCTTCTGAGCAAAGTTAATTGCTTTACCATGAGCCCTGATACTTTTTGGACAAATTTTGTCATCTTCAGGGTCAAAATTGTATTTTATTGTTTTTCTGTAGCACCTTATCTTGCTTTTTGGGTTGTTCAAATATATTCTTTAACTTGCTTTTCTTTCTATGCTCGGACAAGCCCCTATCTGTGCTATTCTACTCTCCTTATATATATTTGTGTTATCTCCTTTCTCTTTAACAAGTGATGTTTCATATTTCTTCATAACCCCACTTTTTGAAATGACAAAAGGGGAGAAAGGTATGTCTTCTTTTAAAAGAGGAAGAAGGCATGTATTACATGAAGAGGAGAAGTATGTCCATGTAAAGGGGAGAAGGTAAATGGGAGAAGACATATATGTGTAGAACATATATGAGTAGAAGACATCGTATTCTATAAATGTTATGAAAGCTAACCATGCAGGAGAAATAGCATCAATTGACTTGGAGTATGAGAACTCCATAATCATCAATTGAGGGGGAGTATATGAACTCAATTCTATTGAAACCCCTAGGTTTCTCCAAAGGTATGACTTTACTTAAATGCTTTCAATACATTTATGGAATGGTTTGATATCTTCAAAAAGGGGGAGATTGTTGACTCAAGGTCAATTAGGTCAATGTTGACTCACGTCTAAATTGACTAAACCCGTGTTTTGATGATGACTAACCATTCCACAAATTGGTGTCTAATGTCTCTACTTGAGTGATTTCAGATTAGGTATAGACACACTCCAAATGCCCTAAATTGCGCATATCAAATTGGAGAAAAGACGAGTCAAAGTCAATAAAAGTGCACATTTTTGTAATATGATGTAAATCCATTTGAATCATGTTGTAAATCACTTGTAATGATCGTATGACTTGTAATTAAGCTTAGAAAAAATCAGGAGCACTTAGATCGAATGTTTAAGCAATAAAAAGCCGTTTTCCAAAATTCACATCAGGTTGTTCATCGGTCGAGTTCTGTGAGTTGCAAACTCGACCGATCTTCATTGGATCTTGAAAATAACTTTCAATCCATCGAGTTTACACTACACAGAACTCGGCCGATGGAGTAACTGACCAAATCGATTTTCATTGGTCGATCGAGTTTCCCCAGTACAAACTCGATCGATGGTCTGAATATCGGCTTTGTCTTTTACTCTATCGGTCGAGTTACCCTTATCAAAACTCGACCGATTGCACTGTACAGAAAAGTGCTTCTAGCCATTGTGAAGTTGCAACAAGTGAAAATATATCTTTTGCAAGCCACAAAATGGCTAGTTTTCATTCTCAAGTGTTCCCAAAGGCTAAGAGGCATCCCTAGCTATAAATAGGACCCCTTCGGCTTCATTCCAAGGTTGAGTATTCAATGCAAACTCTATGTGAGGTTCCTATTCTATAGTTGAGTTCTTCCTACATCCTCCTCTCTCTATAAGCTTAATCACTTGCTACATCCATTAGAGTGAGTAGGAAATTTGTAAGAGAGCTCGTCCTACATGTATATCTTGTGAGGCTCTCACTTCCACCACCTCCCTATCTCTCATTTCAACCATGAAGATAAAGGTTCTCTCTCTTGGCTAAGAGAGGTGAAGAAAAACAAGGGAAGGCATGCCTTGGTGAAGATCAAGGCTAAAGACTTGGAGCAAGAGTGGGTAAGCCTTTGGTCAAGGCAGAAGACTCCTTGCTCAAGTGGGTAAGTCCTTGGTGGAAGCTTCTCTGAGTAAAGGTGAAGTCAAAGGCGGAAGATCCAAGAAGAGTGGGTAATTCCTTGAAGGTTGAAGACGTGTAAGAGTAGGTAAGTCCTTGGAAGAAGGTGGAAGACTCTTGCAAAGTGGGTAAAGTCCTTGGTAAGGTTGAAGACTCTTTGTATTGGATAGGTAAGTCCTTTGGTTGGTCATGTATTGTATCTATTATAATGAATATAATGAAGATGCAAGGTTAAGAAATCCTAGAGGTCGAACTCTCTAGGTAGTGGACTGACCCACTTCTAATTTGAAGTGTGGAACCTATAACACCTGGGCCCACTGCCCTAGGCTCTAGTAGAGTTTCAGGAATGACGACTGGCCTCACAGACCACCACTAGCCTTAACTGTGTGCTTTGTCCTCATGCACGTGCAAGCTGGGGTCAACTTCCCGACTGGTCACCCATCCTAGTACTACTCCAAGTTGAGCACGCTTAACTATAGAGTTCTTTAGTGATGGGCTCCCGGAAAAGGAGGTGCACTTTGGTGATATGGGTAGTCCAATCATTCCTTATAAGATCTTTTTATCCGAGGCCTCAAATCCTGGGATGTTACAATCTCCCCCACTTAGACTCTTGACGTCCTCGTCAAGGCTCAACTATATGGCCTCATAATCTGACCCCATTTCAATGCAGACCCACAATGGCCCATGGACACCCAGATCCCGATCACGGAATACCAGTGCAAGGGTGGCTACGTCAACCATGGACAACCCTTTCCTACATGACTAGACCGTACGGCTCAAGACTGGCATGCCACATGCCCATGCGGGCCCCACCTACTGGAGGGGTTATGGCTTTGATACCATTTGTAATGCTCGGGCCCACTGCCCTAGGCTCTAGTAGAGTTTCAGGAATGACGACTGGCCCCACATACCACCACTAGCCTTAACTACATGCTTTGTCCTCATACACGTGCAAGTCGGGGTCAACTTCCCGACTAGTCACCCTATCCTAGTACTACTCCAAGTTGAGCACGCTTAACTATGGAGTTCTTTAGTGATGGGCTCCCGAAAAAGGAGGTGCACCTTGGTGATATGGGTAGTCCAATCATTCCTTATAAGATCTTTTTATCTGAGGCCTCAAATCTTGGGGTGTTACTGAACCACTTTAAAACATCTTGTCAATTGGTGTATGTTCAATCTCTCTCTCCCTTGCTATGCATGTTTTAGTTGCACACAAATTTCATATTTAGCAACCTTATCTTGTGATATATCTTGAAGGTCTAATGAATTTATTTCAGTGCATTCATCTCTATTCACTCCCTCTCTAGAGCATCTAATCACCCATCTAGGATCCAACAGACGAGACCTACAACATGGACTATCTTACAGGCCAGAAATCCCCTCCTAGTTCTCTTGATTTGTTAAAGATATGAACTTGACTTTGTTTGACCATGATAAATGTATGAACATGATAAAGTGAGGACGTTGATGCACCTCTATCCTAATTAGTAGAAGTTAAGTAATGTTTGTGTACCCTTGAACTATGTTGAGACCCAAATATCCCATTTTTGTTTAATGTTTGTACCTAAAGCATGTTTGTAGCTTGTTTATGGACCTTAATGCATGATGTGGATTAAAGTGATAACCTTGTTTCTTTGTACCATATAGACTCACCTAATCTAGAAAATTAGTAACTATATGGTCTTCATGAGTCTTGTATCACTCATGATCCCCATACATTCTGTTGTATAGGTAATTTGCAATACTATGCATTTGTGTAACCCTATCATGTGAATGTTTGGTTATACCTTGAACCAATGTTGAGTTCAACCTAACTTATGCATCGAACTCTATTTTATCTTTGAAATTAGTGATCTTATGATGTTTTGTGACTTAAATGTCTATGATTCACCCTCCTTCTCTATTATGGTGATTGAAACCTTTGTGCCTAATGTGACCTATATGATTGGAATTGTGGGTCTTGTACCATTATGCTTATGTGAATCCTCTTCCCTTGTTCCCCTCTCATAAGTAAGAGATTACTCTATCTCTCATGATATCTTGGATGGGGATGTCCTGCCTTAGTCACATGTTGAACCTTGTTGGCATATGAACTATGTTGATGATTGCACAATTGTTGAGGTGTTCATACCAAGTTTTAACATTGATGCCTAGATCCTAGGGGGTATCCACCCAACTTTGAATATGTATCTTATATGTCCTATCTTGTTGATCTAGTCTCATATGTTGTCTAAATCCTATGACTTGATGAATTATTGTCTTTATTCCCCTATTATGAGTCCTTTGACCCTAATATGCAAGTAATTGACTTGAAGCTTGAACCACACCTTCATGATGACCTTTAAATCAATACAAGATCATTGAAAGGACTAATAAGAAACTTGAAACCAAATTTGGCCAAAACCCTCAAATGAAGCTAGTTAGGGTTAATGATGAGAATCTCATACATTTATGCAATCTTGTTGTTAATCAGGTGTTTCTTGTGGCTAGATGTTCAAGGATAAGTTAAGTTAAAAAATATCTAAATCAGGAATGGAATTTAATAATTATATGACTATGGATTTCTTTCTTGAAATGAGATACATATGTATGCTTGTTTATTTGCTCACATATTGCATGTAGTATTCTAGTATGTACTCAATGCTTGTCTCCTCTCGTTGTTTTATAATTTGCACACATAATATAGAAAAATCCATTATACAAATGTTGAAACAAGGTTTTGCTCAATGACTTTGGTTATTGAGGTCCCTCATGTATAAAAGGGTAGCTAATCTAGAGCACCCTTACGGATCCTTCCAATGGGAAGTTGATCAAAGGCCTTATGATACATGATATTGATGGTATAATTGGAGTGAAATGACATAAAGCACATGCTCTCACTTTGCTAAGTACTTAACTTGTTTATTCTTGCTTGTTTACTTCTGTAAATCTTTTCAAATTATGCAAAGCTTATGTATATGTATCTTTTATCCCTATACTCGGCACCTCATGTGCTTGACCCACCTTGTTTCATGTATTTTATAGGTTCAGAGACGACTAGAAGTCGATGGGCTTGGTGAGATATGTCAGGTGTTCTTATTTTAAATCCCTAGTATCCATGAGCAGACTGGTTAAATTGTGCTCTTGAACATGTAATTGAAAGCCAGTAATAAATTATGTTTCTTAATGATACTTGTTGAATGTTGGGATTATGATTGGTTCTTTTATCTTGTTATATGTTCATGTATGATAAGCATTTCATGCTTCTGCATGTTGTCCTTGGTATTTGTTTGGTTCATGGGACTGAGATTCCGGTTCTGTGAAAGATGGTATCAGAGCATGAACAATAACTACACCAAACATTACTCACATGAAACACAAACTTACATCTCAATTAGAAACTTAATGAGTTGTTCTTTGTGGACTAAGGTGACTTAGACTCTAGGTTAGAACCTAGATGTTCTAGAACTAGGTGTAGATTTGTGTAATGCTTAAAGCCTTCTTTTCTTCTCCTTCGGTCATGTAGTATGGTTGTAGGTTCTGGAGGGAGAGAAAAGGGAGTTCTTACTACAACCCCAGACATATGTTCCCGACATGTGCTTAGGGTAGCTACACAAGTGTGCACCATGTTCTTGCTAGTTCTCTAGGTGTCATGGTACTAGACTACCCAATGAGTGTGGTAAATAATTTTGGTTTTGGTTTTATTCAAATGGAGTATGGTGGTTTTCATTGCCTATTTAAACATTGGAGAAAACTATTTCAAGTATTAGTATATGTACATATGAAAAATGTTACCACACGCAGAAAGGCAGTGAGTGTTCATGTAGCCTACGGGAAAGAGATGTAACATCAAGTCTAGATGAGAGAGTTTAGATAATATATGTAGTCTCTAGAGTTATCTAGAGCCATGATAAAGGTTAGGCCAGTGAGTAGCGTAGATAACTTAAGATGATGATGATGAAGATGACGATGATGATGATGGTGATGATGATAATGATGATGATATTGATGTTTTTTTGGTCGGCAAAAAAATGTGTTACTATAATAACCAAAAACTTTGGGTACAAAGTGCCCCTTTAGGGAAAAGCCAAGATCCATGTTGCTCCTCGCAGGGAGAAAACATCAGATTAGGAAACTAGAAAAGAACTACACCAGACTGTCAGAAACCAGGAGTAGGACAAACTCTAAACATGAATAAATGATCAAATAGAGAAGAAAGAACCCATATAGAGCCATTATAACACCCACAAAAAGTCTATAATAAGCTCCTACATATATATTAAACCCATTCATCAAACCAAACCTTGTCACTGCTTCTTGAGTTAGCTTCCAGCTGGGAACACATAGAAGACTTGATAAAGAATAAATGCCTTGCCACCTCCTGTATCCTACCCGAGAAGAGACCTATGATAGATCCTCAACTCCAAACATAAAGTTACCAAACAAATGTCTTTTCCAGCCAAATAAGAAATCATCGGCGGCTCGCCATGGACTCCTACATTTAAATCATCATCGATCCATGAAACACTTTCAATCACAACACCCACAAAGTGTGTTCCATGAAAGGAGTTTGATCAACCACTATCAACCTCAGCTAAAACCAGCTAATGGTGTCCATTTAGACCCAGAAAAGGAAACCTGCTTAGTAACGAATCCTATAGATAGTAGATGGAGCTAAGGAGGAAACGAACGATGTCAATCTACTCCCAAAGATTCAACTACAAACACTGCCAGACGCAGCAACACTACTTGCACAGAGACGCCATATCAAACACCTTGAGGACATAAGGACCCAGGATGAGAAACCACCATCCCCAATTCCACAAACACCTAGAAGGTGTACCTGTAGTCAATAGCAGAAGGGACCGAACAGGCGCACAGCCTCCCCTTAAACCCACTCCCACAAGAGGAAACTAATTGCAATGAGGCACTCGTCGACCAGTTGAGGGAGACCCGACTTGCATCAATAGAGAAGCATCACCCCCAGTCGCTAGGGTGACACGCCAGGTACCTGTACATGACGCATCACCATTACTCTGCCTACGTCGGTGGAGGGAGCTTGCCGTCACACGGGAGCAGCTAGCCAACTACCCAGTCCAGGACCTGGAGAAGGTCATAGATCTGAGCCCCCAAAAAGGGACGTCGCCATCACAGCAGCACTCGGAGAGGGGAAGAGAGGATGCCAGTGAGGTAAGAAGAAGAGCCCCTTTCCTCACTAGCGTGATGGAGCAGCTTCGATCAACAGATCTGGAGCGGACAACTTCTCTCCCTCCACCACGCTTGAGTAGAAAGGAGTCGACTGAGTCGAGGTACCCGAACCCATCCCAGATCTGGTCGCCGCACGCGCATCAGTCCTCCCTTTCGCCCTGAGCAACCGAGACAGCCCCGACAATGATGCAACTCCTTCCTCCTGAGGTCCGCTTGGACTAGATATGCCTCGCCAGGTCTGGGGCCAGGGGGAGGAAAGCACCGAGGAGGCGCTCCCTCCCCCCAGCGGTAGCCACTGGGAGGGTAGAGAGAAGGGAGAGTTGCACAATGATGCGATGATTTTGAGTTGCATTTATAGACCTATTTCATATGTGTTTTGTGCCTTAATTACTCATTTTCATGGATAATATTGCATAATTCACTTAATTTGGTCTTTGCCATCATATTATATCAAATCCCCTTTGTTTTACTATTTTGAGCATTATTTATCATCTTATTATAAATTGTGTGGATTTACTTGGTCTTGTTGTGAAATTTCAGGAAAAACGAGTATCTGCTTCCGTCGATACCATCTACGGAAGTCGATACCATCGACCAAGCCACAGGTTGCCAGCCGAGAAGAGCAGCACAGAGTCGATACCATCGACACCCAAGTCGATGCCATCGACACATGGAGAGCTACAGCATCGCTAAACGACAACAACCGACGCTAAAGAGAGTCGATACCATCGACCCAAGTCGATGGTATCGAGATGACCACAGGCGCTCAGACTAAAAGAAAGGAAAGTTGCCGCTAATCCACTGGGTCGATACCATCGACCCGCGTTGATGGTATCGACGCCGGCAGATATGCGTTGGATCTGTTTTGATCTCGATCGGACGGCTGTTGTTATTTGACGACCTAATTAGGGACTTATATCTAATGACGGCCGCCCAGACGGGGAGAGATCTCATATTTTTGGATTGCACGAGTGTCGAGGAAGGAGAGAGAGGAGAACGGAGGCCAGAAGCTCATCCCGGGTGATTCGGACGCTGCCGAAGACGATTTCCACCACCGACAGGCGGGGAAGCTCGTGTTCTACGCCAAGGATCTACCGGTTCTTCTCCGTTCAGGGGTTTTCCCACTTGTTTCACGTTTTTCTTATGAAATCCCCTATTTCTACCATGTATTCGTGTGAGATGAACATGAGAGGCTAAAACCCTCAATCTTTAGGACCGGGAGTAGCCCGGGAATACATTGTATGACATTTTTATATTGATAATTCATATTTTCTCTCTCAAATCCGTGGTATAGATTCATTTTCTCCATTTCTATTGTTATGCTTGATCACCATAATAATAATTTAATGCCCTTAATCACTTCGACAGAAGGATTAACGGTTGAAAAGAGACGAAATCTACATTAATTAATAAAACCCTTGACAAAGGAGTTGTAAAATTAATGGTGGGAACTGAGGGACCGTTTATAATGCACTTAGTTTAGGGGAATGATTACTACGACGGTGGAATCAACCTAAACCTAAGTAGTGAATTACACCACGACAGTGGGTAATTCTGTATTCAGGCCACTACCCGGATAGAGAGAGAAGTGTGAGGAATTATATGAAACCTAATACAATGTTAACCCGCGGTGAAACCGCCATCCTAAAGATATCCCTTTAAATTGATTAAATTAACCTTTAATCGATTGTTTTCTTTGTTTGATTTTTATTTTCTTTTAATTTCAACAACAAAACCCTACTTTGTTAATTGGCCTAGCTGATTGCGATTAGTTAGTAGAAGTCTCCAATAATTCACGTATCCCTGAGTTCGACTCGGGCCTCACAAGGCCTATATTACTCGACGCGTATACTTGCGTTTAAGCGCGTAGTAAAATACACATCAAGGTTTTGGTGCCGTTGCCGGGGATAGGGTGAATTATTGGCACTTTGAGTGCTAAGAGCGGCCACTCTAGGCCACATTTTTTTTATTTATTTTAAAACAATTTTAAAAAAAAATTTCTATATTTCTCAATAATTGTGTTTACTCGTTCAAAGCATTGTACTGAACCCCGATTTTCATATTTCAGGTACTTTGCATGGTGCATACGCGTAGTACCGACTACGCGAATCGCACACCTGAGGTCCCACATCCGGGACCAGAGGACGAGGACTACTACAAGCAGGAGTACCAAAGTGATATAAATTATGATTCAGAGCAAGAACAAGCAGAAGAAATGGCTGAAGCACAGACAATATGGGAGAAGATCAAGGCGTCTTCTTCCTCAGCATCAAAGGGGCTGATGCGATGATTTTGAGTCGCATTTATAGACCTGTTTCATATGTGTTTTGTGCCTTAATTACTCATTTTCATGGATATTATTGCATAATTCACTTTATTTGGTCTTTGCCATCATTTTATATCAAATCCCCTTTGTTTTACTATTTTGAGCATTATTTATCATCTTATTATAAATTGTGTGGATTTACTTGGTCCTGTTGTGAAATTTCAGGAAGAACAAGTATCTGCTTCCATCGATACCATCGACGGAAGTCGATACCATCGACCAAGCCACAGGTTGTCAGCCGAGAAGAGCAATACAGTGTCGATACCATCGACACCCAAGTCGATGGTATCGAGATCCCTTCAAGTTGCTGGCGAGGAAACTGTCGATACCATCGACCCAAGTCGATGCCATCGACACAAGGAGAGCTACAGCGTCGCTAAACGACAACAACCGACGCTAAAGGAGTCGATACCATCGACACACAAGTCGATGGTATCGAGATCACCACAGGCGCTCAGAATAAAAGAAAGGAAAGCTGCCGCTAATCCGCCGGGTCGATACCATCGACCCGCGTCGATGGTATCGACGCCGGCAGATATGCGTTGGATTTGTTTTGATCTCGATCGGACGGCTGTTGTTATTTGACGACCTAAGTAGGGACTTATACCTAATGACGGCCGCCCAGACGAGGGGATCGGAATTTGGGATTGCACGAGTGCCGAGGAGGAGAGAAAGGAGAACGGAGGCCGAGAAGCTCATCCTGGGTGATTCGGACGCTGCCGAAGACGATTTCCACCACCGACAGGCGGGGAAAGCTCGTGTTCTACGCCAAGGATCCACCGGTTCTTCTCCGTTCAGGGGTTTTCCCATTTATTTCCCGTTTTTCTTATGAATTCCCCAATTTCTACCATGTACTTGTGTGAGATGAACATGAGAGGCTAAAACCCTCAATCTTTAGGACCGGGAGTAGCCCGGGAATGCATTGTATGACATTTTTATATCAATAATTCATATTTTCCTTTCAAATCCGTGGTATAGATTCGTTTTCTCCATTTCTATTGTTATGCTTGATCACCATAATAATAACTTAATGCCCTTAATCACTTTGACAGAAGGATTAACGGTTGAAAAGAGACGAATTCTACATTAATTAATAAAACCCTTGACAAAGGAGTTGTAAAATTAATGGTGGGAACTGAGAGACCGTTTATAATGCACTTAGTTTAGGGGAATGATTACTACGACGGTGGAATCAACCTAAATCTAAGTAGTGAATTACACCACGACAGTGGGTAATTCTGTTTTCAGGCCACTACCCGGATAGAGAGAGAAGTGTGAAGAATGATATGAAACTTAATACAATGTTGACCCGCGGTGAAACCGCCATCCTAAAGATATCCCTTTTAATTGATTAAATTAACCTTTAATCGATTGTTTTCTTTGTTTGATTTTTATTTTCTTTTAATTTGAACAACAAAACCCTACTTTGTTAATCGGTCTAGCTGATTGCGATTAGTTAGTAGAAGTCTCCAATAATTCACGTATCCCTGAGTTCGACTCGGGCCTCACAAGGCCTATATTACCCGACGCGTACACTTGCGTTTTTAGCGTGTAGTAAAATACACGTCAAGTTTTTGGCGCCGTTGCCGGGGATACGGCGAATTATTGGCACTTTGAGTGCTAAGAGCGGCCACTCTAGGCCACATTTTTTTTATTTATTTTAAAACAATTTCAAAAATTCCTTTATTTCTCTATAATTGTGTTGACTCGTTCAAAGCATTGTACTGAACCCCTATTTCCATATTTCAGGTATCTTGCATGGTGCACACACGTAGTCGAGACTACGTGAATCGCACACCTGAGGTTCCATCTGCGGGACCAGAGGACGAGGACTACTATGAGGAGGAACACCACAGTGATATACATTCTGAATCTGAGTAAGAACAAGAAGAAGTAATGGCTGAAGCACAGACAATATGGGAGAAGATCAAGGCGTCTTCTTCCTCGGCATCAAAGGGGCCTATAAAGAAACAGGGGCTAAACATACCTACATACAAGATCGACCCAGCACTGATTAACTTGGTCAAATCCAATGCATTTCACGAACTGAAAAATGAAGATCCAGTGGCACACATTAGTCAGTTTGTGGAGAACTGCGATATGGTGAAGATAGATCGATTTCCGCAGGATGTGCTCTATCTCAAGTTATTCCTGAGTTCCTTGGCTGGAGTGGCTAGAGAGTGGCTTCATAACCTCGACGACGAGTTTGTTGAATCATGGGATCACATGGTGGAGGTCTTCTTTGAGAGGTTTTTCCCTCCTGAGAAGACTAACGACATGATCCGGAAGATTCATAATTTTACCCAACAGGCCGGTGAGACATATTCTGAGACATGGGAGAGATTTCAGGTCATGCTGAGGAGGTGCCCGCATCACGGGCTTGATAAAGAGACACAGGTGAAGATCTTCTATTTTGCTCTCTCTGAGCATGATAGAAGCAACCTTGATTCTGCAGGCTCAGGATTCTTTCTGAACAACACAGATGAAAGGTGTTGGGAAATCCTAAAGAATATGTCCAGGAAGCAATCATGGGGTGAAAGAGACACTGTTGAGCATGTTCGAGTTACAGGTGAATCTAAGGCAATCAAGGAGCTGAACGACAAGCTAGATCTTCTAGCCAAGAAATTGCTAGCCAAGGACGATGCATCCGAGGATGAGGAAGCCCAAGTCAAATTCATGCAACAACAGGGCTACAGAAATAATGACTATTCATGGAGGAAAGACAAAAAGTTCTCCTGGAAGGATCCTAATAATTTCCAACAAGACCCGGAGGTAAAGCCACAACCTAGAGCTGAAGATAAGAACACTGAATTATTAACTCAAATGGTCCAGCAAAACCAAGAGATGATGGCCATGTTTGGAAAACAATTGCAATCTCAAGGTGATATTCTAACCACGTTTGGGCAGACGCTGCAAAGCCATGGAGCACAAATGCGGGCATTAGAGACCACCGTGGCGCAGATTTCGAGTGAAGTGGCGGCCATTAAGCACGCCAACCAACAGAAACCAGCCGAGAATGCAAATGTGGCCCAAGCACACCATCAAGTCAAGTATATGTTTGTGGTAAACAGTGAGGAGGAACCTCAGGTGCAAGAAGCTGTAGAAGAAAGAAGAATGACGTTTAATATGCATGCGACACCGGCGATACCGTATCCACGCACTTACTACGGATTGCCGGGCGGAAACCCTTTCTTCAGGAAATCACAGCGAGTTGTGAGTATGGTATCTCCATCTAGGCAAGAGGAACAAGTGCAGGTTGTTTGTGCTCATGCGGAGACATCTAAGGCGAGAGAGGAACCACAACAAGCTGCAACTATTGAGAATGTCTCGCCAAAGCCCACGTCGGAGGGAGTGCTTGAAGCAAGCTTAGGGGAGGTACCCCCGAAAAGCTCATATGTGCCACCTCACAGGCGTGTTGATGCAGCAGATGTTTCAAATTCGATCAATACTAAGACAAAGAAAGAGCATCGTCATTTTAAGAAATTCCTAGAGATATTCCGAAAACTCCACATCAATATTCCATTAGTGGAGATGATCGAGAAGGTGCCCGCCTATGGGAAGTTCATCAAGGAAATCATCAATAAGAAGAGGCGGATAAAAGACGATGATATTTGTCCGATGAATGAGACGGTGAGCTCTATGATTCACGGGAGTTCACCAAAGAAGAGAAAAGACCCAGGAGGTTTTTACATTCCGTGCTCAATAGGTGGTCGACATTTTCCACAAGCACAGTGTGATTCGGGCGCCAGCATTAATCTTATGCCTCTGTCCACATTTCAAAAGCTTGGGTTGAAGGAGATAAAGAAATCGGCGGCAACGATTGAGTTGGCAGATGGGTCCATTGTAAGGCCATATGGAGTGTGCGAGGATGTACTCGTCAAGGTAGACAGGGTCATCTTCCCGGTAGATTTTGTTGTCATGGACATGCCACAGCTCCAAAGTTGTGAGATGCTATTGGGAAGGTCGTTCCAAGCTACAGCTGATGTCATCGCTGCCATTGGGAGAGGTACATTGACCTTGGGGATTGGACATGATCGAGTTCAATTCAAATTGCCACATGACTCATTGGAGACATCTCTTGACAACCCAGGTTAAAGGTATCTTTATGTCAAGCCTAAGACGCTAAACAAGGGCGCTTGTTGAGAGGCAACCCAACCATCGGTACACTAGGATAGTTTAATTTTAATCATAGATTGCTTTTATTTCGTTTAAATTTTAGTTTAAAAATGATACCTTGATCCGTTTGTTGAATGTGCAGGCACAGGCAGGGTCGATACCATCGACACATCCGTCGATGGTATCGACATGGTCTCAGACAGGCTGTGCAATAAAGGTCGATGGTATCGACATGCCAGTCGATACCATCGAGATCTCTGGATATTTTCAGAAGAAATCGACTCAGTAGAGTCGATACCATCGACACACAGGTCGATGGTATCGACATTTACAAGTGAAAAAGGGCAGCCGGACTCGCGAGGCAGTTTCCCTAATCAGTGAGTCGATACCATCGACTTCCGTCGATGGTATCGACGGGCTCACAGCAGTGTCGGTGTCAGTTATTCAAGACGGGGTTATTTGCCAAATGAAGTCACATCATCCAGAGCAAATCCGGACCCCACGACCCTGGCAGTACCCACCTCCGCCTCCACAAGAATGATCATGGTATCACTGTTCCACCCTTAAGTTGGTTTTTGACTATGAGGCCATAGTCGAATTCAAGCTTAGGGGGGTGGCTGGAACAGCTCTATCTTTTATCTTTTCTTTAGTTGTTTTTAGTTTCTGCTTTGTTATTTGTTCTTGCAATTTTAGTGTTTGTTTAGGATCCACATCTATCTAGTGTAATCGTGGATGTCTTAAGAAAAAATTTCTGGGTCTTTTGGATAGCTTAACTTGGTTGTCCTTGGGAAACTTGTCCTATGAAAATGATTGATTATGTCAACTTTGAAGCAATATGTCACACTCACACCCCCTTTGACACATGAAAAGTGGATAGTAACGGTTGTTTGAGCCTAACCTGATCAAATAGTAATGAGACCTTAATTGGATATACGAGAAAGAACCCTTTGAACTACTACACATGTCAGTAAGGAGGGACACATGATATTTTTCTAAGGTTCAGTAACTTAATCTTGTGATCATTCCACTTCATATTTTTCCATAATCCACCAAAGAATTGGAAGTAAAGTACAGTTTTAATTCCTTCTTGCGTGCATAGCATGTAGATAGGATTTGCATTGTTATTTTCATACTTTTGCATAAAATGAAAAAAAAGGTATAGTGATTCATGCACATTACCTTTAGGTGCATGTCATGTAGTTGCACTCATAACTTTCATGATTTTCATGCATAAGTACACCATGTACCTCAGTTTGTCTTGAAAAGTGATCTAAATTGTCCCATACCCTCGAAATAGTACAAAGATTTCCAATCATGAAGAAAAATAGCCTAACACATGTATCTCTAAGCAATTATGGATATGTGGGCTAAGAGGAAAAGAAAAAAAAATCTGAAAATTTAAAAGAAAAAAAAAGAAAAAAAAGGAAGAGAATTTAGAAGGAAATGGAATAAGAGGGAGAAAGGAACATAATATCACTTGCATAACAAGGAAACTGAGTACATGATGTGGCTTAATTAGATTTCTATCTCTTTTTGAGGTGGAAGGTTAGTGCATGCATCATTCCACCTAATTTTAAGCATTAGGACATTTTCAATGTGCATTGGCATCAATTAGGGCATTTTGTTGTATGCATTTTGAAAATGTGTAATACTTCCAAGTTCTTCCATTAACCACCCATTCCATCCACCCGTTGCTCGGATTGGTAGGCCACCGTGATTTTCTCCTCACTCATGTTTATCAGGAGAACTGCTTCCATGTAGATGGTAGTTAGGGCGAGCAATGTAGTGTAGGCGATCACAAGATGCACTAATGCTGAATCGGCAAATTTTATTATGTTAACTGCCTTATGTGATAGTGTTCATCGGTTTGAAGGATAATTTCTTTTATTGATGATTATTGTCTCCTGTAGGGTAATTACTATTCTGTGATTAGGAAAGGCCGGTTTGAGAACGTTCAGTGGGAGTCATGTGGGATGTGGGGTGCTGTGTTGATTTTTTAGTTGACATCTGCAATTCTATTCTAAGGATTAGTCGCTCGAGGGCGAGCAATGTTTAAGCTTAGGGGAGTTTGATGCGATGATTTTGAGTCGCATTTATAGACATGTTTCATATGTGTTTTGTGCCTTAATTACTCATTTTCATGGATATTATTGCATAATTCACTTTATTTGGTCTTTGCCATCATTTTATATCAAATCCCCTTTGTTTTACTATTTTGAGCATTATTTATCATCTTATTATAAATTGTGTGGATTTACTTGGTCCTGTTGTGAAATTTCAGGAAGAACAAGTATCTGCTTCTGTCGATACCATCGACGGAAGTCGATACCATCGACCAAGCCACAGGTTGTCAGCTGAGAAGAGCAATACAGTGTCGATACCATCGACACCCAAGTCGATGGTATCGAGATCCCTTCAAGTTGCTGGCGAGGAAACTGTCGATACCATCGACCCAAGTCGATGCCATCGACACAAGGAGAGCTACAACGTCGCTAAACGACAACAACCGACGCTAAAGGAGTCGATACCATCGACACACAAGTCGATGGTATCGAGATCACCACAGGCGCTCAGAATAAAAGAAAGGAAAGCTGCCGCTAATCCGCCGGGTCGATACCATCGACCCGTGTCGATGGTATCGACGCCGGCAGATATGCGTTGGATTTGTTTTGATCTCGATCGGACGGCTGTTGTTATTTGACGACCTAAGTAGGGACTTATACCTAATGACGGCCGCCCAGACGAGGGGATCAGAATTTGGGATTGCACGAGTGCCGAGGAGGAGAGAAAGGAGAAAGGAGGCTGAGAAGCTCATCCTGGGTGATTCGGACGCTGCCGAAGACGATTTCCACCACCGACAGGTGGGGAAAGCTCGTGTTCTACGCCAAGGATCCACCGGTTCTTCTCCGTTCAGGGGTTTTCCCATTTATTTCCCGTTTTTCTTATGAATTCCCCAATTTCTACCATGTACTTGTGTGAGATGAACATGAGAGGCTAAAACCCTCAATCTTTAGGACCGGGAGTAGCCCGGGAATGCATTGTATGACATTTTTATATCAATAATGCATATTTTCCTTTCAAATCCGTGGTATAGATTCGTTTTCTCCATTTCTATTGTTATGCTTGATCACCATAATAATAACTTAATGCCCTTAATCACTTCGACAGAAGGATTAACGGTTGAAAAGAGACGAATTCTACATTAATTAATAAAACCCTTGACAAAGGAGTTGTAAAATTAATGGTGGGAACTGAGAGACCATTTATAATGCACTTAGTTTAGGGGAATGATTACTACGACGGTGGAATCAACCTAAATCTAAGTAGTGAATTACACCACGACAGTGGGTAATTCTGTTTTCAGGCCACTACCTGGATAGAGAGAGAAGTGTGAAGAATGATATGAAACTTAATACAATGTTGACCCGCGGTGAAACCGCCATCCTAAAGATATCCCTTTTAATTGATTAAATTAACCTTTAATCGATTGTTTTCTTTGTTTGATTTTTATTTTCTTTTAATTTGAACAACAAAACCCTACTTTGTTAATCGGTCTAGCTGATTGCGATTAGTTAGTAGAAGTCTCCAATAATTCACGTATCCCTAAGTTCGACTCGGGCCTCACAAGGCCTATATTACCCGACGCGTACACTTGCGTTTTTAGCGCGTAGTAAAATACACGTCAGGGGCCCATAAAGAAGCAGGCGATCAACATACCGACATACAAGATCGACCCGACTCTGATTAATTTGGTCAAATCCAACGCATTTCACGGGCTGAAAAATGAAGATCTGGTTGCCCACATCAGCCAGTTCGTGGAGAACTGTGATATGGTGAAGATAGACCGATTTCCACAAGATGCGTTGTATCTCAAGTTATTCCCAAGTTCCTTGGCAGGAGCAGCAAGAGAGTGGCTCCATAACCTCGATGACGAATTTGTTCAGTCTTGGGATCATATGGTGGAGGTTTTCTTCGAGAGGTTTTTCCCTCCTGAGAAGACCAACGACATGATTCGGAAGATTCACAATTTCACCCAACAGGCGGGTGAGACATATTCTGAGACCTGGGAGTGATTCCAGGTTATGTTGAGGAGGTGCCCAGATCATGGACTGGACAAAGAGACACATGTGAAGATCTTCTATTTTGCTCTCTCCGAGCATGATAGAAGTAACTTGGACTCGGCCGGTTCAGGATTTTTCTTGAACAACACTGATACGAGATGCTGGGAGATATTAAAGAACATGGCTAGGAAACAGTCATGGGGTGACAGAGGTGCAGTGGAACATGTCAAGGCTGCCGGCGAATCCAGAATAGTTAGGGAGCTGAACGACAAGTTAGATCTTCTAGCCAAGAAGGTGCTAACTAAGGAGGATGCATCTGA
This sequence comes from Alisma plantago-aquatica, assembly GCA_963693085.1. Lineage (NCBI taxonomy): Eukaryota > Viridiplantae > Streptophyta > Magnoliopsida > Alismatales > Alismataceae > Alisma > Alisma plantago-aquatica. Next base: position 1,468,644,302 of record OY856411.1, read on the forward strand.
TGATGGGGAGGCCCAAGTGAAATTCATGCAACAACAGGGCTATAGAAACAATGACTATGCATGGAGGAAAGATAAAAAGTTTTCATGGAAGGATCTGAACAATTTTCTACAGGATCCGGATGCCAAGCCACAGCAGAAAGCCGAGGACAAGAACACTGAATTACTAACTCAAATGGTCCAGCAAAACCAAGAGATGATGGCCATGTTTGGAAAACAATTGCAATCTCAAGGTGATATTCTAACCAAGTTTGGGCAGACGCTGCAAAGCCATGGAGCACAAATGCGGGCATTAGAGACCACTGTGGCGTAGATTTCGAGTGAAGTGGCGGCCATTAAGCACGCCAACCAACAGAAACCATCCGAGAATGCAAATGTGGCTCAAGCACACCATCAGGTCAAGTACATGTCTGTGGTAAGCACTGAGGAGGAATCTCAGGTGCAAGAAGTTGTAGAAGAAAGAAAAATGACTTTCAATGTGAATGCAACACCGGCGATACCATATCCACGCACTTACTATGGACTGCCAGGCGGAAGCACTTTTTCTTTTTGGAAAAGATGCCAAGAGCCCTTGGTGGTCACGCCTCCACCTAGGCGAGAAGAGCAAGTCGAGACTGTCTGTCAAGGTGCTGATATTTCTATTGTTGATATTAATGTTGATGATGTTTCACCAAAGCCCACGCCGGAGGGAGTAATTGAAGCAAGCTTAGGGGAGGTACCCCCGAAAAGCCCTTATGTGCCACCTCATAGGCGTGTTGAGGCAGCAGATGTTTCAAATGTGGTTAATCCTAAGTCAAAGAAAGAGCATCGTCACTTTAAAAAATTCCTGGAGATATTCCGAAAACTCCACATCAATATTCCATTAGTGGAGATGATCGAGAAAGTACCCGCCTATGGGAGGTTCATCAAGGAAATCATCAATAAGAAGAGGCAGATAAAAGACGATGAAATTTATTGGATGAATGAGACAGTGAGCTCTATGATTCATGGGAGTTCACCAAAGAAGAGAAAGGACCCAGGAGGTTTTTACATACCGTGCTCAATAGGTGGTCAACATTTTCCTAAAGCGCAATGTGATTATGGCGCTAGCATAAATCTCATGCCTTTGGCTACATTTCAAAAGCTGGGGTTAAAAGAGATAAAGAAGTTGGCTGCAACAATTGAATTGGCAGATGGGTTTACCGTGAGACCATATGGAGTATGTGAAGATGTTCTAGTCAAAGTGGACAGATTCATATTTCCAGTGGACTTTGTCGTCATGGATATGCCACCGCTCTACAGCTGTGAAATTCTCCCAGGAAGACCGTTTCAAGCAACGGCGGATGTAGTGACTGCTTTAGGGAGAGGTACTTTGTCTTTGGGAATTGAAGGAGATCGAGTTGAATTCAAATTACCGCATGATCCTCTAAGTGCAGTCCCCAAGGTGAAAAGATGATGACTGTCATACGTCTAGCCTAAGACGTTAAAGAAGGGCGCTTGTTGGGAGGCAACCCAATCATTGGTACAGTAGGATAGTGTAATTCGAGTCATAGATTGCTTTTATTTTGTTTAGATTTTAGTTTAAAAAAAGATACATTGATCCGTTTGTTAAATGTGCAGGAACAGGCAGGGTCGATACCATCGACACACTCGTCGATGGTATCGACATGGGTTCAGGTTGACACCAGCAAAAATCGCACTGCGTCGATACTATCGACACCCCCGTCGATGGAATCGACATGGTCACAGGCAGGTCGCAATAAAAGTGTCGATGGTATCGACACCCCAGTCGATACCATCGAGATCTCTGGAGAAGTTTAGATGAATTTTGCTCAGTCAACTCGATACCATCGACGGCCTCGTCGATGGTATCGACATCATCACAGGTTGAATGCAACAAAACGGCGGTGTCGCAATAAAAGCAAGTCGATACCATCGACTACCGTCGAGGGTATCGACGGACATGTCACCGATCCGCACATAGACATCGACGACGATCGCAACAGCCACGTCAGCGATCCGGGTGCTGTGTCGATACCATCGACTTCCGTCGATGGTATCGACTCGTCAGCAATCTGGGTTTCTTGATCCGGCAAATGTCAGCCGTCGATACTCGCGAGGGAGGCGGATACCCGCGAGACGTGTCGATACCATCGACCCGCGTCGATGGTATCGACGGGTCAACAGTGGCGCCGATCAAGCCTATTTAAGGGGATTTGCAATGTCACTTGACGTCACACCTTCAGAGCAAGCATCCTCCTTTGCGCCGAGCACTCCCCCGAGCTTTCCAAGACTGAAGAGAAGCGACATCGAGCGGAGAATTTCTTCTCCATCTTCCCCGATCTCTCTTCTTCTAATCCCATCTTCTCGCAACCATGGTGCATGTCGCCGGAGCGTCATCCTCAAGCGCACACCCTATGGAGATCGAGGAGTTCATTCCTCCCCCAACCGCTTCCGTCTCTCGTCCACGCCTAATTCATCCTTCCATGGAGGCGAGGAAGGTCTACGAGGAGATAATGAAGCGGAAGATCGAGCCGACTCAGTATGTGGACCGGGGAATGATCCGTGATCTGGGATTCGAGGCCAACTTGGCCTATGTGCTGAAGGGTCAAGCACGCCACACCAGCATAAGGACAGGCGAGCTGGAGCGCCATGCGGATGGGCAGCCGTTCTTTGGCGAATGGCCCACCTACAAGGAATTGGTGGCGGAGTTTATGGCGTCCCTCGACGTCTGTGTCGTACCCAACGACGTGGTGGCGTCGGACCGTGAGTGGATCAAGGGGAGGGTGTCCTTCCGGCTTTTCAACATCAACTACCACATCACTCTTAAGCAGTTTAACAACATCTTTAACTGGAACCACTCCCAACATGATCACCGATGCCCAGATTCCCGCACCGACTATGACAAGATCTTCGCCGAGCTAGTCACAGTGCCGGCGGGAAAGACAGTGAGCTACCATAATGCTGCGGTAGCGGACTTCGAGCATCCCTTCGTCTGGGTCTTACACCAGATGTTGGGCCTTACTTTCTTTGCTCGGAGCGATTTGGCATTGAGCAAGTTTCAGGAGAGCGATCTTTTCTTCCTCTACATGCTCCTGAAGCGACAAGAATGCAACTGGGGTGCGTTCTTTCTGCAGCGCATCCTGGCGGTGAAGAGGAGTACAAGGAAGGCTCCGATCCATTTTGGTGGGCTCATCACCAAGTTGGCGCACTACTTGGGGCTGAATTTTCAGTCCATGACTCCGATTTCCACAAAGAGTAAGGTGAACGTGCAACACTTGCACTGTTCAAACCTTATTCTTCTCCGGGGTGGGTTGGCGTACGCACATTGCCACGTCAACCAAGCTTATCAGGAGTGCGCACTGCTGGACGCCGTCTTCCACATCGAGGGAGCCCAGCACTTCCGGTGGCCGATCATAGCCGTCAAGTCCGATGAAGAAGAAGGCGGTGATGACGAGCAAGGAGGCGAGGCTGAGGAGGAAGAGGAGGCTTTCACACCTCTTCGTGCACGTGTGGCACCACGGAAGCGTCCTAGGATGCATCCGGGTGCATCTTCATCATCTCAGCCCCCGCCGCCATTACCACAGCACGAGCAGCCAGCCGAGGATCCCTATTCCATGCAGGGAATGTACACGATGCTGCAGGATATACAACAGACTCAGCAGCAGCACATGGCTATGTATACCGGCATTCATGAGACTACGAGCCAGGTACTTGATAATCAACGGGCTATGTTCGAGAACGAGCGGCTCATCCTCGCCAACCAAGAGCAAATACACAATCGGTTGCAGTGGATAGAGACGCAATAGGAGCCCTTCTTCGACCATTATTGGAGTCGAGATTACTTTGGAGGCTATCCACAGCCTCCGCCGAGGACCCAATATGATCCAAGCTTCCAGGGGGAGTACCCGTCTTGGGATCCTACGGCACCACAATACCCACCACCGCCTCCGCAGGATTGATCAGGGTATCACTGTTCCACCCTTAAGTTGGTTTTTGACTATGAGGCCATAGTCGAATTCAAGCTTAGGGGGGTGGCTGGAACAACTCTATCTTTTATCTTTTCTTTTGTTGTTTTCTTAGTTTTTGATTTGTTATTTGTTCTTGCAATTTTAGTTATTGTTTAGGATCCACATCTATCTAGTGTAACCGTGGATGTCTTACAAATTGTCATCTCGCTGTTTTCATGGGAAATTTTAAGGGAATTTAAAAAAAAATTTGTGTCTTTTGGATAGCTTGACTTGGTTGTCCTTGGGAAACTTGTCCTATGAAAATGATTAATTATGTCAACTCTAAAGCAAGATGTTACACCCACACCCCTGTTGACTCATGAAAAGTGGATAGTAACGGTTGTTTGAGCCTAACCTAACCAAATGGTAATGAGACCTTAATTGGATATAAGAGAGAGAACCCTTTGAACTAATACACAGGTCAGTAAGGAGGGACACATAATTTTCTTCTAAGGTTCAGTCACTTAATCTTGTGATCATTCCACTTCATATTTTTTTTTCATAACCCACCTAAGAATTGGAAGTAAAGTACAGTTTTAATTCCTTTTGCGTGCATAGCATTTAGATAGGACTTGCATTGAAATTTTCCATACTTTTGCATAAAAAGAGAAAAATATAGGGATTCATGCACACTACCTTTAGGTGCATGCCATGTAGTTGCACTCATGACTTTCATGATTTTCATGCTTAAGTAAACCATGTACCTCAGTTTTTCCTAAAAAGTGATCTAAACTTTTCCATACCCTCGAAATAATGCAAAGATTTCCAATCGTGAAGAAAATGGCCTTATACATGTATCTCTAAGCAATTATGGATATGTGGGCTAAAAGAAAGAAAAAAAATTCTGAAAATCTGAAAAAAAATTAGAAAAAAAAGAGAATTTGGAAGGAAATGGAATAAGAGGGAGAAAGGAACACGATATCACTTGCATAACAGGGAAATTGAGTACATGATGTGGCTTAATTAGATTTCCATCTCATTTTGAGGTGGAAGGTTAGTGCATGCATCATTCCACCCAATTTTAAGCATTAGGGCATTTTCAATGTGCATTTGCATCATTTAGGACATTTTGTTATGTGCATGTTGAAACTGTGTAATACTTCCAAGATTCTTTCACAAACCACCCATTCCATCCACCCGTTGCTCGGATTGGTAGGCCACTGTGATTTTCTCCTCACTCATGTTTATCAGGAGAATTGCTTCCATGTAGATGGTAGTTAGGGCGAGCAACGTAGTGTAGGCGATCACAAGATGCACCAATGCTGAATCGGCGAACCTTATTATGTTAACTGCCTTATGTGATAGTGTTCATCGGTTTGAAGGATAATTTTTCTTATTGATGATTATTGTCGCCTTTAGGGTAATTACTGTTCTGTGGTTAGAAAAGGACGGTTTGAGAACGTCCAGTGGGAGTCATGTGGAATGTGGGGTGATGTGTTGATTTTTAGTTGACATCTGCAATTCTATTCTAAGGATTAGTTGCTCGAGGGCGAGCAATGTTTAAGCTTAGGGGAGTTTGATGCAATGATTTTGAGTCGCATTTATAGACCTATTTCATATGTGTTTTGTGCCTTAATTACTCATTTTCATGGATAATATTGCATAATTCACTTAATTTGGTCTTTGCCATCATATTATATCAAATCCCCTTTGTTTTACTATTTTGAGCATTATTTATCATCTTATTATAAATTGTGTGGATTTACTTGGTCTTGTTGTGAAATTTCAGGAAAAACGAGTATCTGCTTCCGTCGATACCATCGACGGAAGTCGATACCATCGACCAAGCCACAGGTTGCCAGCCGAGAAGAGCAGCACAGAGTCGATACCATCGACACCCAAGTCGATGCCATCGACACATGGAGAGCTACAACGTCGCTAAACGACAACAACCGACGCTAAAGAGAGTCGATACCATCGACCCAAGTCGATGGTATCGAGATGACCACAGGTGCTCAGACTAAAAGAAAGGAAAGATGCCGCTAATCCGCTGGGTCGATACCATCGACCCGTGTCGATGGTATCGACGTCGGCAGATATGCGTTGGATCTATTTTGATCTCGATCGGACGGCTGTTGTTATTTGACGACCTAATTAGGGACTTATATCTAATGACGGCCGCCCAGACGGGGAGAGATCTCATATTTTTGGATTGCACGAGTGCCGAGGAAGGAGAGAGAGGAGAACGGAGGCCAGAAGCTCATCCCGGGTGATTCAGACGCTTCCGAAGACGATTTCCACCACCGACAGGCGGGGAAGCTCGTGTTCTACGCCAAGGATCTACCAATTCTTCTCCGTTCAGGGGTTTTCCCACTTGTTTCACGTTTTTCTTATGAAATCCCCTATTTCTACCATGTATTCGTGTGAGATGAACATGAGAGGCTAAAACTCTCAATCTTTAGGACCGGGAGTAGCCCGGGAATACATTGTATGACATTTTTATATTGATAATTCATATTTTCTCTCTCAAATCCGTGGTATAGATTCGTTTTCTCCATTTCTATTGTTATGCTTGATCACCATAATAATAATTTAATGCCCTTAATCACTTCGACAGAAGGATTAACGGTTGAAAAGAGACGAAATCTACATTAATTAATAAAACCCTTGACAAAGGAGTTGTAAAATTAATGGTGGGAACTGAGGGACCGTTTATAATGCACTTAGTTTAGGGGAATGATTACTACGACGGTGGAATCAACCTAAACCTAAGTAGTGAATTACACCACGACAGTGGGTAATTCTGTATTCAGGCCACTACCCGGATAGAGAGAGAAGTGTGAGGAATTATATGAAACCTAATACAATGTTAACCCGCGGTGAAACCGCCATCCTAAAGATATCCCTTTAAATTGATTAAATTAACCTTTAATCGATTGTTTTCTTTGTTTGATTTTTATTTTCTTTTAATTTCAACAACAAAACCCTACTTTTTTAATCGGCCTAGCTGATTGCAATTAGTTAGTAGAAGTCTCCAATAATTCACGTATCCCTGAGTTCGACTCGGGCTTCACAAGGCCTATATTACTCGACGCGTATACTTGCGTTTAAGCGCGTAGTAAAATACACGTCACACAACCCTAGAGAGAGAGCATGATGATATTGATGTTGATAATGATGTTGATGTTGATATGACCCAATTTGGTTTTTGAGAGGGTCAAGTATGTTTGACGATTTGAGATGAGTTTGACCATGAAACCCTAGCTAAACTGGGCACCTTGTATTGTATAAATGACCTAGTTGATGTGCTAAACATAGCTAGTGGGTTGACATGTTCGCTTGTACTAGTCTTGTATATGATGAGATATAATATGTGTTACATGGTTTGAAACCAAAACAAGCCTCAATATCCTTACAAAGAGGACCTTTAGCATTAGACATATGAAAAGGGTGAACTCTTTATATGAGTCGACCCACCACGGGAGAAGGTCAGAGCACCTAAACTCCAAAATATGTGAAATGTTGAAAAATATGCACGATGAAATACATGATGATGAGTCCCTAGCTAGACTACTTCTAAGTGTAAGAGTTGATTCACCTAGTGTTTGGTCCCCTTGAAGATGTTGAACCCTATATTTCCTGTGAAAAGATCTAACCCTAGAGGAAGAGGCATTGAATATATGATATTTGCTATATAGGTGAGGGAGATGTCCTAAGACCCTAAGATGATGTACATGACATGTGATCACCATGATGAGCCTCATACTCGTGTTAGTGGTTTGGTGTAAAGGAATCTAGTGTTTGCTCTCATTTAGTATGTTGGGAAAAGTTTGGTATGGGTAGATGTTGGTGGTTAGCATGTTTTGCCTTGACATAGATAGGCCTTAGCTTGAGTGGCTTGGGCTCATGGATCCCTTTCTAGATACAAATGAGTAATTATGGAACCTCAAAGTTAATGATGATGTTGTTCCTAGAATGATTCTTGATACATGAAATATCCCACTTAAGCTACAACTTGATGTATGTACGATAAGCTCATAAGCTAGGCCTAATATGTAACGATACATTGAAGGAAAAAAAAGATGTGTAGTTTTGAAACTTTGGACTTGATACGATGATGCCTTGGGATCTTAGCTTGAATAATTGTCAAATGCAATGCTACTTTTCAGACTCAAAAAGAAAAGTAATGAATATGGTTGGGAATAATTGGTGATAATTAGGAAAATCTAAGTCATGTACGTATATCTAACTTGATGAAGATGTATAAGGATGATGCCAACCCTAATCGAGAGTCATGATAATGAACATGCCAATTTTGAAATTTGATAATGTAGAATTTTTTTATCATAAATTGAACTAGTATGAATACATAAAAACCCTAATTCAATAGGGATATGAGATGCAGAACCCTACTTAAAAAAAAGATGTTGTACTACGATGATAATCTAAGTAATGCTGAAATCTATGAACCGTTATGGGTACACCCTTGATGCTTTCGAAACTTATGATCACCAGCTAAGTTTGGTGGACCTTTGCTATGACCTTGTATGAATTTTGAGGACGAAATTTCTTTTAAGGAGGGAAAGATGTTACAACTCTGACTTTTCTACCTCCTCGGTTATGCTCTTCCTCTCTCTTTTTGTGTCACATCTCATCCAATTTGATTTCAATTACATAGTTGAGTAACTTGACACTTAATTGCATCACATTTTATTCAGATTCACAACGGGACACTAGAATCAATGTGTGAAGCAAGTTCTTAGATATGTATACACCATACTCTTGCAATCAAATTTATAACCACCACTATGTTTATATGGAACCATAATGCTTTTCAGTCTATAGAGGATCCAATTTCAAATCCACCGGTGCAAAAATCATATCTTTTGGACTTATATAAGTCAAATTTGAGCATTATGAAATTTTACATGTTTTATTCAACCTTATTGCCCTTTTCCTCTGGCTTGGGCCGCCCTTCATGGGCCCAAAGTCTTGAAATCGCGGCCCAGCCGCTAGTCCCTCGTCCCCTTCCTCTTCGGGAAAGTATCCAGGGGCTACGGACGTCGTCTTGAACCTCCGACCAAATCAGGCAACTCCAAGGGAGCATCACCATCTAAACCCTAGCCTCCATGATGCCTTATAAACCCACCTTTCTTATCCCTCGCCCCTCTTCCTTTCCTGTTCCGTATGTTTCCCCACCTCTTGTTCTCAGATGCCAACCTCGCAGATTCTTCCCCTCTATCCTTCCTCATTATGTAGCTGGGCGGCGGCGCCACCTTGGGTGGCTGCAAGGCTCAGGGCGCCTCTCTTCCATCTCTGCCCTCACCCATCGAAGCAACCAGGAGGACGTTGCCTTCCCCGCTGGTCCTGGCACATCTTTTTCCTACGAACTGGAAGCCATTACGATGCTAGGGGAGGGACCGCCCAGCCAGCATCTTGCCTCCACACGACAAGGGGGGAGACCATGCCCACCATCAGGACCCAAGGATCCTATTTCTTCCTTCGCCCTATCTTCAGCCGCAGCTGGCGCCGTCGGGAGATCTCGGAGACGGTCCCCTGTTCGGTCCCTGTTTTGGGCAGAACCAGGGGAATCGCGCACGAGAGGTTGGCGGGTGGTGGGCAATGGCTCTTGACCACACGCTCACGGTTGGCGGTGGCTGGAATCGTGTGCAACCACGATTGAAGACCCAACCAACGATCAATAGCCGCTGGGAGTCGCCGGCCACCGGGCGTGGAGGGGTGCGGCCCAATCATAGAGCACCACACAGCGCAGAGCGTCCTAGAAGGAGTGGGTTAGTCCTGGCCGTCAGATCAAGGATCCACGGTTCCCCATCTTCGCATCGTGTGACACTCAAATCAAGGTTTTATCTCGCTGAATCCCTATAGTTTCTAATGCATATCTTATAAAATTGATATCTCCTTCATGCTAAGGCCAAATTAGGCAAATAAATATACAAAATTAATTAGCTCGACGAGACCTACAACATGGACCAATTTATAGGCCTTAAATCCACTCATAGTTCTCCTTATTTGTTAAAGATATGAACTTGACTTTGTTTGACCATGATAAATGTATGAATATGATAAAGTGAGGACGTTGATGCACCTCTATCCTAATTAGTAGAAGTTAAGTAATATTTGTGTACCCTTGAACTATGTTGAGCCCCTAATATCCCCTTTTGTTTAATTAATGTTTGTACCTAATGCATGTTTGTAGCTTGTTTATGGACCTTAATGCATGATGTGGATCAAAGTGATAATCTTGCTTCTTTGTGCCATCTAGACTCACCTAATCTGGAAAATCAATAACTATATGGTCTTCATGAGTCTTGTATCACTCATGATCCCCATACATTCTGTTGTATAGGTAATTTGCAATACTATGCATGTCCGTACCCCTATCATGTGAATGTTTGGTTATACCTTAAACCAATGTTGAGTTCAACCTAACTTATGCATCAAACTCTATTTTATCTTTGAAATTAGTGATCTTGTGATGTTTTATGACTTAAATGTCTATGATTCACCCTCCTTCTCTATTATGGTGATTGAAACCTTTGTGCCTAATGTGACCTATATGATTGGAATTGTGGGTCTTGTATCATTATGCTTATGTGAATCCTCTTCCTTTGTTCTCCTCTTGAAAGTAAGAGATTACTCTATCTCTCATGATATCTTGGATGGGGATGTCCCACCTTAGTCACATGTTGAACCTTGTTGGCATATGAACTATGTTGATGATTGCACAATTGTTGAGGTGTTCATACCAAGTTTGAACATTGATGCCTAGATCCTAGGGGGTATCCACCCAACTTTGAATATGCACCTTACATGTCCTATCTTGCTGATCTAGTCTCATATGTTGTCTAAATCCTATGACTTGATGAATTGTTGTCTTGATTCTCCTATTATGAGTCCTTTGACCCTAATATGCAAGTAACTGACTTAAAACTTGAACCACACCTTCATGATGACCTCTAAATCAATACAAGATCATTGAACAGACTAATAAGAAACTTGAACACATAATATAGAAAACTCCATTATACAAATGTTGAAACAAGATTTTGCTCAATGACTTTGGTTATTGAGGTCCCTCGCGTATAAAAGGGTAGCTAATCTAGAGCACCCTTACGGATCCTTCCAATGGGAAGTTGATCAAAGGCCTTATGATACATGATATTGATGCTATAATTGGAGTGAAATGACATAAAACACAGGCTCTCACTTAGCTAAGTACTTAACTTGTTTATTCTTGCTCGTTTACTTATGCAAATCTTTTCAAATTATGCAAAGCTTATGTATATGTATCTTTTAGCCATGTACTCGGCACCTCGTGTGCTTGACCCACCTTGTTTCATGTATTTTATAGGTTCAGAGACGGATAGAAGTCGATGGGCTTGGTGAGATATGCCAGATGTTCTTGTTGTAGATCCCTAGTATCCATGAGAAGACTGGTAAAATTGTGCTCTTGAACATGTAATTGAAAGCCTGTAATAAATAATAGTTCTTAATGATACTTGTTGAATGTTGGGATTATGATTGGTTCTTTTATCTTGTTATATGTTCATGTATGCTAAGCATTTCATGCTTCTACATGTTGTCCTTGGTATTTGTTTGGTTCATGGGATTAAGATTTCGGTTCCTTGAAAGCCATATCATGATTAATGAGATTTGGTCTTCAACCAGCTCACCTTCCACAATAATAACCGATTAGGGACATAATGAGAGGGTATATACTCTTAACATCTGTATGATCTCATTCTTCCAAGTCACGTACTTGAAGACATTCATCATTGAGTAATATCATTCTCTAGACATTTATTATGTAATTCATTATCTCATAACTAAATATACAAAATAAATTGGAAGCATGCCTTTATTATTATCAAATCAGGTATCTAATGCCATATCCCAATCATCATATAATTGGCTCTCTGGGCATACATAGCAACATCTTGTTTCTGCCTCTTCCTGAGGTACCTTCTTACAGATAGAAAATTGTTTCTAGATGTCTTGGTGTCAATCTCCTACTTTTTGGATTGCACGCTGCAGACACAGCGGTACCTTCATGATGTCCCTGGCTTCTATGTGTTTGTAGACCAGGGGCGTGCTATCTAGTTTAGTGGCACATCAATTGTATATTGTGGTGCGACGCTCATATAGATTTACAATGATCAGGGCCCAATGTTTGACTGTTCTTATAGTCAAGGTCACAAGTCTGGTCTCTGCCATGTCCACAGCTTGTTGCAGCTCTTTGACATTGTCATAATTGTATTTCTGGTTGATTAGCTGCCCTGTCAAGTGAGTGGTATCATTGAACAGTGGTTGTACCTTGTCAATATGGAGGAACTCTTCTAACAGTGTAGCACATAGTACTTTAAACAACCTCATATGAGCACATGCTCTCGTTAGAAAGATTCCCCTAAATTGCTCGCCTGTCAAAGACAGTCCTTTATTATGATACATAACATATGTGCTTGGAAGGTTATCATTTAGCACATCTTCCGGGACATGGACATCCCTGCATGTAATACGGGAAAGTGAGGCCATGTCCATGACTTCCATCTTATATGGGAGTGGTGGAGGGGTACCCAATTCTATCAGTTCAATAGTTTCCCTTCGCTCTCTCATTGGTTCGTTGACGAAAAATGAAGCGAGGCCACTTGCATCATCTTTTGACGTACCTTCTCCTGCTGCTTTAATAGGAGAAGGTGGTCATTAGGGGTCTAAGCCAGATTGTAAGTAATCTTGTTCATTTGTGGTCATGTTTGCATTTTGTTGGCAATGGTAATTTTATTGATAGATTCTTCTAGGAGCATGTTTATTTCTGATGGTGACTCGAGGACTACTTTGTTGAGTGCAACTAAAGTTGCAGTCATTTTTCCATCTTAAATGACATCATTCTATTTGTTATGTGTCAGTTAAGGTATCACAAATATCCATGGCGATGTTCATCTCATCCATGATTCTATTTATATCATTTATCTCTTCAGTCGTCAACTTCTCAAAAGTGTTGGTCTCCATCCCAACGATGCATTTGTCCAGATTTTCTTTAATGAACGCCTTGTCTTCTGTTGGTCAGGAGTTTAGATCGAACTTCAGAACATATGTGTCCTTCTTCTTCTTATCAACACCTTGTTGTTATTTTGGTTGAGGTGGTGGTTATTTTGTGGTTTACTCCTCCCTCTAGGTGGGTCTTGCATTTGCACTTTCATCCTTGGGTGTCGATGTTGCACCAGCTCCACCAACATCATCGTAGTCGTCTCCAGGATTTGAGGGTTTTGAGGAAGCTTGAGATTGTGAGGGACTTTCCATATGCCTCGTCCTCTTTTGATTTCTCCAGTCTTCTAGCTCCTGGCGTTCAACCTCCATCTCCTTGGGTTCTTCTTTAGGCATATGTGTTCTTGGTGTATGTCTTGCATCACCTCTTCATAGCCTTTATGCATCTGTTCCTTTTCAGCTTGTATTATTTCCCTCTCTTTCTATAGATCAGTCATCTCGTCAGTCATTGCTTGGATGGCCGCCATCATTGCCGCTTGATTGTAGAGGACTTCTTTCATGAGGTTTGGGAGAGTTTTCATTCTTACGTCAAGGCCTTGTACCTATGTAGTTAGCGTATCTAGGCAGGTATTTATATTAGAATTGGTTGCAGAACAGTTTTGGAACTGTGCCCACATAGCATCAAATCGATGCCCTAACACATCATCGGATGATTGTGGGTGTTGTTGTTGTTGTTAGTTGTAGGCATTGATGGGGTTTTTGTTGTTGCTTTGGTTACTGGTTGTGGACTGCTTTTCTTTGCCACCTCAGTGGCAGGTTGTGTGCATGCTCCTTCTTTAGCTTTTTGCACTTCTTTGGTAGCTGGTGTTTCTGGTTGCATGGGCAAATCAGGCGTAGTTTCCGCCATTGGAGATGTGGGGTAAGCACCTTGGGCTTCTCAGGGATGCGACTTGCTTTTTTGTTTCTTTAGGTATTCTTTCCTGTGCCTTAGAAAAAGTGATGTGATTTGTGATCTCCTTACGTAGTAAGATTATCACTAGTGGGGGTGAGGGAGGGTTGGAGAATACTTCGTCATTATGGTTTGTATTTTCTTCTACAGATTTTTGCTTTTCTATCTCTTTTCTACCTAGAGGAGCATCTGCTACCTTGTTCTTATGCTTCTTGATTGCCAATTTCTTTCTTTTTGCTGGCTTAAGTTGTTCTGCTTATGGCACTGTATGTGTTATATCTTTGTTGATGTCTGGTGATTGGGGGTTTGTAGCTCTCATGATTGCAATCGAGTGCATGTTGTTCACCTCCTCTTCGATGGGCCGCAGTTTGTGGGCATCATAGTATGCCATTTTAGGGAGAGGCAATAAGATTTTGGAGAAGCTTTGTTTATAGAACAGTTTGCTACCTTTCTGTGCCAGGATACCAATATTTATCGTGGACTTGATATCTATCTTTATATGTCCCTTTGTGTACTGATATTTTAGTACTCGCTCAACACCCAGGAAATGATACGCGATGCGAGTCATGTGACCTCCCATACAGAACTATGTAATCCGCTTTGCCTCAAACCCTACAATAACCAATGATCTGTCTATGAGAAGTCTTCCTATGTTTACTAGTTTTTTATTCGTCATAGACCATATGAGGGAAAGATCTCCTGTAGAAACTCCCCCCATTTCAGACCTCATGAAGACGGTGTTTTCCGTAACTTTCTGCATGATCCTGATAAAGCAGGAGGTGATGAGTGTTGCCTTAGAATTCTCCAGACTATGCTCGAGATCTCCTATGAGTTTTTCCCACATCCTGTGGTTGTTGTAGCCCACTGTCTCTTTTACACCAAGTGCAGCCGAGCATGCTTTTGCTTCTTCTATCATCTTTTTGAATATAGTATTTAGAATAGCCTCAGTGAGCATGTGATCTTCTCCCCCTATCCTCACCTCCATCTTGAATTCCCTACCACATTTCTTTTGTTCAACATCGCTGACAGGCAGCTTCTCTAGTGACAACATGAACTTAGCAGTGAGTTCTATGAGAGAAGGGGCTTCATTTTTGCATAGAGTACACAAGTTATCCCCTTCCATAAACTTCCTTGTTCTTTCATATATCCCCATCTTCTTCAAGTCGTCGACATCAATGCATTGTGTCGGCCTCAAGCTCTTGGTCTTCATTATCAAGTCAAAGTGTGATTGATGAAATTGGTCCTCAGTGTGAATGTTCCCAACTGCTTGATTGCCTTTTCTTGCATTTCCTTCCTAGACATACTAGAGTCGGCCTCCTACCCTAGGGTCCTTGATTCATCTTCAACTGTCAGCTTCCTCTTCTTGATGCCTTTTGTATCCTTGGCCTATTGTTTACGTTTCCCCATTTTTCTGAGTTCACTCTTAGATGGCTGGTACTCAGATGTTTATGTCTCTATAATCTCTTAGTCTTCTGGCATCTCGTGGTTCAAGAAGCTCTTGTACTTGTGACACACATTGCCACACAAAGTGATATTTCTCAAAACAAAACCGCGAAAGAAAGATTAATGAACAGATTATTGGAAAACACTAAAAATTAAAACTGTATTTGTAAAACTGCCAAACAACAAGAACATTTATATATAAGTCCTTTCATGCCTCAAATCATATACAAGGCATGTTGTCAACCTATAACCAAATAACTATTCTAGAACATATATACACGATTCCTCCACATCTGTACATAACAGGTATACAAGATAGCCACATAAAGAAAGCGCGTTCACAAAACATCTACAAAACATTCCCATAGACCAGAGTGTAAAAGGATGACTCTAGGACTCTATCAGCAAAAGACATCCAGAAAGACTACCAACCTCGCCAGCCACTGGTCCTCCTACTACTCCTCAACCTCCACTACACGATCTCTACTTCTTCGTGCTTGTCCACCTAAAAGGGTGTGGGAAACCCACTGGGTGAGATTCCAAATCTCTGCGAGAGATATAACCCACAACCAACTCTATTATTATCATAGATAAGATAAACTAAGCAACAATATAATTACAACTGTGTGAAGCAGGTATTCATTATTGACAAAAGAGCAATTATTGTTGAATTTATGAAACATCTTAACAATTTAAAAGGAATATGAAGAACATGTATATTTCCTATCAACAACATTGTATAAAGATCAAGCAAGGCCTCATCCAATGTTTTCGTATTTTGATCCTATACAATTATACCACACAGCTGATTACATATTTTATTATGCCCTGAGGATTTGAGTCGTACCACCCAAATCTTACCAACCACTTGATAAGTCGAAATTGGTGCCATACAAGGTCTAATGGAAGAGATGGAATCCATGACTCACCACACCTCTTGGTCAGCACAAGAGAAAGCACCGCAGAGACATATCCATCAACTGCAATAATGACATATAGTCAATTTTAGGGATTGGCTCACGCATGGCCATCCACATATATAATCACAACTAGTCCACCTTGGTACAAGTACGATGCTAGAAGAACAGGCTCATGCATGGCCGTTCTAACAAGAAGGAGTGGCTCACATATGGCCATCCACACCACAATGAGATCGACTCATGCATGGTCGTCTCACACATCCTGTATTTAAGGATATAAGGAAGTACTCGACTTGTACCCCACACATTAAAAAATATGTGTTCCGAGTGAAACTCATTTCACCATTCGGTGAATACTGACACAGAATGGATCTATGACACAGGGCAAACTGCACTATTAGATTTCACTTGATTACTTAGGCCAATTTAAACATCTTTAGCATCAATCAAGTTACAATGTACAACCTTTAAACAAATTCTACATAATAAAGGCATAACTCGTCACTAGAACATACTGAAACATATATGGTGTGAACGTACTCATCACATCCTCACTTTATGCCTGTTATTCATCATATGTCCATTACAACGACCAATGTCCATCATAAGGACCAATGTACATCACGAGGACCACATATCTTGGGGTGACAAACCCTCCTCTCATCATTGAGGGAAATCATCTCATGCAAGGCAATAAGCCATCATTAGGTCATAAGACCATTTATTCCTCTTTCAAGAGTATCAACAACATCCTCAGAGGCCCATTCAAATAGATCATAACCACCATAGCTCATACCTGGCTATGTACATCAATTGATGTTGCTTGCATGATTAGAAACTGATAACAAGAAAGCAATACATCATCAACACCATCATCTCAGAGGACTCATGCCATACATTTTATGTCATTACAATTAGGGTTCCACTTTATCCTATTAGGGTTTACAAGGTTGGATCAACAACCACCCTTAGGTTATAACTTTCATCCTCATTATTATGAGATGTGTTGTGAAATATGTTCTCGTCATCATTATAGAACATATTATGAGGTATAGAAGCATAGCTCTCAATACCATACATACAACTACTCCATAGGGATGTGAACCTAGCATCAACATGGTGTATCTCAAATAGCCCAACAAGGTATCGATTAGGGTTTCAACATAGGGTATCGGATTGTCCTTCAAAGGTATCGGGCAACCAAACCAAGGTAGGGTATCAGCCTACCTACTAAAGGTGTGTGTCAGTTTAGGCATCACTATGGGTTTGTCGGGCACAACACCTCAAGGAAAGGGTGTCGGTCAACCCCCTTCTATCAAGCAACGCCAACACAGGGGTGTGATGGGCGTCGAGGGGATAACGAGCATCGTTGGTGTATCATGCAACACTTAAGGTGACGAATGATTAGGGTTTGAGATAGCGGTTCACCTATGATGGGCTGTTAAGAGCTATCGGGCATCAACCCTCTCATAAGACATGATGGCCAGGGCCCTAACGGGTAATGATCCTGAAGAGGCATCGACTTCTACCCAAATAGGGCGTCACAATTGTGACGGCTACAAGTATATCGGGCAACAACGTTATGTCAAGTAACAACCAAGAACGAAGGCTAAAACGACTCATGGATGAACAAGGCATGATGGACTAAGGCTCGCCCAAAATGTATTGACTAATACACTAACAAGGTCGTGATGACCATCAACAAGGCATGTCAAGCTAGGTCTTCGAAAGGTCGTGATAACCTGTCATAAAGGGTGACGGTCAGGGGCGTCACAGGTTGTGATGGCCACCCAAAGCCTAATGGTCTAACCTACATGTCGGCCTCCGCATACATATCAGCCTACACAAGCATATCAGCCTCATCATCTCCTACCTTAGGACGACATTACAAGCAAGTTAGAAAGGTGCAACACAAGTGCAACATCTAAGCAAGGTTCATTTTCCAAAATATAATGCTAAACCACTCAAAAGAGTTACTAGCATGCAAGCAATAACAAGCCAAAGATGAAGAACAAGATAGCAAGTAAAAGGGTGATAATAACAAAGAGGGTTTAGAGTTATATAACCTGCCTCAAGGATCACCACCAAGCTCCAAGATCTACGAGCTCAAGGTAGAAGAAGATCTCCAAAGCTTGACAACCACAACACCTCCAAGGAAGAAGATGGAACCAAGGTTAAGAGAGCATGGGGGGAAAGGAGGTGCCAAGGTCCATGGCCGAGAAGAAGAAAGAAGGATGGAAAGGAAGCTAAGGATCATGGTTTACCAAGGTAGAGGATGAAGAGAGCACCACAAGCATGGGGCTCATCCTCCAAGCTCCAAAGGAGAAGCTCTTCCAGCTCAAAGTTGTCCACCAAAGAGAGAATGCAAGGATAGCCAAATAGGTTCTCTTGCATGGGAAGAAAGAGGTATATATACAAGAGGGATGAAAGAGAGAGCAAGGGGAAGGTGTCACCACCTTAGAACCCAATGTGACACTTGTCCACAAAAAAGGAGCCACATGCAACACCATGCAACAAAGTGATAAGAACTATGCCTCGCCCACTAGGTCACCTTCCTAGGTCATGGCCGATACACATCTCTACCTCTCTTCACAAACAGATAGGGGTAAACCCTAGGTACCACAAATCGATTTGGTGCATGTAGAGACACCACAAAAATTGATAGGATGTCCCTCAAAACATCCCCAAACCTATATAATTCCTCTCCAAGGCTCTCAAGCCTGAGACAACACCTCTAGGTGTAAGATAAGATACACTTCAAACATGTATCCAAAACACCACTAGGGATGTCACCACTCATCCAAGGTTCAAACAAGGTGTCCATCTCTTTCTCTTTCCTCTAGATGATGTTAAAAGAGAGAAAAAACACACAGGAGGTTGTAAACTTGCACATCAACTCCTGTCCTGGTTAAATTGCAAATTTGAATCAAAACATCTCCACAAAACACAAGCATCAACCAAACAAGCTCAAACAAAGGACTCAAGATTCCAACATGCCCTAACTACATCTCAGATGATTAGAACAAGGAGCTAAGAAACATACATAAGAAAAACAAATAGGGTTATCCCAAAACGTGGGTCAGGGTCCTTACAGTACTTTTCCTTGATCAACTCTGGGAGAGTTCTGTCCTTTTCTATCAAATTTGCATCTTCACAAAGCCTTTTATCAATTTTACTAACAGTTTCTTACACTTCGAAAGTGACATCAACTGCTTCACTAGGGTGTTAGAGGTGGAGGAAGACATCCTGACATTTTAGTAAATAATAGGTCATCAGGTACTCTTTTAAGTAGGTGATGTCAATTTTGTATTATTATCTAGGTTTTTATTGATTTATATCAGCTACGATTGAGACAAAAAGATGTCATGGTCACGGTGGTTTGACTAGATAGTGTCTTGACAAAGGAGGACATGTCACTACAACGACAGTTGTGACAATTGTGACTGCAACGCATTCTTAGACCCAGTGAAATGAGAATGAGAGATATCAAGAGGATAGACGAGGTCAGAAGGGGATGAGTGGCATGTCATGATTGAGGGTAAAGTTGTCAAACTATAGGTCATCAGAACGATCAAGGACAAAGTCATGGTTGTTGTGCTGCAAAAGAAAAATGGGGTCAGGTGCGGGAGCTTCCTTGACTATGGATCCGTCATGATTGTGACACCAGGAGAAGAGCAAAAAGGTAAAGGAGGTGGAGATAGCCGTAGGCGTTGAGACGGTGGTGAATCAGAAAATCATCTAAGTGACTGCAGCTACGATTGCGGCTGGTGTGTGACCATGAGGGGCGAGAACTTAGGGTTTCAGAAGGGAAAACCAACTCATCAGAGAAGAAGAAGGAGGGAGGAGCGATTCGATAAGAGGGAACATATCATATACAGAGAATCGTGGTACCTTCCCAGAGTGTGAGAAAGGGGGAAAAGGATAGGAAGGTTAAGGTGCTAACTATTAGAGGTGGTGACGGAACCACGACAGATGTGCCCAGTGCTCTAGTCCTCAAAGAATGTCTTCCAACACCTTTGTCTCATTGCAACTCCTCAGTTCTATCTTGCTATGGTTTTTTAGAGAAAAAGAAGCACAAGCTAGGGGGAGAAAAGAAGAGAACATTGTTTCTAAAGCCTTCCTCTTTTATACTCGGCAGCTGTCGCGACTGCAATGGTCACTACAACCACGGTAAATGTTGTGGTCGAGACGCGCATCTTGGTCACGAAGGAACACCGAGCAGAAACATGTCGTGACCATGATGGTTTTCACAACCACGATAGACTAAAAGGCATTTGGTACATTACATGGATATTAAGAATAGAAAATTAGGTTTTTGAACTAATCAACTCCATCGTACTTCGTTAAAGCCCATATGAAGACATGTCAACTTATATTCTCCATTTACTTTAGAGGAAAACAAGATATGTAGAAAGATAAACTTCAAAGATAAGAATGCAAATAGTTTAAACTAGAAACTGAACATAAAGTCAATCTTATAGTATGAAAGAAAGTCGTAAATGCTTGGGTTGCCTCTCAAGAAGCGCTGATTTAAATTCTTTAGCTTGACTCTCCCATTCTGTTCTCATCCTCTTTCGGATTGTGTTGGCAACTTCTTGCATAATTCATCTATTTCTAGATTGGGTTCCTTCAAGGTTAGTTCCGACCTTCTTATAAAGGCCTCACCTTCATAGTATATTTTTATCCTGTATCCATTCACCTTGAATATGCCAGTCTTATTGCTTGTAATTTCCATAATTCCCGATGGATAGATCTTTACCACATAGAAAGGGCCAGACCATCTAGTTCTCAACTTTCTAGGAAATAACCTGATGCTAGAGTTAATTGGAAGAACTTTATCTCCCTCATAAACATCCTTGTTTTTCAGGTGGGCATAATGCCAAACCTTAGTTCTTTGCTTATAGATCCTTGCATTCTCATAAGCATGAAGCCTCAACTCTTCAAGTTCTTAGAGTTGGAAAACTATTTCTTTCCTGCTTTTTCTAGATCCATATTTAGAAATTTGATAGCTCAAAGGGCTTTGTGCTCTAATTCAATACGGAGATGGCAGGACTTCCCGTAAATTAGTTTGTAGGGCGTTGTTCCTATTGGTGTTTTGTATTCCTTGCGGTAGGCCCATAATGCATCATCAATTTTCATGGACCAATCCTTCCTTGTACGACTTACTTTCTTCTCTAAAATCTACTTGATTTGCATGTTAGATACTTCTACTTGTCCTGACGTCTATGGATGGTAGGGTGTTGCCACTTTGTGCTTTACTCCATACCTTTTCAATAGAGCTTTAAAATATTTCCCCCATAATGGGATCCTATGTCACTTATGATGGTGTGTGGGACCCCAAATCATGGAAAGATAGTTTTCTCGAATAGCTTGATCAAAACTTTTGAGTCACAAGTTTGGGTAGCAACAACCTCTACCTACTTTGAAACATAGTCTACAACGACAATAATATAATGGTTTCCCCTTGGCAATGGGAATGGTCCCATATAGTCAATCCCCCACACATCAAAAAATTCTACTTCGACCCAATCTTCCATGGACATCTCATTCCTTCTATTGATATTTCCTATGAGCTGACATTCTTTACAACTCTTAACAAATTACATAGCATCTTTGAAGAGTGTCGGCCAATAAAATCCCGACTATAGAACCTTATCCAGCAGTCCTTTATCCTCCATCATGACCCATAAGGTGAGGAATGACATTCCTTAAGGATTTGAGTTACTTCTTCCTCCAGCACACAACAATGATATAAATTGTCAGAACATCTTTTGAACAAAAGAGGGTCATCCCAGTAGTAATTTTTCAGATATGAGAACAACTTCTTCTTTTGATTATAAGTGATCTGGGGTGGTAGCTACCCACAGGCTAGATAGTTGCAAATGTCAGTAATCCAAGGTAGGGTTGGTTCAACTAACAGAGCCATCAATAGAGCTTCATCGACGTAGTTGTCATTTATAGGCAATTGATTTTGTTCATTGAAAACTATCCTCAACATGTGTTCTACAACCACAATCTTTGTTCCTTTCTTATCAATAATCTCATTATCGAATTCTTGTAGTAGTAAGGCCCATCGTAGCAGCCTCAACTTTGTGTCCTTTTTCTGCATAAGGTATTTTATAGCCCCATGATCAGTGTATACTTTTACTTTCGATCCTACTAAGTGTGATATGAACTTATCAAAGGCAAAGACGATCACTAGCATTTATTTCTCTATTGTGGTATAATTCACTTGAGCTTCATCCAAAGTTCGACTTGCATAGAAGATCACATGGTGCTTTTTGTCCTTCTTTTGTCCCAGAACTGCTCTGGTAGAGAAGTCACTGCATCACACATAATTTCAAAGGGTAGCTCCAAATCTGGCAATTGTAGGGTCAAGGTCGTTTTCAAGACCTCTTTGATGGTATTGAAATCTTCTAAGCATTCACTAGTGAATTTGAATTCAACATCCTTAATTAGGAGGTTCGATAGGGGCTTAGCCAACTTCAAAAAGTATTTTATGAATTGCCTATAGTATCATGCATGTCTTGAGAAACTCGTGACTCCTGTGACAAACTTAGGTGGTGGAAGCTCAGATAGAATCAATCTTACTTAAGTCCACCTCTAATACTTTTTTGGAGATCTTATGTCCTAAGATAATGTTGTCTTGCACCATAAAATGGCATTTTCCCCAATTCAAAACCAGGTATTTTTCCTTGCAATGTTGCAAGACTAGGAATAGATTTCTCAGACACTCATTGAAGTCCATCCCATACATAGAGAATTCAACCATGAAACTTCCACTATATCTTCTAGAAAATTTGAAAACATAGAGATCATGCTGCGCTGGAAGGTTGTAGGTGCATTACATAACCCAAATGGCATTCTTCTACAGGCATACGTGCCATAGATGCAGATAAAGGTTGTCTTCTCCTGATCATCGGGATGAATCAATACTTGATAGAATCCTAAATACCCATCCAGAAAATAGAAGTAATCATTATGTGCTAATCTTTCTAGGACTTGATCAATAAAGGGTAGAGGAAAATGGTCTTTTCTTGTCGTAGCATTCAATTTCTGATAGTCAATGGACATACAAGAACTTTTTACGGTTCACATTGCTACCTCATCTCCATACTCACCTCTTATAATTGCCATTCCACCTTTCTTGGGTACTACATGAATAGGGATTACCTAATTACTATCACTTATAGGGTATATGATCCCGACATCCCATAGCTTAATCACTTCTTTCTTCACAACTTTCTTTAGCATTTGATTCAACTTCCTTTGTAGATGATCTAGATGTTTAGTTATTTTCTCAAGGTTGAATATGCGCATACATAAGGCAGGACTAAGGCCTCTGATATCCTCAACAAAATACCCTATAACTTTTCTATGCAATTTGAGTTCCTTTAGTAATCTTTCTATCTGTTCATTTGTCAGGTTTGCGTTAAGTATCACAAGACTCCTCTCCTCATCATCGAGGAATTCATACTTCAACCCTTCAGGCAGCGATTTTAATTCCGAATTTGGTTTCAGTGCTCCCTTCTCTTCAGAGTTTTTTTCGAGCGATGCATATGTCACAGTTTCTACTGTGCTTTCTTCGTCACTGAGGTCCTCCTCCTCAGGTTGATTTAAGTGATCCAAGATCTCAACTACCTCTAGATCTTCTAGATCGAGGTCAGGGTTGTTCAAGGCTCGCATGAGCGGATCAAAAACTACCTTTTCCTCTTATACTTCTTCACAGTATTGATTGTAGCTATCCATGAAGTAAGCTGACTCGGAGAGAGGATCCCCTCATAGCGTCTTGTACTCAGAAGTCAATGTGGTCATTACCAACATGCAGAGTGATAATCCCTTCCGTAACGTCTATTAGAGATCTTCCTATAGCAAGGAAAGGTATTTTGAATATCATTGGTTACTTTGGGTCCTTAATAGTGTCGACCACCACTATATCACATGGTATAAAGAATCGTCCAACTCAAATTGGGACATCTTCCACTATTCCTAGTAGTCTCATAAAGGTGTGGTTAGCTAACTCGATTCTCATTCTAATTTTTACCATATCTATTAATCCTAGCCTTTGAGCTAGGGTCAGTGGCATGATTCTAATGCTTGCTCCCAAGTCGTCTAATCCTTTCCTTTTCCCTTTGTCTCAAACACAAAAGGGGATATTGAATGACCCTGGATCTTTATTTTTGGTAGGTAGCTCAGTTTGAATGAAAGCGCTCGACATTTTGGCCAATTGCACTATCTCGACATGGTCTCCTCTCCTTCTCTTTGTGATCAAGTCCTTAAAGAACTTAGCATGTGTTAGAATCTCTTTGATTGCATCCAGAAATGGGATATCTAGGTGTAATTTCTTTACTACTTCCATAAACCTCTTCTATCTATTCTTTAGATGTGCCTTGATTAGTTTGTAGGGAAATGAGACTCTCAGATATAGTGGTTTCTTTGCGTAAAAGCTTCTTCTATAAGATCTGGTTTCTTGACCCTTTCATCCTTCTTTTTGTGATTATCTTCTTCTTTGTCCTTCTTAGTTAATTCTTTCCTTTTAGAGTCTTCTTCAACAATTACTTTCTCAGATCATGGCTCATTATAGTCTATTTCCTCCATGGTGCTCTTTGTACCAACATCCTTCTTGATCGGAGTGTGTCCATCTTTGTTGTCTCCATTTTCGACAGAATGTTCCCAGAAGGGTTTTTCACAAGCTCTGCCAATCGAGCAAGTTGTTGATCAATTTGCCTTTATGGGTTTGCATATCTTCCATATGAGTTTGCATTGTGGTTAACACACCTGATTTGGGGATGGAACTCTGAGTAAGCTGGTTGTTTACCGAAACTTGCCTTTTTACAAAATCAAACAATTGAGGCATCATGTCAGGCTGGTTGTTATCCTTGGTCTGATGCCAACTCTGATTTTGTCCTTGATTTTGACGACTAACATTTTTGTTTTGATTTTAATAGTCGTTCTTATTTGACTGATACCTAGTAGTTCTAGTATATTGAGTTGGTCCACCTTTCTTCTCGAATCATGGAGGTGGCTTAGATGAACCACTCAGTTGATGAGAGTTCTCAACATCGTCTTTGTTGCCACAATTGAAACCCAGATGGTCTGGTCATTTAAAATTTTCATAAGAGACATTTTATGTCTCGTCTTCATTTTCACTTTCTTCACTCTCTTCCGGCCGTGTATAGATACAATTGTCGACTCTGTGGCCTCCTTCACCACAAGTAACACACTTCATGACTTTCTCAATGTGTTTGTTGCCTTTGCCTCCAGTGTATTTTAGTTGTTTGACAACTTGGCAATCTTCTAAATTTGAGCAGTAATGGTTTCCAAAGACATGACTTCGATTGACAGTCCTTCAGAACTAGCTTTCTTGGCTGAACCTCTATCACTTCTTTCATACCCCATACATGCTTGCAATGCAGCCATGTTTTCGATGATTTTCATAGTTCTGCTCAGTTTCTTTCCAAGGAAATTACTCTTGGCGGCTGCATTCAATGAAGTCCACTCTGTGGGTTTTAGCCCATTATAAAATGTTGTTACTAGGAATCCCTTACGATAGTTGTGGTGTAGACAATCCCTTTGATATTCTTGGTACGATTCTCAAGCTTCATGAAGGTTTTCTCTGGGTTTTTGCATAAAGGAGGTGATCTTTCACATATTTCTAATTATTTTCTCAGTGTGGTAGAATTTAGTGATGAAGGTATCAGTAAGGAGCCTCCATCCATCTATGGACTGGTGGGGTAGATTAAGGTACCATGACAAAACTTTATCTTCAAGTGAGAAAATGAACCCCTTGCAATATACAACTTCTTGAGGCAGTCCCCTCATCTTGATGGCATCATAGATTTTTCTGAAAGCATCGAGATGATGGTAAGGATTTTTCTTCTTCAAATTCCCTCAGAAAGCCTTGTTCTGAACCATAGAGATGGAAACATGTTTCAACTAAAAATTAGCCACATTGAAGTGCGGGATGACAATTGGGCATCTTGACTCGTTGGCGCTAGTTGCGACTAGCTCTTGTAGAGTTTTCTCTTTCTCATCATTTTAACCTTCGTTGTTCTGGTCGTCA
This sequence comes from Alisma plantago-aquatica, assembly GCA_963693085.1. Classification (NCBI taxonomy): domain Eukaryota; kingdom Viridiplantae; phylum Streptophyta; class Magnoliopsida; order Alismatales; family Alismataceae; genus Alisma; species Alisma plantago-aquatica. The sequence continues at coordinate 1,468,670,606 of OY856411.1, forward strand.
CGTTCATGACGATCACATTCACGTTCACGGTGATTCCTTTAGTGTCTTTTGTGGTGATGGCGGTGGTGTTCATGGTGATGCCGCTCCTCTTCACATCAGTCTTCACGATCTTTCCCCTCGCTGTGGTGACCGTCAGAGTGACATTCCTCTCGTTCTTCTTCAGTTTCTTAAGGTTGGCGATTGTGTTGGACTCTTGCATTCTGATCCTCCCTAGTGAGGCTGTCATCTCTACGAGGTGGCTTGGTGTCGTGAAGAGAGGGTGAAGTGTTGATTAAATCAATTTTCCTTCGGGGTCCCTAAATAGATCACACAGTCGAGTTAGAGAACTAGACATGAAGAATAAAATACTCTAAGTAATCAAAATGCAGTAGATTTAGAGTTTTTGTGCTGTCAAGCTTATGGCTATGCTTGAGGCACGGGTATATAGTGAGTAGACTTATGTTCTTAACAGTACCGTTCATCCCCAAACCTTCTTGCTTGATGTTGTTCTTGTGGAGATGAAGCTTCGTGATATCCTCTTTCTTCTTTGTGATAAAGGATTAAAGGAATGAGTTGGACACAGTCCTTTAGCTTGCTCCAACTCGTTATACTAGAGATGGAATGGTTGAATCTTGCATATAGACCTTTGTAGAAGCTCGTGATAGGTGCGACAAAATCCATCTTGAAGACAATGTTTCACACACCTTCATCCCAGACTTTGGAGTATGCATCTTCTAACTAATCATTGTTTTTCTCCAAATCTATAACTGTTATTATTACTAATACTAATTTTGGTGGTTAATTGTGTGCCTTAGTCTATATATCCAACAACGTATACACTATCAAATCAAGCAACATGTCAAAATAATACCAAGTTGGTCAACTAGAGTGTTTTTATTATCCATAATCAAATTCAATACAACCCATCCGGACAACATAGGAAAGGTAAATCTTCCATGTTGATCATATCACCTCGGCCAACCTTTCTATATGCAATGTTCATTTCAGTATAAGCACAATTTCATGTGTAAAAAGAAAAGAAGTAATACAATATACAAAAATCTCACAAGAAAAAGAGGTTTGATTTCCTTATTCTTATTCATACATGTACATTCTCATATTTTTTATGTTCTAAACCCACGACGAGGCACATTGTGATCTGGATATGAATAGACAATCCTCCAAGTCACAATGTTATTAAATAGCATGTAACATTTCATCAACTGTGCAAACAAATTATGTGAATACTTAGATTGTGTTTGTTACATGGTGAATCACGGGGAGGGGAATGATGAGACAAATATTATTGTTTATTCATAGGGAATCATGGTAAATTCATAATGAAATTTGATTTACTTTTTGTTTCCATAGAAAAACATGGTGAATCATGGTGAAAGAAGTTTCTTCCAAGACTTTCTTCATTTTCAAAGCAAGAAGTGGAACCAAAATGGATCTTTATATTTATGATAACCAATTAACTTTCCAATATAGTTGGGAGACTTTGTCTAAGAAATGGCCGGGGAAATTATCCAACAGAATTTGTCGAACCCTCTGACGTCCACCTACCTTCTTGCCAGCGAAAGCCAATTTTTTTGAGGTCACCACATATATGTTAATAAATATGATCTTTAATTGTGTGTGGTGTTTTTTTTATAAAGAATTTTCCCATTTCCGTCCCTATAACCATATAACAAACAAATCTTTTTAAGTATTTCTCCATCCCTATCCTTATCACCATACACATATTACCAAACTACACAATTTAATGGTTTCCCCATCACCATTATTGTCCCCTTCCCCATAACCTTCCTCATCCCATTTCTATCAATTTTTTCACCATGTATCAAATACAACTTTATAGATACATTCATAATAAGGACGCAACAGGGGTAACCAGAGATGAAAAGATAGGAACATTCCTGTAGTCGTAAAGGGAGAAATGTGCGGATATAGGAGTTGAGATCGTAATGGAGAGATAATAAAATATCTCTGAGGAGAGATGTGGTTCCTGGATCAGATAATTGAAAAATGTAAGGCATAGGGATTGTACAACGTGATAAGTGTGAAAAAGTGGAATACCGTAGGGGTGGGAAATTTTGGTGCCTTTTTCTAATAGACATATTTTATAAAAACTTTGTTGGATTCAATAGAATTAAATTTCAAGTTGACATTTTTCTCTCTTTGTGTTATTAGGAGTTGGGGCAATCTTTTCGCTCATATCCACACTCAAACCTCAATTAATGCAAAATTAGGAATATGAAGTGAATCAAAATATTGTATAGAAAATTTGTTCGTACAGCGTTAGAAGTTGAAAAATTTACAAACGTGAGAGAGAACAAGATAATATACAAGTACTTTATATTAGAGATATAAATCATTAAGAACAATATGAATTTTGAATAAAATGTACCAATATAAATATTAAACGATTTAGATATATTATATACATTTTAATATATAAATTATATATGTATTGTTTGATAATATTTGTGATTATATATTTATATATCTTATAGTGAGTATTTTTAAACTAAATTGTCCCTATAAATAAGTACTACAAATACAATGAAAATTTTCAAATGAAACAATACTCATTAATAAGTACTACAATACCTATTAAAATGTGACAATGCTAAAAAATACATGTACAATTTATTGTGCTTCTTTTTTTTGCATCTACATTTTTTTGTATTTACTACACACACTCTCCATCCACTATCTCATTCTTTTTATTATATACATCTTCTCTCTCTATCCACTATTTCTTTTTTCTATTGATTACATCTTTCTCTATCAATCACCTTCTTCTTTCTATTAATTATAGTCTCTCTCTCTATCTACTATCTCTCACTTTTTTCATTCCTCTCTCTCTCTATCGACTTTCATGTATAAGTATATCTCTCTCCAATCGTAAATCAATTATGGATACTTATTAATCGAAATACATTGTGCTAATTATAGTCTGTGCATATTCCCGAAGTACGGGGTGTAAAGTTTGATAGAGTTGATATTGTGTATATAATTTTCCTATGCATTGTGATTGGTTGTCGTATAAAATACATATAGTACTTGTCTTATATAAAAGCTACCGAGAAATATGTTACGTAGTTATCTGGAGAGGTTAGCCTTAGACTTAACAATATAGGCTGCGTTTGGGATGCTGTTGGGTACTTTTAATTGTCACGGACAAACTAACCAATGATATATTAATTTTGTGTAAGATGACTAGTGTTTGAAGCAACGACAAATAAATTTGATGGTAAGATATCATTGTTTGGTACACGGCTAAGTAATCTTTTTATGTATATAAAGTCTATTACACCCTTCGCATAAATATCATAAAATGCATTAAAGAATCTGTTAGAGGGGTTCCGTGGACAATAAACATCACGACAGATTAACCAGTTTTCTACCGTGTAGATTTCACCCGACACGTTATCTGCCTATTTTCTGGTTAGGTAAACCTCACGGTATCTTACCTGAAAATTAAATAGCACAACAAACAGCGGCTAACATGCCGCTTATAGTTTCTTTGCCCTACCGTTGTTCTACCGGAGCAAAAAATGCAGTCATTAAGTTGAGGATGGATACAGTAATAGGGAGAGTAAGTAGTTTGGGGCAGGGAAGCGAAGGGACATTTGGTGGGGAGATATTTTACACGTTGTTAAAAATAAGGTAGTGCGGTTTATAATTGTCTGAGTTAGCGGAGTGGGTTTCATTTTATTTTGTTCTGCTGACGTTGTTGGGTATGTGAGGAAAGTAGTTATACATTTGCATGTAATGTGTATTTGTCAACAAAATTCATTTTAAAAATACTTATAAACTATCAAAAAGGGATAAAATAAAAAAAAAATTAACCACATGGCAGTATAATACAATAATAGAATTGATCTGTATTTTTTTATAAAAAGATAATGATATAACCATAATTATTGGAATAATTCCCTCTTCTAATTAAAATATATATACATAATTCTAAAATTAGGCCGAGGTTTTTACGCCTATCTTACTTTAGATACCATGAGTTATTCTCTTCCAAAATCCTTTAGCATACTGTATTTGAGTCCTTATTCAACAGGTATAGGATCTCAATAGATTGTATTCTCTTTTTTTCATTATCTTGGTCTATTCTTTTATCACCTCAAACAACTTAAAAATACCAAAATTAACCGTAGGAACTTTTTAATATGCATATTATTCTCAAGGTCCTATTTTTTATTTGGACGAAAAAACTATAAACTAATTTTTTGACTTCAGACATCCATAAATCCTAACACATTGTAGTAATCTAATATATTTTTCGAACTTGATAATTAAGCCTAATTTTTCACGATACATGAATATTCATTTTTGACATCAATCAACATTTATTTATTAAGATATCATTAAAACTAGTGATAATTAAATATTCTCTAGGTTATAATTTATCTCTCATTTAATTTAATTGCAGAAGAACTTTAAATCTATCTGAAATTGATTAAATATCTTCTCTTATTATCACAATAGTAAGAGATCTCTTGGTTCCATAATTTGAGTAATATGAGTTCTACTTTATGTAATTTTTTTGCATAAAAATATTAATATTCACAAATTTTGATTAGGACACATATTTTAACAAAAATCTAGTGGGGCTTGTTCCCAAAATTGGGATGTTACAATGTGTTTGCCTTGTTTTGCTATTTTTGAATCGCTAACACTAAATTTGGATTCCTAGATGTATGATTGAATGAAATAGAAATTTTTTTATATGTGATATTAGTTTTATCTTAAGAATTCTTTCTTGCAAACTTATTGATAACAAGATAGTAAAATTCCAAGGCACTAATATATGTGGGTTTGTCCTAAGTATTCAATAGTAGAATAAGTATCACAAAATATGATTAAGTTACTTGGTTAGTTCTAGTTATGAATTCAATATGATTAATGAAAATAGATATTTACTATTACTATATATATTCAATTTATTGCATTTGAGCAAATATGTCAGTAGCTCTGTATAGTATAGAGTACACATATTGGAGTGAATGTGTTAAATGCATAGTTCAGATATGAAATATACAAAAGAAACATCAATGAAATCAAATAATAAATAGACACTTGATGATTAAACACCATAGAATCCAACACAAGGGCATGCAATGTGGAGGGATAAACATACAAATTGAATTGCAGAGTCTAGGTTGACGTCACTGAAGTGTACAAATTATTTATTTGCGTTTAAGAATAACAAGGAGAAACTTCTTGTTATAGTTAGGTATCAAAGATTACCTAGAGAATTTGATACTAGTTTTTAGACAGTACAATCAATTTAGATGTTCTTTCGTGAGTGAACCCTTATGGAACCATTGATAAAGGTTACAAACTTGGAGTTCTTTAACTTTTTGTCTAAGTATCCAGGTGTAGAAGAGGAGTCAATTTTTGTCTAGATAGTTAAATAAATCACCAAGGCCATATGTAGGGAGCCCCACTACATACTTGGGAGCTAGTTTAGAATACTTAGAATCTATTTTCTACTTTAAATCTTGTAGGGTGACATCATAGTTTGTTATAATAGTTTCATATGTTGTAGTACACTTCATGTGGGTCCATGGCATATTAGAGTGAATACTAAATTTATAAGATTGTATACTACATATAGTTATATTAGTAACATTCTATGTTCAATTGTCATATTTGCATTTTCCCACATATAATTAAATTAACTAACCATTGACCGTCATAAATCTCACGTCCAAATTGGAACGGATCTAGAGTAGTCAGACTCCTAGATTTATAACCCGACACTCAGACCCCAACAACTGTTATACAAGGTCTGATGTAGTAGGTTAGGGTCGAACCACAGGGAAGAGGTTGATAAGTGCTAAGAATGTAGAGCCTCAGACTCAGATACACCAAAGAAAAGGTAGATCAAGATGGTGTTCCTTAAGTAATGATGCTACTCCAAGAAAAGCAATAATAAGAAAAAACAAGAGAACAAAAATCAAACAAGAAAGACATAACTTAAATATGGATGGGAACTTGGATCAGGTTTCACCTACTAAGACCTATCACCAACATGCAATACTCACACCCTTTTATATACCGTTAGAAAAATTACAAGCAATCATCATATATGTCTATTCCCCCCTCTATCGACTTATGATAGATCTAGATTATAAGATTGTCTCTCTCTCGAGATGACAAACAAACAATCCGCAAAGCAAACCATATGACCATCAACTTTAGGATTCCAACATTTTCATGCATTCATACTACTCCATAACCCTTAGATAAGATTGATACTACTCTTTCGAGGCATCAATAATCAAACATCACAACATGGTAGCTAGGCATACAAGCGAAGCATTCAAGAATAAGAGTATGAAGATAAATGCTGCTAGCATATATATATTCAAAACAATACAAATATATACATGTTGGGAGGGCCTTAATTGCTACTCGCAACCCAAGTTAGGTGTTTAGACACACATGTAAATGGGCAACATAACGACGTTACAATGCATGGATATATCAAAAATAACGAAGAGGGGAAGATACAATGTGAGGATGATAATAGATCTGAAGAAAGAATGAGGCGATACCACATCAATACTTTTCAGATCTAGATCTGGTGTGAATGCGAGATATGGCAACTCATTCTCTCTCAAAGAGGATAGTAGACCTTCTCTCTCCTCCATCTTTTGTCTTCAGAGATCTAAGACCTCGTAAGATGGACGAGGATGACTCTAGAGTTTGACAACACTTCATTGCCCTTGATAATTTGATGCCCCCGGTGTGTGAAGTCGGGGGCCTATTTATATGTGCAACCCACTAACTTAACCTCCTATCACGGTCGCGACATATATCTTGACCGTGACATATTTGTGGTCGCGGTCTTCGATAGAAAGTGTGCGACGAGGGGATATTTTTCACAACTTCATCAGAGGTTGAAACAGAAGCCGCAGTCGCGATACCTCCTCAGCAGTGACGTATGCTGCAGTTTCTTCTTCAGTCCAGGTCACGGAGTATGTCTCGACCGTGACGTCTTTGCCTTCCTACACTATGGTCTTGATGGGCTATCCTGGTCATGACCGATGTTGCGGTCGCAACTAGACCTTGTTGTCCTTGAGCTCTATCCCAGGGGAGACATCTTTGGGTTATCGTCATGACCACAATATGATGTGAGCTTACATGGAGTGGGAGGGAGTATTAAATCCAGATTTCATCCAAAGATATTCAAATAAACAGAAAATGTCCATAAAAATGGATGCTAAACGGGAATAAAACATCTGCGAAAAGTTCACAAAATGTGATGTTATCAACCATATCTAGATTATCTAGCTAATTTGTGACTTTGTACGCACTAAGGCGACATCTCACACTATATTAAAATAATTTTTTAGGTGTATGTTTAGTCTAGTAGGAAGATCTAGAACCCAACTATTAGCAGGATAGACCACTTGAGGTGTTTGGAGAGGAGTAGCTAAGTAGTATTTGATCTCTTATTCTTCTTCTTGTCTTGTGAATATGAGAGTTAGAGTGAGTGAAATTTTGCATACTTGTACATTTGATGTAATTGAATGGTAGAGTGAAATATTCTTCCATTTTAGTTATACTATAATAATTGAACTCATATGTGAAAAATTAAGTTCTAACTACCAATGGATGTTATTTGGTAAGATGGTATGCGATACATAGTAGTTTTATTTGTTTATTCAAAAGAAAATTTTAAATTTGTTTTTTGTTAGTCATAATGGTGACTGATTAGTCTAGTATCACCCATGGTGTGGGTCTAATTTTGGTTAGTGAGTTGGGTCATGTCATATACCCTTTCCCTGGATATGATGAAGAATTCACATGTGCTTGAGTTGAAGCCACACAAAAAACTAAAAGGTTATCAAACATATAAGAAAAAAGGAGAGTCGTTGTGGGGTCCGACTCGCGAAAACAAGATCAACGAATTTAAACTAATGCGGAAGTGTTTCGATAGCAGTGGAAATACTGAAAATCACTAAAAATTTAAAAACTTTTTGTAAAGAGATTTACAAATGATAAAACTCTTTCATAAGGAAACATGATAAGTTATTTACAAACTGATCCATAATTACATCTCTGTAATATCACATTTTGAGAGTCACAAGCATCAACTGCTCTGTTAAATTGTACATGAGCAGATACAAAAATATCAGGGCTTTACACCAAAAATCTCAGATCTACTTTGAACATCTACTGACTCCTAGGACTTGAGAGTACAGAGATGACATATATGACATCCTATCTACAAGACTTGACAGACAGTGTCTCCACCTAAGGATCATTGCTGTCCTTGATGTTGCTGCTGTTGTTGTTGTTGTTGCTCACCCATTGATGGGTTCCTTCGTCCTCGGCGTCTACCTAAAAAGTCGAATCCCACGGGGCTGAGACAATTGAATAATTGTGCCAGTGAGAGTTATAACTCTCTGCCAGAAGCATTGTTATTGCAATAATGGAATAACATTGCGTAGTAGAACTATAATTATTCAACAGCAGGTAAAACATTGCATAAGCTAAGTAGAACAATATTTCATAAGCAATCATTTCGATTATAACTTGATTAAATGACAAGACATATATCAATAAGGAATATGAAGAACATATATACTAGTTATTCAACTAGAGTACTATAAACAATGTATCATCAATCATTGTTTCTCATAGTTCAACCTAAGAAAATATGCTATACACCTGATTACATTTTCAAACATATTAATTATGCCCTGAGGAGATGAGGTATACCACTCATTCTCCAACCGACCATTACTAAATCACAATCGGTACCATACATAGGTCATTAGAAGAGTCAGATTTTGATGACCTCATCTTCCTCAGTCAGTGTGAGGTACAACATGCAGGACATCTTGTGTCTCTGCTTAAATAGCTTTCCAGGGTATTTTGGAAACTTCGCTATTAGAGTTACAGTGGCATGCTGTACTCTCTTCGCCATCGAGGGATTTCTTGTTTATCTCTCATCGATGCGGCATTAACAACATCATCAGGAGATTAGTGATACATCATCCCGACATAAACATATAATGAAGGATTGAGAGATTAAATGTACATCTCACATCAATTACTACATTAGGACGTAAGGATATTCACGTCCATAACCCCCACATACTCAAAAGTATGCTCTCCAAGAGTTCCCTTAGGAAAACCTGTTTCACCATCATTTAACTTCTGACAATGATGGATCTATGGTCAGGGCTCTACATGATATCATTATACTGGATTATTTAAGTACATTATAGCATTCTTTTATCATTAGACATGTTTTCAAACATAAAACAATAAAACAATAGCTATTAAGAAAGAGTACTAATTGTATCAAGTTCATTTCACCTCTAGTTAACATTGGGATCTCAATCCCTAACCATCTCATCATTGTGATTCAGGATTATTGTATTCAAACCCTTAGATCATTAAAACATTTGTTACCAAGTAACATATTGCCATCAAGTTATTTAACAATATGAATATGATTGTAGCAATGCAGATATTTCTCATGGCTCAAATAACCTATCAATCTCGTATGTCACCTCTTACTAGGAAACATAGCATGTCATTACTTTCAAAGATTATAAGGTGCTTTCAATGAATATGGCATCATAACTCTTACCTGGCTATGCTCACTTCTTTATAAGGACCTGCATAACTAACACAATTGATAACATGCACAATACAAATTATTTCCAAATCAAGTATAGAATACCACGGCCGTGTAACCAAGAACGTCCGTGCAAGGGGAAACCACCACGGCCATGCTACCTTGCACGGTCGTACTATAGAAAATTACCACGACCGTGTTACATCACCACGGTTGGTTTCTAGGTTTAGGATTTCTTATTCAATTCAAATTAGGGTTATTCAATCCCTTAGCTTAAATGGGCATAGATTCCTTATTTCATAATTCAATCATAGAGTTTCATGCTTAAAAGCATAACCCAGAATTAGGGTGTACTATTTACATCATCACATTTCCCTATATTAGGGTTATCATTAATATCTCTGTTGGGTTTTAGGGAGGCAGAGAAGGAAGCGGAAACAAAATTTTCTCCTCCCCAAACCCAGAACAAGGAAACACGTCAACGTCTATACAATAGGAAATGATGATTTGTGGAATCATACCTTGTCCCGAGGCTTGCTCAACGACAATACCTCGCGGCTTGCACGGTCTTCACCTCTGGTCTTAGACGGTGTCTGTGCAGCTCCTGGTCTCACCGAGACTGTCGGGATTGACAGCTGTCCTCTGAGCGGCAGAAATCTCCCACCTCTGAAGTAGTCCACACGGACCACCTGGAACTCCAATCTCCTTGTCTCACAAGGAATTGGAAGGAGTCGCACCCTCCTATCAGTGTACTAGTCACTGACACACTCTCCTTGCTTTCTGCAGTTGTCTTTCCCTTGCTGTGCCTCCCTTATCAGGTAGCACTTGCTCAGGCTCTCTCGGTTACCAAAACCAAAGAGAACGACAACTTTACAGAGCAACTGGTTGCACTGGGTTGTTCTTTGAGAAGCCCCCAATACCCCTATATATAGGAGGGTCATGGGACAGGGTTCTCTATCCCGGGCAATATGGGACTAAAGCAGGAGTAGAAGGGTTCAAGATTTTCCACAAAAACAACCAACTGCGCAACCTGAACCGATCGTTTCATTTCTGAAACGGTCGGTTGGGGACCTGAGCCAGTCAGTTGACACCTCAACCGATCGGTTGGGACCCATGAAATGGTCGGTTCACTTCTGAGTCGGTCGGTTCGTGGTCCTGGTCAGTTCCCGATTGACTTTTCATCTTTTGTTTCTAATTGGTATCAAATACCAATCCTTGTTCCAATCAAATTGGGCAAGTGAAACGAAAGGAAATTTCTCACCAATCCTACTTTACCAACTTGCTCGGTTGCAACAGTTAAACCGATCATTTCAACAGTTGAAGCAATCGTTTCACCCTGTCCATGAGCCAATCAACTCACCATCTGAGCCGATCGGTTCACCAAGCTCAGCCGATCGGTTCATCACAGGAGTCGATCGGTTGGGAGTGCAGATTGTGCAGAATCAGTCAATTGCAGTTTCAATCAATCCGATACTCTAATCAATGTGTCCAACACCTTGAACATTATGACATTTAGCTATCAATTAATTGAGTGTTTAATTGAACTACTGACGCAAATTTATCGTGCGCAGAAACGCAAGTGAATGCATCGAAGTAATACATGCCTTTGTGAGGCGCGAGTCGAACTTAGGGTTACGTGAAATCATTGGGGACTCCTACTAACTACTCGCGATCAGCTAAGCTGATTAAAAAGTTGAGAGTTGTTGTTAAAATTAAAAGAAAATAAAAATAAAACAAAACAATCAATCGATTAAATGTTGGTTTAATCAATTTAAAAGAATATCTTTAGGATTGCGGTTCACCGCGGGTTTTCATTGTATTAAATTCTATATAGCTACTCAATTTTATCTCTCTATCCAGGTAGTGGCCTGAAATTAGAATTGCCCACTGTCGTGGTACAATTCACTACCTATGTCTAGGTCGGTTCCACCGTCGTAGTAACCTATACCCTAAACTAGGTGCATTAGGAACGACCTCTCGATATCCACCATTAATCTTACACCACCTTGTTCAAGGTATTTGTCAATTAATGTAAATTCCGTCTCTTTTCAACTGTTAATTCTTCTTTCAAAGCAATTAAAGGCATTAGGTTATTATTATGGTGATCAAGCATAACAATATATAGGAGAAAATGAAATTATACCACGGATTTAAGAGATAAGATATGAATTACTATTATAAAATCATCATACAATGAATCCCAGGGCTACTCCCGGTCCTAAAGACAAAGGGAATTAGCCCCGCATGTTCATCTCAGAGTACAATGTGGTGAAGAAAAAGGGAAACATGAAGGAAAACATGATTGAGTGATTAAACCCCTGAACGGAGAAGGTCCAATCGATCCTTGGTGTGGAATCTACGTTCTCCCGCCTTTCGGTGGTGGAATTCGTCTTCTTCAGCGTTCGGATCGGCTGGGGCGTGCTCTCGTGCTATGTTCTTCTCTCCTTGCTCTCCGGGATGTGTGCATCAACTAATGACGTCCCCCCCCGAGTCAAGGGCACCGTCATTAGGTATATCTCCCGAATTAGGTCGCCAATTAACCACGGCCGTCCGATTAAGATTAATCTAAAACAAACTCATATCTGACGGTGTCGATACCATCGACGCGGGTCGATGGTATCGACCTAGCATGATAGCGACAATCCTTCTTTTCTTCGGTCTGTGCGACTAATGTCATCTCGATACCATCGACGCGGGTCGATGGTATCGACGAACCTGTAGCGACGATTTTGTCATTTTGTGTCACCGTAGCTCCACCAGTCGATAGTATCGACATTTTGGTCGATAGTATCGACGCACTTCTTGCCAGCAACCTGATGGTATCTCGATACCATCGACATCCCTGTCGATAGTATCAACTTTCTTCTGGTCCTTGCGGCTGGCAACCTGTGGTCTAGTCGATGGTATCGACCACCGTCGATGGTATCGACAGCAGCATATACTTTTTTTCCTGAAATTAACACACGGGGCTACATAAATCCACACAAAATATATTCTTTCGATAATTAATACTCAAAATGCTTAAATAAAGGGAATTTGACATAAAGAAGTAGCATAGACCAAAATGAATGAATTATGCAACATTAACCATGAAAATGACTAATAAATGCATAAAACACATATCAAACAAGTCTATAAATGTGACTCAAAATCATCACATCAAACTCCCCTAAGCTTGAACATTGCTCGCCCTCGAGCAACTAAACCTTAGAATAGAATTTCCAGAGTCAACTAAATAACAAAGCATCACAACAGACATCCCACATGACTCCCACCGGACATTCGCATACCGACCCTCGCTAACCACAGAATGATAATTACCCTAAAGGCGACAATAATCATCCATAAAAGATATTGACCTCAAAACTGATGAACACTATCATATAAGGCAATTATCATAATAAAATTCGCCGGTCCAGACTTAGTGCATCTTGTGATCTTCTAAACTACGTTGCTCGCCCTAACTACCATTTACATGGAAGCAGTTCTCCTGATATTCACTAGTGTGGAGAAATTCATGGTGGCCTACCAAACTGAGCAACGAGTGGATGAAATAGGTGGCTCATGGAAGAAGTGGAAGCATTATACGATTTCAACATGCATACAACAAAAATGCCCTAAATGATGCAAATGCACATGAAAAATGCCCTAATGCCTAAGATTAGGTGGAATGATGCATGCACTAACCATCCGTCTCAAAATGAGATGGATATCTAATTAAGCTACATCATGTACTCACTTATCTTGAAATACAGGTGAGATTATGTTCCTTTCTCCTTCTTATTCTTGTTGCTTCTGAATAACTTTTTTTTTTCAATTTCAGATTTTTTTTCTTTTTTTTTTTCATGACAAACCCTTATATCCATGATTGACAATGAATACTTATTGGGCTTATATTTTCTGCATAGCTCGAATATTTGCACTATTTGGAAGGTATGGAACAAATTAACTCACCATTAAAGAATAAATGAGGTACATGACATACTTTATGCATAAAAGTTATGAATGCAACTACATGACATGCACATAAGGGTAATGTGCATGTATACCTATTCTAAATTTTTTTTCTTTCATGCAAACATATGAAGGTGGCTGCAATGCAAGTCCTATCTACATGCCATGCAATCAACAAGAGTTAAAACCATACTTTACTTCCAAATCTTGGTGGATGGTGAAAACAATGAGGTGGAAAGATCACAAAACTAGTTGACTGAACCTTTGAAAAATATTATATGTCCCTCCTTACTGACCTGTGTGCAGCTAAGAGGTTTTTCTCTCTTACTTCAAATTAAAGTCTCATTATCATTTGGTCAGTTTAGGCTCAAACAACCAATTCCGTCCACTTTCATGAATCATTAGGAATATACAGTCATGATTTTCAATTTCAAAGTTGACAAAACCAATCATTTTCTTAGTCAGGTGATCAGGGTTTAAACAACACTCAAGCTTGCGAACACTCAAAAAAAATTTTAGTTTCCCTCAATTCCCCATGCACATGCAATTGAGATGATTCAACACTAAAGACATCCACGATTACACTAGATAGATAGTGGATCCTAAAACAAACTAAGATTTCAGAAAACAAATGACAGGAAACCAAAAGCAATAAAACTAAAAACAGGGAATATAAAAGATAGAGCTGTTCCAATACCCCCCTAAGCTTGAATTCGACTATGGCCTCATAGTCAAAAACAATCTTAAAGGTTGGAACAGAGATACCGCTTTTACCCTTCAGGTGGAGGCGGGTACGGCGGAGCCGTAGGGTCCCAGGACGGATACTCCCCCTGGAAGCTTGGATCAAACTGGGCCCTAGGTGGAGGTTGTGGATAGCCTCCAAAGTAATCTTGGCTCCAATAGTGGTCATAGAAGGGCTGTTGTTGCATCTCCATCCGTTGCAACCGATCATGAATTTGCTGTTGGTTGTCAAGGAGAAGACACTCATTCTCGAACATTGCCCGTTGGTTGTCTAGTAGTCGGTGTGTAGTGTCTTGAATACTGGCATACATCATCATGTGATGCTGCTGCATTTGCTGTATCTCTTGCAGCATAGTATACATACCCTACATAGAATAGGCTTCCTCGCTTGGCTGCGAGGGCGGTGGTGGTGGCGGCGTAGGCTGTGATGATGAAGATGCACCCGGATGCATCTGAGGACGCTTCCGTGGTGCCACTCATGCTCGAAGAGGTGTAAATGCCTCCTCTTCCTCCTCAGCCTCATCGTCATTTCCGTCGTCGCCGCCGTCTTCATTGGAGTCGGCGATGGCTATGATTGGCCATCAGAAGTGTTGCGCCCCTTCGATTTTGAAGACCGGATCGGGCAACGAGCATTCCTGGTAGGCGTGGTTGACGTGGCAGTGTGCATACACCAAACCATCTCGAAGAAGAATGAGATTGGACCGGTGCAAATGTTGCAAGTTCACCTTGCTCCTTGTGGATATAGGAGTAAGCATCTGGAAATTAAGCCCAAGGTAGAAGGCCAGCTTGGTGATGAGCCCGCCAAAGTGAATTGGTGCTTTCCGTGTACTCCTCTTCACCGCCAAAACTCTCTACAGAAAGAAGGCACCCCAATTGAATTATTGACGCTTCAGAAGCTTATACAAAAAGAATAAGTCCGTCTCCTGAAACTTGTTGAGGGCCAAATCATCTCGAGAAAACAATGTCGAACTGAGCATCCAGTGCAGAATCCGGACGAAAGGGTGCTCGAAATCAGCTACCGCAGTATTATGGTAGCTTACTGACTTGCCTGATGGAATCGTAACTAGCTCAGCGAAGATGGCATCATAGTCGGTGCAGTTTTCCGGTCGCCAGTAATCATGTTGCGAGTGATTCCAATTGAAAATCATGTTCAACTGCCGGAGTGTAAGGGTGTAGTCATTGTTGTACAGCCGGAACGACACCTGACCCTTAATCCACTCGCGGTCGGAGGCTATGACATCGTTGGGTACGACGCAGACGTCCAATGACGCCATGAACTCAGCCACCAACTCCTTGTAAGTAGGCCACTCGCCGAAGAATGGCTAGCCATCTGCATGAAATTCCAGCTCATCAGGCCTTCTTCCCGTGTGTCGGGCCTGACCCTTCAGAACGTAGTCGAGGTTCGCTTTGAACCTGAGGTTGCAGATGGTTTCCCGTTCAACATAACGGGTCGGCTCAATCTTCCTCTTTAGAATCTCCTCGTACATCTTCTTCACCTCCGCGGATGGATGAATCAGCTGCGGGCGTGCAACTGACGCGGTCGGAGGTGGCACGAACTCCAGGATGTCCATCAGATTCGCGTGTGAAGACGACATACCATCTACGTGTACCATGATTGTGAGAGAATGGGGAATAGAAAGGGATCTCGGTGAAGATCGGAGAAACAAAACTCCGCTCGATGAAGAACTTTGCTCGGCGTTGATCGTCGTTGGGTGTAGATGGCTCTGGAACACGCTCGACACAAGTGAAGGAGAGTTGCACTAAAGGTGTGATGTCATCTGACGCAAACACTCCTCATATATAGCCGTGGCCGACGCTACTGTCCACCCGTCGATACCATCGACACGAGTCGATGGTATCGACTCGGGTAACACGATCCATACCTCCGTGAGTATCGACGGTTGTCGATGGTTGGATCTACGGGGCCCGGATTGCTGACACGTCGATACTATCGACGCGGGTCGATAGGATCGACCCATCCCCCAGATCGAACTCCTTGTTTCTGCGATCGCCATTGATCTTCCCTTGCGGATCGTTGACGTGGCGCGTCAATACCATCGATGCAGGTCGATGGTATCGACCCTCTGATTAGGGCAAACCCTCGCGAGGCTCGACCGCCGCCTTCTTTGCATGAATGTGTTGATACCATCGACACACCCATCGATAATATCGACTTTTCTGAGACGATTTGTTATGAAAATCTTCAGAGATCTCGATAGTATCGACACCCATGCCGATACCATCGACTTCTTGCGATCTGCCTGTTGGTATGTCGATACCATCGACGAGGCCGTCAATGGTATCGACGCAGTGCGATTCCTGCAGTCGCCAACCTGTACCATGGTCGATACCATCGACACAAGGGTCGATGGTATCGACTCTGCCATAGCCATGCACATGTAGCAAATGATTACTGTATCTTTTGTACACTAAAAACTAAGTAAAAACAAATTAAACTACGAATGTAAATGAACTAAACTAAGGTACCAATGGTTGGGTTGCCTCCCAACAAGCGCCCTTATTTAACGTCTTAGGCTAGACGACTTCAAGCTTCTCATCAACTCGGTACCTTGGAGAAGTTGCACAGAGGATCGTGCGGTAGCTTGAACTCCACCCGAGCTTGACCTATCCCCAATGTCAACGTACCTCTCTCGATTGCAGTTACTACATCGGCCGTTGCTTGAAATGGCCTACCTAGTAGCATCTCACAACTATGAAGCTGCGGCATATCCATGATGACGAAATCTACAGGAAAAATGAACTTGTCTACTTTGACGAGTACATCCTCGCAAACTCCGTATGGCCGTACTATGGATCCATCAGCCAATTCAATGGTTGCCACTGACTTCTTCATGTCCTTTAACCCCAGATTTTTAAAAGTGGATAGCGGCATGAGATTTATGCTCGCGCTCGAATCACATTGAACTCGTGGAAAGTGTCTATCGCCTATCGAGCATGCAATATAAAAACTCCCTGGATCTTTCTTCTTCTGTGGCAAACTCCCATGGATGATCGAGCTCACCTTGGCATTCATCCGACATACATCCGTGTCTTTAATCCACCTCTTCTTATTGATGATTTCTTTGATAAACCTCCCATAGGCGGGAATCTTCTCAATCATCTCCACTAATGGAATGTTGATATGAAGTTTTCTGAACATCTCCAAGAATTTTCTATAATGTCGGTGCTCTTTCTTAGGATTCGGGCTGTCCAGACTTGACACAACTACCGCATTAACCCGCTTGTGAGGTGGCACATATGAGATGTTCGGAGCCAGCTTCCCTAAGCTTGCTTCAAAGACTCCCTCTGGCGTGGACTTTGTCAGAACATCATCAACATGTATAACTTCCTGTGGCTCCTCTCTCGCAATAGATGTATCCTCACCTTGATAGACGACCTTCACTTGCTCTTCTTGCCTAGGCGGGGACGCAACCATCATGGGCTCTTGGCGGGATTTCTTGAAAGGAGTGTATCCTCCTGGCAGTCCATAATGACTGCGAGGATACGGTATTGCTGGTGTAGCCTCCGTATCAAACATCAATTTGCTTTGATCCTTTATCTCTGCCACCTGGGGTTCTTCCTCATTGATCACAGCCATGTATTTAACTTGATGATGTGCTTGGACCACATCTGCATTCCCGACCCGTCTCTGCTGATTGGCGTGCTTGATGGCCGCCACTTCATTTGAGATCTGGGTCACGGTGGTTTCTAACGCCCGAATTTGTGCTCCATGGCTTTGCAGCGTCTGCCCAAATTTGGTCAAGATGTCACCCTGAGACTGCAGTTGTTTACCAAACATAGTCATCATTTCCTGATTCTGCTGCACCATTTGACTAAGCAATTCGGTGCTCTTATCGTCAGCCCTTGGTTGTGGCTTTGCCTCCGGATCTTGTAGGAAGTTATTAGGATCCTTCCATGAGAACTTTTTGTCTTTTCTCCATGAATAGTCATTATTTATGTAGCCCTGTTGTTGCATGAATTTTACTTGGGATTCCTCATCCTCAGATGCATCTTCCTTAGCTAGCAATTTCTTGGCTAAAAGATCTAACTTGTCATTCAACTCTTTTATTGCTTTAGATTCACCTGCCACTCGAACCTGTTCCACAATGCCTCTTTCACCCCATGATTGTTTCTTAGCCATATTCTTAAGGATCTCCCAACATCTAGTGTATGTGTTATTCAGGAAGAATCCAGAACCGGCTGAATCGAGGTTACTTCTATCATGCTCGAAGAGGGAAAAATAGAAGATCTTTACTTGTGTCTCCTTATCAAGCCCGTGATGCGGGCATCGCCTGAGCATGATCTGAAATCTCTCCCAGGTCTCAGAATACGTCTCTCCTTCTTGTTGCGTGAAGTTGTGGATCTTTCTGATCATGTCATTGGTCTTCTTGGGCGGAAAGAACCTCTTGAAGAAAACCTCAACCATGTGGTCCCAAGACTCCACATATTCATCATCCAAGTTGTTCAACCACTCCCGCACGATTCCCGCGAGAGAACTCGGGAATAGCTTCAAGTAGAGCACATTTTGTGGAAATCTGTCGATTTTTATCATATCACAATTCTCCACAAATTGACTAATGTGCGTGACGGGGTCTTCAGTTTTGAGCCCATGGAAAGCATTGGACTTCACCAAGTTGATTAGAGCTGGATCAATCTTGTATGTCAGAATATTCACTGCTTGCTTCTTAATCGGCCCCTTGGAAGCAGATGATGAAGAAGCTTTGATCTTCTCCCATATTGTCTGTGGCTCGTCCATCTCTTCTTGTTCTAATTATGAATCTGTTTCTTCAAGATGATCTTGATTATTGTCGTCCTCGTCTTCCGGTCCCGGCAGTGGAACCTCAGGTGCGTGCCCCGCGTAGTCAGTACTACATGTCTGCACCATGCACATTACCTGAAAATAGAAAAATTAAATTTAGTACAGTGCTTGAGGATTGCAAATATTTAGAAAATAGATTATAAATTTTTGGAATGATAAAAAAAATGTGGCCTAGAGTGGCCGCTCACAGCACTCGAAGTGCCGATAAATTCACCGTATCCCCGGCAACAGTGCCAAAAACTTGAGCAAATTTACCGTGCGCAGAAACGCAAGTGAACACGTCGAAGTAATACAGGCCTTTGTGAGGCCCGAGTCGAACTCAGGGATACGTGAAATTGTCGGGGACTCCTACTAACTACTCGTGATCAGCTAAGCCGATTAAAAAGTTGAGAGTTGTTGTTAAAATTAAAAGAAAATAAAAATAAAACAAAACAATCAATCGATTAAATGTTGGTTTAATCAATTCAAAAGAAGATCTTTAGGATTGCGGTTTCACCGCAGGTTTTCATTGTATTAAATTCTATATAGCTACTCAATTTTATCTCTCTATCCGGGTAGTGGCCTCAAATCAGAATTGCCCACTGTCGTGGTACAATTCACTACCTATGTCTAGGTCGATTCCACTGTCATAGTAACCTATACCCTAAACTAGGTGCATTAGGAACGACCTCTCGGTATCCACCATTAACCTTACACCACCTTGTTCAAGGGGTTTGTCAATTAATGTAAATTCCGTCTCTTTTCAACCGTTAATTCTTCTTTCAAAGCAATTAAAGGCATTAGGTTATTATTATGGTGATCAAGCATAACAATATATAGGAGAAAACAAAATTATACCACAGATTTAAGATATAAGATATGAATTACTATTATAAAATCATCATACAATGAATCCCCGGGCTACTCCCGGTCCTAAAGACAAAGGGAATTAGCCCCGCATGTTCATCTCAGAGTACAATGTGGAGAAGAAAAAGGGAAACATGAAGGAAAACGTGATTGAGTGATTAAACCCCTGAACGGAGAAGGTCCAATCGATCCTTGGCATGGAATCTGCATTCTCCCGCCTTTCGGTGGTGGAATTCATCTTCTTCAGCGTCCGGATCGGCTGGGGTGTGCTCTCGTGCTCCATTCTTCTCTCCTTGCTCTCTGGGATGTGTGTAACAACTAATGACGTCCCCCCATGAGTCGAGGGTGCCGTCATTAGGTATATCTCCCGAATTAGGTCGCCAATTAACTACGGCCGTCCGATTAATATTAATCTGAAACAAACTCATAACTGACGGTGTCGATACCATCGACGTGGGTCGATGGTATCGACCTAGCATGATAGCGGCAATCCTTCTTTTCTTCGGTCTGTGCGCCTGATGTCATCTCGATACAATCGACGCGGGTCGATGGTATCGACGAACCTGTAGCAACGGTTTTGTCATTTTGTGTCACTGTAGCTCCACCAATCGATAGTATCGACACACTTCTCACCAGCAACCTGATGGTATCTCGATACCATCGACATCCCTGTCGATAGTATCGACTTTCTTCTGGTCCTTGCGGCTGGCAACCTGTGGTCCGGTCGATGGTATCGACCACCGTCGATGGTATCGACGGCAGCAGATACTTGTTTTTCCTAAAATTAACACACGGGGCCACATAAATCCACACAAAATATATTCTTTCGATAATTAATACTCAAAATGCTTAAATAAAGGGAATTTGACATAAAGAAGTAGCATAGACCAAAATGAATGAATTATGCAACATTAACCATGAAAATGACTAATAAATGCATAAAACACATATCAAACAAGTCTATAAATGCGACTCAAAATCATCGCATCAACTACTAAACTCCTTTAGTAATCAATCTAAACATTGTTTGTGGACAAAACTCCTCTTCAAGGTTAAATCCTATGTGTGTGACCCTGCAGGTCCATTTCACGTTGGTAGTGAAAGTCCATGACACTTATGACTTCACAAGCAAAGAGTGGTGCCTAGTCACACATCAGTGCTACCCAACTGATATAGAAAGTTGGAGAACAACTTTCAATCCTTCAATCCGTGAATGGTGTTACAGTGAATGTATAATTCCTTTTTCACTAATATCCTGAATGAACTCGAGGCATGGAACAGTCATCCTGTCAACGTTCATTCACTTTCTTGATCTCTGAGTAGATTGGAAGAGATATGTATGACATCAATATCACATACTGATTCACACATGCATGTACGCCTTTCTCAATCCTACTCATCAAGTGGCCATGGATATCAAACTCCCTTAGGAGGGACAAATCCCATATCTATCACTCACCCCTCAAAAGCCCCATGTGTCAAAGACACCCAATCATCACCTTTATAATAACCAATGTTTCAGGACTGTGTTTGATGATGTCAAAGTGTGCTTAACGACATGTGTTGAGTGTAGTGATTTTAGGTCAAAGAATCACACTCACCACCATCACTGTGAGTACTGACTGTGACTACCATATCATGGTTCCATGTGTCAAACTCACAGTGGGTCTTTCCAGTACACTTGTTCTCTAACAAGTACCTATTTGTTTGGTTTGATATCTCTATATCATGACTAATGAGATTCTATCATCAACCAACACCACAATCTAGTCTTGTGTGTCATTGCTGTCTATCTACCTTCCACAATGACATCTGACTAGGGATATAATAAGAATGTACAAACTCTTAGCATCTGTATGAACTCATCGTTCAGGTCCTGAACCTGAAGGCATACATCATTGAGTACTGTCATTCTCTAGACATTCAAGTTGTTCTATCACTATCTCATATGACCGAACCAGAAAGAATTGGAAGCTTGCCTTTGATGTTTATCAAATCAATCTTAGTGTATCCCACCAATCATCCCATGATTGGCTCTTAGGGCATACATACCAACAGACTCCCACTTGCACCGTGAGCCAATCACCCTTGAATCATATTCATAGTGATCTTCAAACATGTCCCACATGTTACTGTGCTCTAGTGCAAACATAGTGAGTAATGGCGACACCTTGCCAAAGTCAGTATAAATTGCATGTCTCTCATCTCTTCGCTGTACGTCACACGTATGAGATGGAGTTGTCGTAATATGTGATCTAGTATTCCTTTGCTAACCTTTAGCCACATTGCATGATCAAGGATTCCATACTTGTCATCAATGAGTGGAATATCTATAAGTTCATCTCATGAACTTCCAGATCCATATAGTATCCACTGTTGTTCTCCAACACATAGATACTCGGCATTTCCTTTTTAAATGGTTTTATCGGAACACTTCCAATTATAAAAAAACTTTCACTTATATATATCTTATATATAATTTGTGATTAATTTTCTATCTTGTTCGGAATTTGGCATCAATGTAACTCTTTACATCGAACTCTTCCTTATCTCCATATAACTAGTACTTCTCAAGTACTTATCAAGTTCTCATGGTATTCCAGTAACCCTTACTGGAAGTAGACAGACATCCACTCGTCATGTCCCACATACGAGTTATCAGGATGAGCACATCATATTGCCATGTCCTACATACAAGATGATGATTACATTTTGTTCTTGCCATGTCAATACATGCAAGATACTGGGATGATTACATACATGATAGATCCATATCTATTCTTAGTGTTCCCATTCTTCATAAGAATTGGACACTCGGCCTTGGGATACTAACTCCATGTTACATGGACAAGTTTTTCTCCCACTGAATCTGTGCATACTGAACCCTTCAGTACAGATTGCCAATGTATGCTTTCTCTTTTCAGGTTAAGAGGTTTTCGAGAACTATCTCTATAGATCTCTATTCCTATCATATAGGAAACATCTCTATCTTCCTTAAAGATAATTTCCACTTTTGGATTTCCATTTTAGAACATTTCCATTTCACATCAACATGTGGAATGTGAACACGCTCCATCTAAATCACAGATCCCTTCTTTATCTTTGACATATCAGTCAAACCCTTTGACTATATCATCAAAGTAAAGATCCAATTCTGAGTTGCTTGTACTCAATCAATCACATTGATTAGTCCATTGTAACTTATAGACTTCATTTGCATTAGTGGATTCATAAACCTAATAGGTTGTGTTACGTACACATCCTTGTTTTATTCCTCATAGGAATGCGGTTTTAGTATCCATATGCCAAATGTCTTAGTCATTAAGTTGCAGTCAACAAGCATCATCCTTCTGAAAATGTTATCCATGAGTCTTAACACTTAAGATTCATTTGCACTTATGGATTTCATCCAATGGGTGCTACCATCAAGGTCATACCTTATGGTTCACATGGATGTCATTTAGGATGAAATGGTTATAAACCATAACTCAAAATTCGGTTCCTCATATTCATCTAGATAGTTGACTCATCACATGAACAAATCATCACATAGATAATTGAGGTGTAAGGATATAAGAATTCACAACCCTTGTGATTCTTAATTTCTTTTATTAGTGAGGGGTATTCTTTTATTAAGAAGAATTCAGTTATTTGATAATCATTATCTAACTCCTTAGAGTATGATTCCTTCTTGATTTAGACATCACCATGCCTTAATCATGAGTTCACTATGATACACTATCATAATCACTCATAAGGATCTCAAACATTTGGTCCAAGTATTTCATTCATTGATCTCATCAAGAATTAACACTTTACCAAATTTGTACTTCATCTATGATATTCTTGAACACTTCAAGATATTCATATTGGTATTTCTCTAAACACCATTTGAAATATTTAGCATTTTCTCCAATAGGTATGTAAATACATCACATGTATTATAACTAATAGGACAATCATTCTCCCACTACCATTAGTGAAGATTGATTAATCATGTTCAAGATATTCATGTCTCTTACTGGTTCTCTAACCAAAAGAGTCTAGATTTATCCATCATATGGAAACTAGAAATGAATTTCTCACGATTGATGCTAATTTGATTGTTTGAGTTATCTATAACTTATAGGTATCATTTTATCTTATGCATATCAAATACCACAAGATAAACAAGGCATTTCCACAAAGATCATATCTTTAGAAATTGAAACATCTCTTTATTGATTGCCATCATTATCATACAATATGAAAAAATAAAGTGTTTCTATCTATTGGCAAATATGAAATAGCAGTTCATAACTGTATTACATGCCTTTTAGGCTGAAAATAAACTAAAGTACTCCTATCTATGGCGGCAACACTTGCCCCATTTATTGAGTGCTTTACACTTTACATCTTGGTATCATATACCTCAAAAGTGTTACAACTTTACTTTCATGACACCTTTAGGTGGAGATTTCCATCCCCTCCTTCATCTTCTTTTGTTCTTCCAGATATAGAGGGAAATCCCTCATACACCCTTTCCCCATGTGCCTTGAGGCTGAAGACGTCTTGGATTGCTGGCTAGCATCAGAACACTTCTTTGCTTTGCCCTTATCCTTGCCCTTAAGAATTACCTTTTCTTTGATCACATCAAAGATTATGGTTTGTCTTTCTTCATCTTTGCCTCTACTATCCTCAACATGTCCAACAACTCTGTCAACGCTTGTCAAAGTTGTTCATGTTGTAGCTTATCATGAATTGTATGATTCTCGCAACATTTGTAGTATCATACCAATAGCCAACTCTTGGCTCAGAGGGAATCCTTTGTAGTCAGGTTTTCCACATACCCAATCACATTGAGTGTGTGAATACCTTACTGGATCTCCTTCTATCATGACATACTAGGACAGTGTCTTGGAGACATCATATGTCTCTGCAACTCATAGTTCAGAGAACACAACATCAATCACTCCTCATCAATGTCATCCTCGATATGCTTCCATAAGCATACTTTCAACCATTGATGTGGTGGGATCAAGTTCATCTGGTTCTGGTATAATTAGGACTTAGAGCTTTCGCTCTTTGATTGAGAACGCTTCTCAACGTCCTAACCAATCGTGGAAATTATTCCCATTTAACTTGTCCTTTTCCAGGACGAATCACAAAGAAAAGTGATTGTTTGTTTGTTGCCATTTGTACTACAAAAGGAAATATGCAATTTTAGTCCAAAAACTCATTTTGACTTATTTGATTGATTTGAAAAGTTGATGATATAATTAGGCCTTTAATTAATTATCGCTCCCACTATTTTAGTTCAAATTGATAGCCCTCACCATCAATTCGGAAGATTGTAGCGTACAACCTTCTAGTGGGAAAGATCCTGAAATCCTCTAAGTCATGGACCAGCTAGGGCTGTCACCCACAACTTAGATCTCTCAAGTAGGTAACTCTTGCCAATTGCATCATATGAAACTCTTGATAAGATGTCATATGCAACTCCTTGCCATGATCACCTCCATGCCTCAAGGTACTAGATCCCATCTAGATCACCTTGTTAAGTCCGACCCAAAGCAAACACGATGAACATGCACCCTGCTAGGGCAGACCCACATATCCATCCTTCACGCTTCCACGAGATAGACGGTGCACCACGCTAGGGCGTGCCCACCCTTGTTCGATCAAGCTTTTCACATGTGTCACATTTAGAAGGCATCTAAAACTTAATATTTAATGAGGCATTTGGTTTTATATACATATACATATCCAGTCACCACAATACATAGTACATATCATATACATGCTATATCCCACAAAAAACATGCAAAATGATAAAAGCGATGATTATGGCCATCCTAATGTGATTCCTAGAGCCAAGAGGAATCACGGTCATCTAGGTCTACATCACATGCAACATGTACAAGATGAACTCTGTGCTTTGCCTTTCTAGGTTTGATCAACTCATCACATGACTGATCGGCTCGCCATCAGGCCGGTCGGCTGGGTGCCACCAGCCGATGGGTTGGCTCTTCCAACCGATCGGTTCGCCTGGTCATCGTGCATCTCATCATGGCCGCCACCCGCTCGTCTCGCTCCTCGAACCAGTCATCAACCGATCGGCTCACTCCTTGAACCAATCATCTAGAACGTCAACCGGTCGGTTCATGCCTTGAACCGATCGTATCAGCTGTCGTCAGGATGTCCTCCGTTCTTTGACATAACAGAAAATAAAATTCTATCCTATTTTACATTGTAAAAAGAGAAACCTCGAGTTACATTCGAGGGGAGCAAAGGTAGGAAAGAAATCTCAAATTATTTCGAGTTACATCAGGAATAGGAGAAGGAAGATCGGTGCGCAGACCAAGATGCAAGCAACCACATACAACCATACACAGATAGGGTTTATTGGCCATAACCACACTATACATCCACCACAAAACTCATTTAAGGGCGACGCGTATCGAGTGCATTCATAATACATATCATATATGTAAATTGGGATTTGTAGATTTAGGATTGGACATGCATAAAGCCAATTTTATTCGCATCGTATGCAATAAATAAAGGCAACAAACCAAAATCAATCATATCAATAATCCTAAAGTATAGAGCAGTTGACGTGGCTCTGATACCACTGTTGGGTTTTAGGGGAGGTAGAGAAGGCAACAGAAACAAAATTTTCTCCTCCCCAAACCCAGAATAAGGAAATGCGTCAACGTCTATACAATAGAAAAGGATGGTTTGTGTAATTATACCTTGTCCCGAGGCTTGCTCAGTGACAATACCTTGAGGCTTGTGCGGTCTTCACCTCTGGTCTTGGATGGTGTCTGTGCAGCTCCTAGTCACACCGGGACTGACGACTCCTGGTCTCATCGGGACTGTCGGGATTGACAACTATCCTCCGAGCGGCAAAAATCTCCCGCCTCTGAAATAGTCCACACGGACCACCTGGAACTCCAATCTCCTTGTCTCACTAGGAATTGGAAGGAGTCACACCCTCCTATCAGCGTACTAGTCACTGACACACTCTCCTACCACCAGTTGCTTTCTGTAGTTGTCTTTCCCTTGTTGTGCCTCCCTTATCGGGTAGCACTTGCTCAGGCTCTCTCGGTTACCAAAACTAGAGAGAACGACAACTTTACAGAGCAACTGGTTGCAATGGGTTGTTCTTTGAGAAGCCCCCAATACCCCTATATATATAGGAGGGTCATGGGATAGGGTTCTCTATCCCGGGCAATATGGGACTAAAGCAGGAGTAGAAGGGTTCGAGATTTTCCACAAAATCAACCAACTACGCAACCTGAACTGATCGTTTCATTTCTAAAATGGTCGGTTGGGGACCTGAGCCGATCGGTTGACACCTCAACCTATCAGTTGGGACCCATGAAATGGTAAGTTCACTTCTGAACCAGTCGGTTCGTGGTCCTGGTTAGTTCTCAATTGACTTTTCATCTTTTGTTTCTAATTGGTATCAAATACCAATCCTTGTTCCAATCAAATTGGGAAAGTGAAACGAAAGGAAATTTCTCACCAATCCTACTTTCCCAACTTGCTCGGTTGCAACAGTTGAACCGATTGTTTCAACACTTGAAGCAATCATTTCACCCTGTCCATGAGCCGATCGACTCACCATCTGAGCCGATTGGTTCATCAAGCTTAGCCGATCGGTTCATCACATGATCCGATCGGTTGGGAGTGTAGATTGTGTAGAATCAGTCAATTGCAGTTTCAATCAATCTGATACTCTAATCAATGTGTCCAACACCTTGAACATTATGACATTGAGCTATCGATTGATTGAGTGTTTAATTGAACTACTAAACTCCTTTAGTAATCAATCTAAACATTATTTGTGGACAAAACTCCTCTTCCTGGTTAAATCCTATGTGTGTGACCCTACAGGTCCATTTCACGTTGGCAGTGAAAGTCCATAACACTTATGACTTCACAAGCAAAGTGCGGTGCCTAGTCACACATCAGTGCTACCCAAGTGAAATAGAAAGTTGGAGAACAACTTTCAATCCTACAATCCGTGAATGGTGTTACAGTGAATGTATAATTCCTTTATCACTGATATCCCAAATGAACTCGAGGCATGGAACAATCATCCTGTCAATGTTCATTCACTTTCTTGATCTCAGAGTAGATTGGAAGAGATATGTATGACATCAATATCACATACTAATTCACACATGCGTGCATGCCTTTCTCAATCCTACTCATCAAGTGGCCATGGATATCAAACTCCCTTACGAGGGACAAATCCCATATCTATCACTCACCCCTCAAAATCCCCATGTGTCAAAGCCACCCAATCATCACCTTTATAACAACCCATGTTTCAGGACTGCGTTTGATGATGTCAAAGTGTGCCCAACAACATGTGTTGAGTGTAGTGATTTCAGGTCAAAGAATCACACTCACCACCATCACTGTGAGTACTAACTGTGACTACCATATCATGGTTCCATGTGTCAAACTCACGGTGGGTTTGTCCGGTACACTTGTTCTCTATCAAGTACCTATGTGTTTGCTTTGATATCTCTATATCATGACTAATGAGATTCTGTCATCAACCAACACCACAATCTAGTCTTGTGTGTCATTGTTGTCTATCTACCTTCCACAATGACATATGACTAGGGACATAACAAGAATGTACAAACTCTTAGCATCCGTATGATCTCATCGTTCAGGTCCTGAACCTGAAGGCATACGTCATTGAGTACTGTCATTCTCTAGACATTCAATCTATTCTATCACTATCTCATATGACCGAACCAGAAAGAATTGGAAGCTTGCCTTTGATGTTTATCAAATCAATCTTAATGTATCCCACCAATCATCCCATGATTGGCTCTCAGGGCATACATACCAACAATCTCACCATTAGGGTTTACTATTCATCCTAATTAGAAATGATCCACAAGGTACCTTTAATTTAAGGATTACTATATCATCATTATGAATTAGGATTTAATCATCATCATGCATTAGGAATACTTCCATTATTACCCTCAATTAGGGTTATAATTCATTAACCATCATAATTAGGGATTCATGATCTCACTAACATGGATCATACCCTAGTTACGTATTCATTCATGTTGGATGTCTATTGCTTGATTAATCATTCATATAAAAAGTCTTCTCTCTCCTCTTTCTATAAGATGATGTTTGCATCACCTATGATTGAGCTAAGTCAATTCAACATTGACATCAAGGGTTATGTTATTACTATTATGTCCAAAGAGTATTAAACACTCTATCCCATCAAGGGTACCTTTGTAATGTTCACCATTGATTATAACATGCATTAACCAACTAATTACATGGTCCCTTAATCACTTTAGGTATCTATGAGGTTTAGGTTAATCAATCACTAAACCACCTTGACCACTAATGCATCAAACAGTCTTGCACACTAAACCCCCAAACGGTCTTGCACACTAAACCCCCAAATGGTCTTGGACAGACCTTGAAACCGTTTGGTGTTGAAGACCATTTGGTCTTGTTGACTTTTAAAACCGTTTGGTAAAGTACACACTCAAGACCGTTTGCCCAAGGTGGAGTGAGGACCGTTTGGTCATGTTTGACTTTTAAAACCGCATGGACATAACCGATCTTGAAACTGCATGAGATCAAATGGTTTGAGATCATTTGTTCCCAAACGGTCTTCAGACCATTTGGACCCAAATGGTCTTGACACCGTTTGGTCCAAACCACCTCAAAACCGCATGGACCAAAAAGGGTCTCAACCACTTCAATTGAGTTAGGGTTTCCAATGTTGAACCCTTCAATCGATCATGCACTTGTTAGCCACTCATCAATTGAGTCAAGTAGGTCAACCCTCAACTGATTTGACACTCAATTGACCCTCAATTGATCATCAATTAGGGCTTGGATCAATTGGATTAGGGTTTGGAATCGATCACCCTTCAACATGTTTCAACATGAGTCTAATTGATTTGAAACCTTTGAACCATCATTCAATTTGGTCATGACCTGAACCCAAACGGTCTTGGGATTTTTTGGATGTCCTCCAAATGGTCTTGAGACCGTTTTCCCATTATTTCATCATAAACCAAGTCTTTCAATTAAGGTTTGAACCTTAGGTTTGGTCACCAAATCAACAATCAATTGTTTATCAACTTGATATCATTGGACCCTCAATTGGTCAACCCTACTTAACCCTAGACCTCCAAACAGTCTTGGGTGATCACCAAACAGTCTTGAGACCGTTTGGGTGATCCCCAAATGGTTTTGAAACCGTTTGGGCCAATCAACCCAAACTTCAACTTAATTCAATTATTGAAATCAGCAACTAACCCGATTAGGGTTTAGATGGTTGATGGGCCTTCAATTGGTGATTTACTTGGAATTACTTGATGATTTTTGGTTAGTGATTAGTCTACTTTATTTACAACAAACCTCCAAATGGTCAATGCCTGGTCAACGCCTCCAAATGGTCTTGGACCGTTTGCTTCCATGCGTTCTTGGTTGAAACCATTTGCATTCAAACGGTTTGAAACCGTTTGAGCAAGGGGGTTAGAGACCGTTTGCTAAAGTAACTTTTTGGATAAAGATTGGAATTAATGTCATCATCTTCTACCTCAAGAACAGGGGCTGTTCTTCATGGAAATACTAGCAAGAACACACAAAGGTGTCTAAAGAAGAAGTATAAGCAACAATTCTAAGAAAGAAGGATGCAAAAGCAAAGCTTTAAGGGTTAAAGTTATAAAACCCGCCTTTAGATCTGATCTAGAGCTCCAAGATTCGTAGCTTTAATGGTGGATGAAGCTCCAGTGGTTGTCCAAGGTCCGTTCTTCAAGTTTTGGATGGAGAAGATGGCTAGAAAGAAGAATTGTGTGAAAAACACCAATAAACCAACTTTGTTTTAGGGTTCCCACCATGAACCCGAGGTAGATGATGACCCATACTTACCAAACCGGCTTGGTCATTCTCCTTCTGCTCCAAAGCTATCCTTTGGTCGGACAAGGCAAGAAGATATGGAAGGAAACTAAGGGAAACGATCCTTTGCTTTGTTGTTAAGGATGTTTTATATATTTATGGGTATTTTCAAGGAAAGTGAAAAGAAGAGGATTATCTCCTTTTATTTCCCAACTAAAACCACTAAATCTTCCTCCATTCTTTGGCCACGTTTCCAACTTCTATCCACATGAAAAACTCCTCTATTATCCAAGGTTTAAAGGAACACATCATAATAAGTTGTATATATACAAAAGGGCCATTTGCTTAAATCTTGATTATTTTAATATCAAGATTATCTTTCCTTCTTGATCATTCAAATGAGGAGCCCTTCTCATTATCTTTGCTCTACTTGATGCCAAGAAACATGAGAGATCCTCTAGAGGGTATATTTTACATGTTGGACCCTAGGTTTTGGGTAAATTGCACTTTACACCGAAACTAGGTTTTAAAGCACAAGGATTGCTCTACAAGCTATATCTTGGTGCTCAAGCTTGTGGAATCCATACCACCACATCTTATTCATTCTTATGATGTCTCATTATCAGAGGAACATCTTAACATGTGCAATTTGCAAGTGAACCCCTCTAATTGGGTAATTTGCACTTTAGTCCAAAATTAACAAAACAATGTTGCAACATTATTCAAAAAGGACTGAAATAGAAATATAGGTTCCTCAAAAGCCTTATTTACATTTCAAAGGATAAACACAAGCATATAATCACTTAATTAAGCAAAACACCTAGGGTTAGTACATAACCCATGTCAGGGATGTTACAAATTATCCACCCCTTATAAGGATTTCGTCCCCGAAATCAACAAAACATATTAAGAGAAAAGAGCATGGTATTTCCTTCTCATCTCTTCCTCTAGTTCCCACATGGCTTCTTCAATGCCACAGTGATTCCAGAGGACTTCACAAGACTTATATCTTTCTTTTTCAGCTTTTTAATTCTTTTGTCAAGGATTGACACATGTCTTTCCTCATAAGATACATTATCATTCAATTCTACTTCCATAGGTTGCAGAACTGATTCTGTATCAGGGTGACATTTCCTAAGCATGGAAATGTGGAACATAGGGTGTAACCTTTGTAGCTCTAGTGGTAACTCTAGATTATAAGATACCTTCCCAATCTGTTCAATGATTGGATAAGGCCCCATAAACCTAGGAGCTAACTTTCCTTTCCTCCCAAATCTCATAACTCCTTTCCAAGGTGAGACTTTGAGGTACACTCTGTCTCCAACCTGGAATTCTAAAGGTCTACAATGCTTGTCAGCGTAATATTTCTGCCTATCATGTACAGCCTTTATCTGTTGTTGTATTAATTTAATCTTCTCGGTGGTTTGCTGCACAAGATCAGGACCTAAAAGTTGATATTCACCAGTTTCATACCAACATAGGGGTGATCTAAAACGTCTACCATACAAAGCTTCATAAGGTGCCATATCAATGCTATGTTGATAGATGTTATTATAGGAAAACTCTATCAAGCTCAGGTGCAGATCCCAACTCCCTGTAAACTGAAGAACACATGCTCTAAGCAAATCCTCCAAAGTCTGTATAGTCCTTTCTGACTGTCCATCTGTATGAGGATGAAAGGTTGTGCTAAACCTTAACTGTGTGCCTAAATCTTTATGAAGTCACTCCCAAAAATGACTCATAAACTGGGGACCTCTATTAGAAACAATGGTAACTGGGACCCCATGCAGCTGCACTATCTCATCGACATATAACTGTGCTAACTTCTCAGCAGAATAGGTTGTTTTGACAGGTAAGAAATGTGTTGTCTTTGTCAACCTATCAACTATTACCCAGATGGTATCATGTCCTTTGGCTATCCTGGGTAGACCAACCACAAAGTCCATGGTTACATGATCCCACTTCCACTGTGGTATGGGAAAAGGTTGCATTGTTCCTGTAGGCTTCTGGTGTTCAACTTTAACTTGCTGACACACATGACACCGCATAACAAACTCAGCAACATCTTTCTTTAAACCAGGCCACCAATACATATCTTTCAAGTTTTGATACATCTTGGTGCTTCCTGGAGGCATAGCATACATTGAAGAATGAGCTTCTTCCAGGACTAACTTTCTCAAGTTATCCACATCAGGCACTATCATCCTACCATGATAACATGCTACTTGATCATCTGAGTCATGGAAACCATCTCGTTTCTCACTACCATACTCCGATCTAATCAGTTGAACTGCAACATCTACTTGCTATGCCTCCTTGATCTACTGTCTCAGAGTAGGTTTTATATGCATCTCAGCTAACAACCCAGCTAACAATGATACTTTTAATTGTACATTTTCTTACCTTAAGGAGATAAACATATCTCTCCTTGAGCACACTAAGGAATTCAGTTGTGCTCTATCTAAAGCTGGTGTTGCTGATTTCCTACTCGAAGCATCATCAACCACATTGGCCTTCTCCGGATGATAATCAATCGTACAATCATAGTCCTTGATTAACTCCATTCAGCGGTGTTGCCTCATGTTAAGCTCATGCTGAGAAAAGATATACTTAAGGTTCTTATGGTATGTGAAAATCTGGAATGTCTCTCCATATAGATAATGTCTCCATATCTTCAAGGCATGAACTACAACAGCTAGCTCTAGATCGTGTGTCGGATAATTCTCCTCGTGTTTCTTAAGCTTCTGGGAAGCAAAAGAAATCACTTGTTTATCCTGCATCAACACACATCCAAGTCCATTCTTAGAAGCATCACAGAAAACTATATATCCTTTTCCTTGTTCAGGTAACACAAGCATATGTGCACTTGTCAACCTTTCCTTCAACAACTGAAAAGATTGTTGACACTTATCACTCCAAACAAAAGGAACATCCTTCTTGGTCAACTTAGTCAAGGGTAAGGCTATATAACTGAAGTTCTTAATGAACCTCCGATAATAGCCTACCAACCCTAAGAAACTTCGAATTTCTGTTGGCGTCTTCGGCTGCTCCAATAGCAGAACATATTCTACTCTTTTAGGGTCAACACGAATACCTGAGGCAGATATTACGTGTCCAAGGAAAGGTACTTCTGGTAACCAGAACTCACACTTGCTAAACTTAGCATATAACTTATGCTCTCTTAGCAAAGTTAGAGTCTGAAGAAGATGCTGCTCATGCTGTTGAGCATCTCTACTATAGATCATAATGTCATCTATGAAGACAACAACACACTGATCGAGAAAAGATCGGACGATTCTATTCATGAGTTCCATAAATGCAGCTAGTGCATTAGTTAGTCCAAACGACATAACTGTGAACTCATAGTGACCATACCTTGTCCTAAAGGCAGACTTAGGTATGTCACCATCCTTAATACGTAGTTGATGATATCCCGACCTCAAATCTATCTTTGAAAAGACAGTTGCACCACTCAACTGATCAAAGAGATCATCAATCCTCGACAAAGGATACTTATTCTTTATTGTTACTATATTTAACTTCTATAATCAATGCATAACCACATTGAACCATCTTTCTTCTTAACAAAGAGGACCGGAGCACCTAAAGGTGAAGTACTCGGTCAGATGAAACCCTTCTTGAGCAACTCTTACAGCTATTTCTTGAGTTCTGCCATCTCAGCAGGCGCCATCCTATATGGTGTTTGTGCTATAGGTTGTGTCTGGGATTAAATTGATCTCAAAATCAATCTCCCGAGGTGGTGGCACACTTGAAAGTTCTTCAGGAAATACATCTTCAAATTCCCTGACTACAAGAACTTTAGCAGGGTTAGAACTCTCCATGGTGGTATCTACCACATGGGCCAAGAATGCATAACATTCTTGCCTCATCAGCTTCTCAGCAACCATAGCTGACACAAGACAGGTGGGTAGAATCTTTCTTTCTCCTTGAAAGATCCATGTGTCACTATCATTAGCGAACACAGCTTGCTTGGACTCACAATCCAAGACAACCTTATACCTTTCTAAGGTATCCATCCCAAGGATTACATCGAATCCATGCATCTCAAGTGGTATAAAATCCACTTGAATGTGATGTTCATAAAAGAAGAGGATGCAGGGAGAACATACCTCCTGCAACACATCAGATCCCATCAACGGAGTTTCTAGCAACAAACTATCTGCCCTATGACTTATAGTCAAGTTGCAGTCATGAATTACTCTTTGAGTGATAAAGGAGTGTGTAGCACCTAGATCAATTAAAACAGATACAACACAAGATGTAGACATATCAAAATATAACAATTCCATCTGACCTGCCACAACCCGAGGGTTGATCGCTGCATCAGGTGGATTCATCACATAGAATCTTGTCGTCGCCTGTGGTTGATTCGGTTCTCGATGACTAGGTGCTGACGATCCAGCTTGGGACGCTTGTCCATGTTCTAGTGTTACCTGGAAATTGTCGCCTTTGAGATCCTTGCTGACTCTGCCTTTGAGGTTGAGTTACACTCGCTTCTCTGGCTCTGTAATCTTTCAATAGATGTCCCATCTTTCCACATATGTAACAACTTCTGTTCAGTTGTTGTGGTCTGGGTGGTCCTGTAACTGACATAGATGCTGAGCTACGAGCTCCTTCTAGCGGTAAACTTTGTCCTCTACCCCTATTTGATGTCCATTGTGTCTGGGTACTAAATCTAGGTGGTGGTGTAGGTGCAGAAAACCTAGGTTTCTTGAAACCTTTAGATGAAGATCCTTGGAACTGGGGATACATATTCTTGCTCTTGGTCTGTCTCTTTTCTACCACAGACCTCTCTACCCTTATGACAGATTCCATAAAGGTAGAAAACCTTTCCTTGTTCTCTAGAGCAGACACAGGAGTAGTCAACTCAGCATTTAACCCTTTCTCAAAATGCCTAATCCTTTCTTCATCTGTGGTCTCCATGTGCGAACAAAACCGTAAAAGCTCCATGAACTTAGCCTCGTACTCGCTAATGTTCATTTGACCTTGTCTTAACCTCTCAAACTGAGAGATTTTCTCATCCAGAAACATCTTAGGGAAATATCTGTTGATAAATTCTCATAAAAAAACTTCCCATGCAATCTCCACACCTGGCCTCTTCTGTTCTTCCATGGTCCACCAATGACCATCACTCCCCTTGAGAAGATACACAACATGTTTAACCTTCTCAACTTCTGGGATGTTCAAGATTCTAAAGGCCTTCTCTAGTTTAGTTAACCACAAGTCAGCATCTGCTGGGTCAGTTGTTCCAGCATACTCTGTGGCTCCAACTCGGCAAAGTCATTCAAACATCTTGCCGAGTCCTTGTCCTTCAGGATGGGTAGGTGCCCTAGGAGCAGGTATAGGCATCCTATCAGTCATATGTGTCATGGCAGTCATAAACTGCCCAAACATGGCTTGGATGGATGGGTTCCCCATGTCAGTTGGATTGAACTGGGGTGGTTCAAGCACATGTTCTTCTCTTTCTGGGTCTCTTGCACCTCTTCTGGGTGCAACAACACTACTCTCTGCAACGTGTTCCTCGTCTGGTCCAGACATATTTAATTTTATCTTCTCCTCCTAAATGAGCAGAAGACACTATCAGATATACTAGAAGACACTAGAACAGACTCAACAACCTAAGTCCTATGTCTCTGTAGACTCAGCGAACCTAGAGCTCTGATACCACTAAATTGTGGGGTCCGACTCGTGAAAATAAGATCA
This sequence comes from Alisma plantago-aquatica, assembly GCA_963693085.1. Classification (NCBI taxonomy): domain Eukaryota; kingdom Viridiplantae; phylum Streptophyta; class Magnoliopsida; order Alismatales; family Alismataceae; genus Alisma; species Alisma plantago-aquatica. The sequence goes on from OY856411.1 coordinate 1,468,707,181, forward strand.
ACAAATTTAAACTAATGCGAAAGCATTTCGATAGCAGTGGAAATACTGAAAATCACTAAAAATTTAAAAACTTTTTGTAAAGAGATCTACAAACGATAAAACTCTTTCATAAGGAAACATGATAAGTTATTTACAAACTGATCCATCATTACATCTCTATAATATCACATTTTCAGAGTCACAAGCATCAAATGCTCTATTAAACTGTACATGAGTAGATACAAAAATCTCGAGGCTTTACGCCAAAAATCTCAGATCTACTTTAAACATCTACTGACTCCTAGGACCTGAGAGTACAATGATGACATATAGGACATTCTATCAACTAGACTTGACAGACAGTGTCTCCACCTAAGGATCATTGTTGTCCTTGATGTTTCTGTTGTTGTTGTTGTTGTTGCTCACCCACTGATGGGTTCCTTCGTCCTCGACGTATAGCTAAAAAGTCAAATCCCATGGGGTGAGACAATTGAATAATTGTCGCAGCGAGAGTTATAACTCTCCTCCAGAAGCATTGTTATTGCTGAAAACTACTAGAGGGGGGGTGAATAGAGTTTTATAGATAATTTAACAATTATTGAACTCAAGCAACCGCAATGTAAATATTTGGACAAGGAGACGCAAGGTTTAGAGTGGTTCCAACTATAGAAAATACTATAGCTGTCAGTCCACTACCCGGTTGCTTACCCAACCGGGATTTGAAAAGAAATTTATTTTATTACCTCTTCAAGGAATTTACATAAAATGCAATCTCTTTTCCTAAACCCTTCAAGCAGCCTTCACCTAGAAGTAATCGCCAACCTTGAAGCAGCCTTCCCTTGAAGTAGATGCACCAACTCCCGTTGCACCAGCCTTCTGAAGTAGCTTCCCTTGCGATAGCCTTCTTGAAGTAGCTTGAAGTCCCCTTCTCCACCTGAGAAGTCAACCCTCTCCAATCCGCAGCCTCCAACCCTAGGAGTAGCAAGGAGAGTACAAAAGATAAACAGGAACAAGAAAGGAAATGGAAATTACAACTTATCCTTTTAAGCCCGAGGCTTGATAAGCCTAGATCAAGCGTAAGATCTCCTAGCCAAGTATGTGAACTTGTAATTGCAGTGGATAGGAGAATCTAGCCTATAGGACACGAGATTGAGCTAAGAAGAATGTAGGCCAATGATCACAGTGCTCAAATTGCTTGCAAAAGATTGCTCAAGTATGCTCAAGTGTATTCTCAAGTGTAACAAGTGAATTCTAGTGTCCTATGGCTTGTCCTATTTATAGGAATGGCCTAAGTATGCTTAAGGACGTTCTAGACAACTTCTAGGGGTTTCTAAGTGCTTAACTAGCCGTTAGGTACAAAGTTGTTGCTTTAACAACGGCTAAATAATTTATTCTGCAGTTGCTGTCAGAGACCATCTCGGTCGAGGAATGGTCGACCGAGACACCTACTCGGTCGAAGTTTTGTCGACCGACAGGCTCTCTGGATTAACGTTCATTTGCAACTGCCAACTACTTTGTCTGTTGTGTCTAACGGCTACTTTGGATCTTTCTCGGTCGAGGAGTTTGTCGACCGAGAGTGTCTCGGTCGAGGAGTTAGTCGACCGAGAATGATCCTGTTTCAAGGTTTCAATTTAGGCATTAATTATATGTGTGAGTGTGCAAAGATGATCCAAATTTAAATGGGATGACATGTCTAACTATGGTGTTTGGCTAGGGAAAATCTAACGCTTGATTTACATGCAATTCTAAGTACTTGTACATTATATATTTGTACAAGATTTACAACATTGATTACATTGCATGAAAATATAACTAAGTAAGCTCTTGGATTTTCCCTTGCTACTTTGTCATCCTGCTTAGTCCTGCACACTCAAGTAGCTTGTTAGATTAATAAGAATGAAATGTTTGTCATCATCGAAACAAAGGGATTTATCATAATATCCAATTTATCCAACAATCTCCCCCTTTTTGAAGATGACAAACATTTCCTAAATATGAAATAAGGAAATATAAAGCATGTGAGTTTCATACCTGAAAATTTACCTTTTGTAGCCATTTATGTTTTGTAAGTGAGTGCTGGCCAAGATGTGATGAAACTCATTTATATTTTTGATTTTTATATTCTTTCTCCCCCTTTGTCATTTCAAAAAGATATCCAAGTTGAATGTTTTATTTTTCTTCTCCCCCTTAATATAATGCTCCCCCTTAATTAGAGATCCTATTAGAAACATGGATTTTTATCTAATTTATCCACAATTTGTTTCTCAATCATTTGCAAAGGATGTTAAGCCTTGAAATGATATGAGATTCCTTTAAGCATATGATGAATGTATATTGATTTCTCATGTATCAAAGGATGTTAAGCCCTAGATTAAATGAGAATCCTCTAAGCTTAGAGTACATAAAAATGTCTCCATCCAAAAGCAAGGGATGTTAAGCCCTGTTTTGGGTAGAGAGTTCCTTCAAGTACAAGATACCATTTTCAATAAATTCATAAATTTCTTGAAAATATTCAGCTACACATAGTGATTACAATGTTTTTGTAAGCTTCTTCAATCAAATGATCAAAGTTTTGATGATCTCCCCCTTTTTCTTATGCTTTGCTCCCCCTTAGATAGATATCTCAAATGAAAGTTTGAATACTATATAAAATGTTGTAGATGATCTCCAAGATTTAACAAAGATGTATGCAATTTATGTCAGTCTGGAAAAACAGAAACCCAGTCGGTCGATAACGGTCAACTAGTTGCTCGACCGAGGAAGTTTCTGGAGAACTGTTTTGTCATTTGGAAATTTAGCCACAATTGTAATAGTTGCTTGTTTTAATTATTACTCTCCTTGTTTGTTATGCTCTACAAAAATGAACTGATAATCCATATTTTTGAAGATGTCTTATATGCCCCAAAAAAAATATCCATTTGAATCAAGAAAAGATGGCAAGCTTCATTCAATAACATGGAGAATAGTACAATCATATAGAAATGACCAATTTAAAACAATCATTGTTATTACAACAACTTCAACACTTCACTGGAAAGATTTAAGAATTACATCAATGTCCGGATCTTTCCCAAGGAATGTCTCGACTCCATAATATTTGACCAGAGTTAGCCAATCCAAAGCACCTGTCATAGTTAATGCATATGCTTCCAGAAATGTGGGAACTCGGTCAAAACGGAAGTGAGCAGCTATATCTTGCAATTGCATGGAGGAATATTGAGTATGTGCAAGATCCATTGATGGTGGAGGTGGAGGTTGATAGTAGTTGTATGAAGGGTTAAATGGGTTGAGCATGCCAGGATTTAAGGAATGTGGATATTCATCGGTTTGGCTCGGAGAAAGATTTTGCATTCTTTGATTCAAGTATGTCATGGCATGGTGGGTATAGTTGAGTTGGTTACTAAGATGATATTGGGAGCCGACAAGATAAGTGAGAGTATTTTGGATGGGATCAACAGAAAGATTAGTAGGAGGAGGGGGTGGTGGTATATCTTTATGTGATGATTCTCCTTCTACTCTTGCCCTTTTATGACCAAAGTCAATCCCCATCTTCTCTACGGTGTTCTTAGTTATCTTTGGTGGTCTACGCTCCCATGTATACCCCATATCTTCAATTTGTAACTTAAGAAAATGTTGAGTGATCTGGCATACAAAATCGGCATACGGTGGATTGCCAGAAAACTCAAGCATGTTTTTAAGTATTATGCGAATGAAGTTTATAGGAATTTCTTTTATGATAGCATAAATTAGACACATGCGGAAAATAGGGACCTCAGATTTATTGGCTCTAGGATGTATGTTAGTGGAAACAATGAGGTTTACTATCCTACATGCAGGTTTCAGGTTTATTGCATAATAGGTTCCCCTATCTTCATGACAAGTGGTATTGGTTTGAAATATGGCTCTTTTTATATCACTAAGGCTAGTGGAGTGGTCATCATGGGAAAATAAATTTAGTGGATTGCCGGTGGTAAGGTCAAGGAAATCTTGATATTCATCTATATCAATTTCTAGCATGTCAAGAATATCCCCTTCGGAAATTTTAAAACTACGCCCATTGACCATGGTGTAGAAGAATGTGGTTTCATTTTCGGTGTGGGATAAGAGATTGGCATAGAATTTGTTGACTACCTTAATGGAATAGATAGGAAAAGAAGGATTGATGAAGTCCTTCAGCTTCTGCACTCCAAAGAGATTCTCCAGATCGACTATGTTGATGAAGTCCATAGCTTCGACCGGGCGTCGGGGAAGAGGAGCTTTAGAGGAAAGCCGTAGATATCTATCTCCAGCATCTCCGTCGACGAAGGCGATGTCATTGATGATCGTCAGTGGCGGAGTGGCTTCCCGATCTTCTCTTCTTTTTCTTCCAGCAACTTTCTTCTTCCCACGGACAGCTGATGATGAGGCCATTGTGTTTCTTGAGAGTGGAGAAGAAGCAAGGAAGATTGGAGTATAAGAATGCTGAATGTTTCCACGAGAATGCACTAGAGATGGGCTGTGGAGGCAAGGAAATGCAAGTGTGAGTAAGTGACCCGTTTTTGCTCCTATTTATAGCATTCCAGCGACCTGGTCGGTCGACGACTCGTCGACCGAGCGTCCGCAACGGTCGAGTTGCAGACGCGCCACTTGGTTCCCCAACGGTAAAGAAAACGGTCATAACGGTCGGGTTATAACGGTCGTATTCAACGGCTATTTCTTGGTCGAGCGTTTGTCGACCGACTTTGTCTCGGTCGAGCATTGTTCGACCGACAGTTCGTCCGCTATTGAGTTTGTTTAGAATCTGTCGGTCGAGAGAGATTGTCTGACCGAGCGGTTCTCGGTCGACGAATTCGTCGACCGACAGACTTACTGAGTTCAACTTTTGAGACTGAATTTTAATGCAGATCATAGATTATTTTTGTAGAGCGTATATATGGATATTCCGAGGGAGTAATATTGTTTTGTTTTTGACAATTTTTAAGGCTTTAAATTTTTTGATTCTATTAAAATTATGCTAAGAGTAAGTCTAATAAATTGATGTTCAAATAAACAATCTTTTGTCAAAGTTTATTTTAGGTCGCCCTTGACTACGACCGTGGCGCCCCTTGGTCAGATTTTATTTTAACCAAGAGGCATATTCTGCAGGTTTCCAGGATAAACATTCATATACGAAGTATAAGTTCTGCAGATAGCTTACGAGTATCAATTTTGAGGCTCATTAAAGTGTACCAATTATGAGAAATTAATAAGGGCATCAAATATGATGAAGTATATTCAAGAATAATATCCATTCATGAATTACAGATTATTTTGGACTAATTCAAATATGATGAAGCATATTAAGTGATGCTTAAAATAAGAGCACAATGAATATTTTCAAAAATCAATTTGAAAAATTTATTCATTTTAAGTATAAAGGCATGATTAAATAGGAATTTTCTTTAATCTAAGCATTATCAATCAATATTTATTCCATATAATCTTTCAAGAATAATTTCCACATATAGTGTAACTTAAAAATTTTACAGCAAAAGAAAATCAGTGATATGCTCGGTCGACAATTGCTCGACCGAGGTTCACTCGGTCGACAACTTTTCGACCGATTAATTTTCTGGAAAACTTTCAGAAATTTATTTCAAGTGCACCATAGGCTGTATCTAATTCAACTATTTCAAAGATCAGTTTGAGATAAGACATATGTGTATCAAAGTGATACTTAAACTAATTTTTTTTTTTGATTTTGTTATCCCTATATGTTAAGTTGAGATAGACATAAGGATATGCAAATTAAGATCTTTTGGTCATATCTCAACTTAGTCTAATCAATTTAATTTGGGGGTTTTGGAACCCATACCATCTCAACATTCTTTTTCTTGTATGGGCATGAAAAAGAATAATGTCCAAGGCGTGAGCAATAATGGCAACAAATTGAATCAACCTCAAGCCTTTTTCTATGATTTTGCCCTGTGTTGTCATTGGGTGAGGGTGTCCTTTTGGGTACATATATGGGTTGATAGGTTTGTGGCTTACTCCGACTAGGTTGTTGATGTGATTTTTCTTTAGGTTTATAACCTAGTCCTCTTCTCCCTATTTGATGATAGGAATTATCCAATATTCTATCAAGGATTCCATTGTTGTTTAACCTACTAACTTCTCGTTGTAACTTAACGATCTCATCCATTCTATTCTTAATATCTAGTTTTGCTTGATCTAGATTGGATGATAAAGAATTTCTTTCTTTCACTATATTGTCATAATCTATATGTGTACACAAAATAGGTTGTTTTTGAAAGTCATTTAACTTTGCAAGTAATTCAACCTTTTCTTGATATAGAAGATCATGATTTGTTTCTAGAGTAAAAATATTTACTTCACTATTACTTAGAGATGATTTCAAAGTACGGTTTTCAGAAGCAATGTCATCTTTTTCGAAACCAAGAGTATTCAATTTAGCATATAAATCGTCATTTTCAGATGTAAGAGCAAGAAGTCTAGCATTTAACTCATCGTTTGTTTTACTAGATTTCTTTAATTTCTTCTTGCACTCAATATACTTATTGTGAGTTTCTTCAAGACTAGAAATTAGCTCTTCTTTTGATAAATCAAGAAGGCTTACCTCTTCTTCTTCTTCCTCATTGGTTGTAGCAATGAAACAATTTTTATGGACCTCTTTCTTCTTTTCTTTCCATGGACAACCGATTGTTGTATGGTTTGTTCCTAAAAACCAATTGCAGCTTGTTGAAAGTTGGTCCAAGTTGCTCCTTTGTCTGTGGTCGTAGTCACCTCCTCCCTTCATTCTTCAAGACCTGGTTAGGGTTCCTTGAAGCCTGCTCTGATACCAATTGAAAACTACTAGAGGGGGGGTGAATAGAGTTTTATAGATAATTTAACAATTATTGAACTCAAGCAACCACAATGTAAATATTTGGACAAGGAGACGCAAGGTTTAGAGTGGTTCCAACTATAGCAAATACTATAGCTGTCAGTCCACTACCCGGTTGCTTACCCAACCGGGATTTGAAAAGAAATTTATTTTATTACCTCTTCAAGGAATTTACATAAAATGCAATCTCTTTTCCTAAACCCTTCAAGCAGCCTTCACCTAGAAGTAATCGCCAACCTTGAAGCAGCCTTCCCTTGAAGTAGATGCACCAACTCCCGTTGCACCAGCCTTCTGAAGTAGCTTCCCTTGCGATAGCCTTCTTGAAGTAGCTTGAAGTCCCCTTCTCCACCTGAGAAGTCAACCCTCTCCAATCCGCAGCCTCCAACCCTAGGAGTAGCAAGGAGAGTACAAAAGATAAACAGGAACAAGAAAGGAAATGGAAATTACAACTTATCCTTTTAAGCCCGAGGCTTGATAAGCCTAGATCAAGCGTAAGATCTCCTAGCCAAGTATGTGAACTTGTAATTGCAGTGGATAGGAGAATCTAGCCTATAGGACACGAGATTGAGCTAAGAAGAATGTAGGCCAATGATCACAGTGCTCAAATTGCTTGCAAAAGATTGCTCAAGTATGCTCAAGTGTATTCTCAAGTGTAACAAGTGAATTCTAGTGTCCTATGGCTTGTCCTATTTATAGGAATGGCCTAAGTATGCTTAAGGACATTCTAGACAACTTCTAGGGGTTTCTAAGTGCTTAACTAGCCGTTAGGTACAAAGTTGTTGCTTTAACAACGGCTAAATAATTTATTCTGCAGTTGCTGTCAGAGACCATCTCGGTCGAGGAATGGTCGATCGAGACACCTACTCGGTCGAAGTTTTGTCGACCGACAGGCTCTCTGGATTAACGTTCATTTGCAACTGCCAACTACTTTGTCTGTTGTGTCTAACGGCTACTTTGGATCTTTCTCGATCGAGGACTTTGTCGACCGAGAGTGTCTCGGTCGAGGAGTTAGTCGACCGAGAATGATCCTGTTTCAAGGTTTCAATTTAGGCATTAATTATATGTGTGAGTGTGCAAAGATGATCCAAATTTAAATGGGATGACATGTCTAACTATGGTGTTTGGCTAGGGAAAATCTAACGCTTGATTTACATGCAATTCTAAGTACTTGTACATTATATATTTGTACAAGATTTACAACATTGATTACATTGCATGAAAATATAACTAAGTAAGCTCTTGGATTTTCCCTTGCTACTTTGTCATCCTGCTTAGTCCTGCACACTCAAGTAGCTTGTTAGATTAATAAGAATGAAATGTTTGTCATCATCGAAACAAAGGGATTTATCATAATATCCAATTTATCCAACAATTGCAATAATGGAATAACATTGAGTAGTAGAACTATAATTATTCAAGAGCAGGTAAAACATTACATAAGCTAAGTAGAATAGTATTTTATAAGCAATCATTTCGATTATAACTTGATTGAATGACAAGACATATATCAATAAGGAATATGAAGAACATGTATACTAGTTATTCAACTAGAGCACTATAAACAATATATCATCAATCATTGTTTCTCATAGTTCAACCTAAGAAAATATGTTATACAGCTGATTACATTTTCAAACATATTAATTATGCCCTGAGGAGATGAGGTATACCACTCATTCTCCAACTGACCATTACTAAATCGCAATCGGTACCATACATAGGTCATCAGAAGTGCCAGATTTCTATGACCTCATCTTCCTCAGTCAGTGTGAGGTACAACATGCAGGACATCTTGTGTCTCTGCTTAAATAGCTTTCCAGGGTATTCTGGAAACTTCACTATTAGAGTTACAATGGCATGCTATACTCTCTTCGCCATCGAGGAATTTGTTGTTTATCTCTCATCGATGCGGCATTAACAACATCATCGGGAGATTAGTGATACATCATCCCAACATAAAGATATAATGAAGGATTGAGAGATTAAATGTACATCTCACATCAATTCCTACATTAGGACGTAAGGATATTCGCGTCCATAACCCCCACATACTCAAAAGTATGCTCTCCAGGAGTTCCCTTAGGAAAACCTGTTTCACCATCATTTAACTTTTGACAATGATGGATCTATGGTCAAGGCTCTACATGATATCATTATAGTTGATTATTTAAGTACATTATAGCATTATTTTATCATCGGGCATGTTTTCAAACATAAACCAATAAGACAATTTCTATTAAGAAAGAGTACTAATTGTATCAAGTTCATTTCACATCTTGTTAACATTGGGATCTCAATACCTAACCATCTCATCATTGTGATTCAAGATTATGGTATTCAAACCCTTAGATCATTAAAACATTTGTTACCAAGTAACATATTGCCATCAAGTCATTTAATAGTATGAAAATGATTGTAGCAATGCAGATATTTTTCATGGCTCAAACAACCTATCAATCTCATATGTCACCTCTTACTAGGCAACATATCATGTCATTACTTTCAAAGCTTATAAGGTGCTTTCAATGAATATGGCATCATAACTCTTACCTGGCTATGCTCACTTCTTTATAAGGACCTGCATAACTAACACAATTGATAACATGCACAATACAAATTATTTCCAAATCAAGTATAGAACACCACAGCCATGTAACCAAGAACGACCGTGCAAGGGGAAACCACCACGGCCATGCTACCTTGCACGGTCATGCTACAAAAAATTACCACGACCGTGTTACATCACCACGGTTGGTTTCTAGGTTTAGGATTTCTTATTCAATTCAAATTAGGGTTATTCAACCCCTTAGCTTAAACGGGCATAGATTCCTTATTTCATAATTCAATCATAGAGTTTCATGCTTAAAAGCATAATGCAGAATTAGGGTTTACTGATTACATCATCACATTTCCCTAGATTAGGGTTATCATTAATATCTCACCATTAGGGTTTACTATTCATCCTAATTAGAAATGATCCACAAGGTACCTTTAATTTAAGTATTACTATATCATCATTATGACTTAGGATTTCATCATCATCATGCATTAGGAATACTTCCATTATTACCCTCAATTAGGGTTATAATTCATTAACCATCATAATTAGGTTTTCATGATCTCACTAAAATGGATCATACCCTAGTTAGGTATTCATTCATGTTGGATGTCTATTGCTTGATTAATCATTCATATAAAAAGTCTTCTCTCTCCTCTTTCTATAAGATGATGTTTGCATCACCTATGATTGAGCTAAGTCAATTCAACATTGACATCAAGGGTTATGTTATTACTATTATGTTCAAAGAGTATTAAACACTCTATCTCATCAAGGGTACCTTTGTAATGTTCACCATTGATTATAACATGCATTAACCAACTAATTACTTGGTCCCTTAATCACTTTTGGTATCTATGAGGTTTAGGTTAATCAATCACTAAACCATCTTGACCACTAAGGCATCAAACGATCTTGACCTTTTTTGACCTCAAATAGTCTTGCACACTAAACCCCCAAACGGTCTTGGACAGACCTTCCGTTTGGTGTTGAAGACTGTTTGGTCTTGTTGATTTTTAAAACTGTTTGGTAAAGTGCACACTCAAGACCGTTTGCCCAAGGTGGAGTGAGGACCGTTTGGTCATCAAGACCATTTGGTCATGTTTGACTTTTGAAACCGCATGGACATAACCGATCTTGAAACCGCATGAGATCAAACGGTTTGAGATCGTTTGGTCCCAAACGGTCTTGAGACCGTTTAGTCCAAACCACCTCAAAACCGCATGGACCAAAAAGTGTCTCAACCACTTCAATTGAGTTAGGGTTTCCAATGTTGAACCCTTCAATCGATCATGCACTTGTTATCCACTCATCAATTGAGTCAATTAGGTCAACCTTCAACTGATTTGACACTCAATTGACCCTCAATTGATCATCAATTAGGGCTTGGATCAATTGGATTAGGGTTTGGAATCGATCACCCTTCAACATGTTTCAACATGAGTCTAATTGATTTGAAACCTTTGAACCATCATTCAATTTGGTCATGACCTGACCCCAAATGGTCTTGGGATCGTTTGGATGTCCTCCAAACGATCTTGAGACCACTTGCCTATTATTTCATCATAAACCAAGTCATTCAATTAAGGTTTGAACCTTAGGTTTGGTCACCAAATCAACAATCAATTGTTTATCAACTTGATATCATTGGACCCTCAATTGGTCAACCCTACTTAACCCTAGACCTCCAAATGGTCTTGGGTGATCACCAAACGGTCTTGAGACCATTTGGGTGATTCCCAAATGGTTTTGAAACCATTTGGGCCACTCAACCCAAACTTCAACTTAAGTTAATTATTGAAATCAACAACTAACCCGATTAGGGTTTAGATGGTTGATGGGCCTTCAATTGGTGATTTACTTGGAATTACTTGATGATTTTTTGTAAGTGATTAGTCTACTTTATTTACAACAGACCTTGAAATGGTCAACGCCTCCGAACGGTCTTGGACCATTTGCTTCCATGCGTTCTTGGTTGAAACCGTTTGCATTCAAACAATTTGAAATCGTTTGCTCCCAAACAATTTGGGAAACCGTTTGAGCAAGGGGGTTAGAGACCGTTTGCTAATGTAACTTTTTGGATAAACATTGGAATTAACGTCATCATCTTCTACCTCAAGAATAGGGGCTGTTCATCACAGAAATACTAGCAAGAACACACAAAGGTGTCTAAAGAAGAAGTATAAGCAACGATTCTAAGAAAGAAGGATGCAAAAGCAAAGCTTTAAGGGTTAAAGTTATAAAACCCACCTTTAGATCTGATCTAGAGCTCCAAGATTCGTAGCTTTAATGGTGGATGTGTTGACTCAAGGTCAATTAGGTCAATGTTGACTCACGTCTAAATTGACTAAACCCGTGTTTTGATGATGACTAACCATTCCACATAATGGTGTCTAATGTCTCTACTTGAGTGATTTCAGATTAGGTATAGACACACTCCAAATGCCCTAACTTGCACATCTCAAATTGGAGAAAAGACAAATTAAAGTCATACAAGTGCACATTTTTGTAATATGATTTATATCCATTAGAACCATGTTGTAAATCACTTGTAATGATTGTATGACTTGTAATTAAGCTTAGAAAAATATCAGGAACACTTAGATCGAAAATTAGAGCACTTTAGATGCAACTTTGAAAATTGATTACAAGCACTTTGTCGGTCGAATTTCCCAGCCTGAAAACTTGACCGATCATCCTTGATCAATTTTCTGGAGATTGCATCGGTTGAGTTGTGTTTACACAGAACTCGACCGATGGAGTAACTGATCAAATCAATTTTCATTGGTCGGTCGAGTTTCCTCAGGACAAACTCGACTGATGGTCTGAATATCGTCTTTGTCTTTTACTCTATCGGTCGAGTTACCCTTATAGAAACTCGACCGATTGCACTGTACAGAAAAGTGCAGAAAAGTGCTTCTAGCCGTTGTGGAGTTGCAACAAGTGAAAAGAGATCTGTTGCACACCACAAAACGGCTAGTTTTTGGCCCCAAGTGTTCCCAAAGGCTAAGAGGCATCCCCAGCTATAAATAGGACCCCTTGGGCTTCATTCCAAGGTTGAGCATTCATTGCAAACTCTATGTGCGGTTCCTATTCTATAGTTGAGTGTTTCCTACAGCCTCCTCTCTCTCTCTAAGCTTAATCACTTGCTACATCCATTAGAGTGAGTAGGAAATCTGTAAGAGAGCTAGTCCTACATGTATATCTTGTGAGGCTCTCGCTTCCACCACCTCCCTTTCTATCTTTTCAATCATGAAGATGAAGGTTCTCTCTCTTGTCCAAGAGAGGTGAAGAAGAACAAGGGAAGTAGTCCCTTGGTGAAGATCAAGTCTGAAGACTTGGAGCTAGAGTGGGTAAGCCCTTGGAGAAGGCAGAAGACTCAAGCTCAAGTGGGTAAGACCTTGGTGGAAGCTTCTCCGAGTGAAGCTGAAGTCAAAAGCGGAAGATCCAAGAAGAGTGGGTGATCCCTGCAAGGCTGAAGACTTGTGCTAGAGTGGGTAAGTCCTTGGAGAAGGCCGAAGACTCTTGCAAAGTGGGTAATTCCTTGGTAAGGTTGAAGACTCTTTGTATTGGATAGGTAAGTCCTTTGTTTGGTCATGTATTGTATGTCATATGAATGAATATAAGAGTGCAATAGTTTGGAAGTCCTAGGTGTTGACCTCTCTAGGCAAGTGGACTGACACACTTCTAGTTTGAAGTGTGGAACCACTCTAAATAGCTTGTCTAATTGGTGCATGTTCAATTCCTCTCTCCCTTTCTATGTATGTTTTAGTTGCACTCAAATTACCTATTTAGCACCCTTATCTTGTCATATGTCTTAAAGGTTTAATGAGTTTTGTTTAAGTTCTTTCAGCTCTATTCACCCCCCCCCCTTTAGAGCATCTAATCACCCATCTAGGATCCAACAATTGGTATCAGAGCGGGTCTTCTCCAAGCATACTTCAACAAGTAGGAGAAGATGGGTGACTACCAAGGAGGGAGAATCAGCCTACCAATCTTTGATGGGAGCAATTTCCTCTATTGGAGAAGAAGGCTTCAATTCTACATACAAGGATCAAGTCTTGAGATGTGGCAAATGGTGAACAGCCCATACATGCTACCAAAGACAAAGATTGAAGAATGGGATGAAGCTACCTTGAAGAAAGCAACCTTGAATAATAGAGCCATGAACATCCTATATGCCTCCATGACCCCCACCGAGTTCAACCAGATTTCTTCATGTGAAACAGCCTACGAGGTATGGAGAAAGCTTTGCATCACTTATGAAGGGACAAATCAAGTGAAGGAAAGCAAAGTCTACATGCTCAAAGGGCTGCTTGAGAACTTCAAGATGGGAAAGGAGGAGAGCATAGCAAACATGTACTCAAGGCTCAACACCATTGTGAATGGTCTTGCTGTTCTAGGACATCCTATGTCTAGTGGAGAGATCAACTCAAAGATCCTTAGAACTCTCCCCAAGAGATGGGAACCTAAGGTGACTTCCATTGAAGAAGCAAGGTCTCTTAGGGATATTCCTATTGAAGAGTTCATTGGAAATCTACAAGCACATGAAGCCACACTTGACAAGAGGGAGGAAGTAGAAAGACAAGAAGAGAAAGAACTCAAGAGAATGAAGAGGGCTGAAATCAAAGCTCAAATCAAGGCTATTGTTGATCAAGCCTCTCCATCCTCTAAAGTTGAAGAAGATGCCATGTACTCCAAGGGTAGATTCTACAAAGGCAAATCCTCCTCCATCCGGTGCTTCACATGTGGAAAGAAGGGCCACTACAAGGAAGATTTCCCACAAGGCAAAAAGACCCATCTTCACAAGAAGAAATGGCAATCAAGCTCAAGTGGCTCCTCCAACTCAAGCTCAAGTGAAGATTCAAGTGAAGGATCAAGCTCAAGCTCTAGTGATGAAGGAGAATGCCATTTTGTTCTTATAGAATCAACAAGTGAAGACTCAAGTGAGGTAAATCTAAACTCTTTAGATAAAGAATCTTTGATTTCTATTATTCATGATATTTGTGCCTCTCTTAAGTCTTCTAAAAAGAAAAAGAAAAAGCTTGCTAGAATTGTTGATAATTTGCATATAGAACTAGATGATCTTGAATATGCTAATTCTTGCTTGCTTGATGATAAAAATGATTGTCTTAGTCAAGTAGACTCTCTTACACTTGAAAATGCTAGTTTGCTTGATAAGATTAGATTTCTAGAAGCTCAACCTCTTATGACTAGTTCTAATGAAGAGCATGCCTTAATTGTTGATTCTCTCATGCATGATATTGATGTTCTTAAATCTGAAAACAAGGACAAAGATTTTGTTTTGCATGAATTAGAAATAGAAAATGCCTCCTTGCTTGCTAAAATCAATGGGAATGAATCTTGTTCTAGTTCTACAAATAGAGAGAATGATGTTGCTGCTCTTCATATTGATAGAGATTCTTATTTAACTAAAGCTTTTTGCTTAGAAAATGATCTTTTGCATGCTAGAGATAATATTAATCATTTGTCTTCTACTATTGCTTCTCTTAAGCATGATAATGATAGTTTGAGAACTTCTTTGCAAAGATTCTTAGTTGGTAAGAAGAGCCTTAATGATATCCTGCACCATACTACTAAACAAATTGGTAGACATGGTTTAAGGTATGATAGTAGTCAAGGGAACAACAAAGGTAAAGGACCTCCAATATTCCGTGGAGAATCCTCTAGTTCCAAGACTATGGGCACATGAAACTATTGCAATGAAATTGGTCATTATTCTACTTGTTGTCCTTTTAGGAAAGCACCCAAGAGAAATAGGACTTGGGTTGTTAAACTAACCCCTCTGGACCCAAAAACATGATTGGGGACCATTTCATCTTTCTTCTTGTAGGTACTTGCAAATGGATTGACTTGATCTATTGAATTGCAAATTGACTTGTCAATACCACATGAAAGAAGAAAGGTGAGATGTGTAGAGAGTGACAACAAGTGGAAAAGGAATGGTAAGCACAAAGGTAATGTTTTTCTTGCTTACAACCATTTCTAACTTATTTTTGTCAAGTTAGTGTGCACTATACATATGGTTTTTGAGTCAAAAGTGATATTTTGTGTTTCTCTTCACACTCTTGCTCAAAAACTGTTTCTAATTCTTCTATAATGCATTACCAACTTGCTTAGACATGTTTGGATATGGTTTGTATTTTTAGCATGCCTTTAAATATGTTTTTATGAAATATATGTGCCTTTTGACAACTGCTCTGTCGTTCGAGTTTACCCTATTGAAACTCGACCGATAGGCACCAATGGGTATTGCCAACATCTATCATCAGTCGAGTTGTCAATGCACATAACTCGACCGATAGCACTGTGCACAGAATATACATTTGGCTTATTGAATGAGAATTTCCCTCTCAACTAGATTTTCTCAACCAATAGCCTTATTCTTTGGCACTCTCAATTGGTACCTTTATATATGCATATTGTCATGTTTTAAATTTCCTATCTTGCTTACAACTCTATATCTCTAAATGCTCTAAATTGGTATATCTATATCTTGCAATTACTTGCTTTGAGTTGTTTTGCAGGTTTTGATAATGATCTCTTTGGATCTCTTGGTTGTGTCTAAAATTTGCTTCCGTTGTGCTCTAACTTGCTACATCTATCTAGGTGTATATCTTGTTCTGATACAACCTTGAGGTTCTTAGGGGTAATCATCTTATGGTAAGGATGCATATCTAGTGAGTTATATCCTTTCATGCTTTTAAAATTGCTTATCTCTTTGTTTGGATATATCTCTACATCTAATCATAGCTTGCTTTATCTTGTGTACCTTTTGGTATCTCTTGCTATGATCTAGATCCTACTAGTAGTCCTAACTTGTGATATCATCTACTAGTAGTTCATATACATGTACTTCTAACCTTGTTTAAAATTGGCATCTTTGCTCATCTATATGCTAAGCTTTTATTTTGTCTCATACATGCTCAAGATTGTTCCTTGAATTGCATATCTACTATCTTGAGTTGCGTGCATAACATTGTGATGCAGGGTACATAGATCTACATTGTATGTAGAAATTGGAGTATTTTTGGATTTTATGCAGATTTTGCTCCAGTTTCAATTTTTGGTGCAAGACTAGTGTTTTTTATGCAAAAACAACCTTCTGAGCAAGACTCATTGCATTGCGATGAGCTCTGATGGTTTTTGGTCAAAATCCGTCATCTTGAGGGTCAAAATTGTGTTTTATTATTTTTCTGCAGCACTTTATCTTGCTTTTTCGGTTGTTCAAGTATATGCTTTAACTTGCTTTTCTTTCTATGCTTGGACAAGCCCCTATCTGTGCTCTTCTACTCTCCTTATATATATTTGTGTTATCTCCCTTCTCTTTAACAAGTGATGTTTCTTATTTCTTCATAACCCCACTTTTTGAAATGACAAAGGGGGAGAAAGGTATGTCTTCTTTTAAAAAGGAAGAAGGCATGTCTTACATGAAGAAGAGAAGTATGTTCATGTAAAGGGGAGAAGGTAAATGGGAGAAGACATATATGTGTGGAACATATATGAGTAGAAGACATAGTATTATATAAATGTTATGAAAGCTAACCATGCAGGAGAAATAGCATCAATTGAGGGGGAGTATGAGAACTCCACTAGCATCAATCGAGGGGGAGCATATGAACTCCATTCTATTGAAACCCCTAGGTTTCTCCAAAGGTATGACTTTACTTAAATGCTTTCAATACATTTATGGAATGGTTTGTCATCTTCGAAAAGGGGGAGATTGTTGACTCAGGGTCAATTAGGTCAATGTTGACTCACGTCTAAATTGACTAAACCTGTGTTTTGATGATGACTAACCATTCCACATATTGGTGTCTAATGTCTTTACTTGAGCGATTTCAGATTAGGTGTAGACACACTCCAAATGCCCTAACTTGCGCATCTCAAATTGGAGAAAAGACAAGTCAAAGTCATACAAGTGCACATTTTTGTAATATGATGTATATCCATTAGAATCATGTTGTAAATCACTTGTAATGATTGTATGACTGGTAATTAAGCTTAGAAAAATATCAGGAACACTTAGATCAAATATTAGAGCACTTTAAATGAAACTTTGAAAATTGATTACAGACACTTTGTCGGTCGAGTTTTGCAGCCTGAAAACTCGACCGATCATCCTTGATCAATTTTCTGGAGATTGCATCAGTCGAGTTGTGTTTACACAGAACTCGACCGATGGAGTAACTGACCAAATCGATTTTCATTGGTCGGTCGAGTTTCCTCATGACAAACTCGGCCGATGGTCTAAATATCGGCTATTTTTTACTCTATCGGTTGAGTTACCCTTATAGAAACTCGACCGATTGCACTGTACAGAAAAGTGCAGAAAAGTGCTTCTAGCCATTGTGGAGTTGCAACAAGTGAAAATAGAGCCGTTGCAAGCCACAAAACAACTAGTTTTCAGCCCCAAGTGTTCCCAAAGGCTAAGAGGCATCCCCGGATATAAATAGGACCCCTTGGGCTTCATTCCAAGGTTGAGCATTCATTGCAAACTCTATGTGAGGTTCCTATTCTATAGCTGAGTGCTTCTTACAACCTCCTCTCTCTCTCTAACCTTAATCACTTGCTACATCCATTAGAGTGAGTAGGAAATCTGTAAGAGAGCTAGTCCTACATGTATATCTTGTGAGGCTCTCACTTCCACCACCTCCCTTTCTATCTTTTCAATCATGAAGATGAAGGTTCTCTCTCTTGTCCAAGAAAGGTGAAGAAGAACAAGGGAAGGAGTCCCTTGGTGAAGATCAAGTCTGAAGACTTGGAGCTAGAGTGGGTAAGCCCTTGGAGAAGGCAGAAGACTCAAGCTCAAGTGGGTAAGACCTTGGTGGAAGCTTCTCCGAGTGAAGGTGAAGTCAAAAGCTGAAGATCTAAGAAGAGTGGGTGATCCCTGCAAGGCTGGAGACTTGTGCTAGAGTGGGTAAGTCCTTGGAGAAGGCCGAAGACTCTTACAAAGTGGGTAAGTCCTTGGTAAGGTTGAAGATTCTTTGTATTGGATAGGTAAGTCCTTTGTTTGGTCATGTATTGTATGTCTTATGAATGAATATAAGAGTGCAATAGTTTGGAAGTCCTAGAGGTTGACCTCTCTAGGCAAGTGGACTGACACATTTCTAGTTTGAAGTGTGGAACCACTCTAAATAGCTTGTCTAATTGGTGCATGTTCAATTCCTCTCTCCCTTGTTATGTATGTTTTAGTTGCACTCAAATTACCTATTTAGCAACCTTATCTTGTCATATGTCTTGAAGGTTTAATGAGTTTTGTTTAAGTGCTTTCAGCTCTATTCACCCCCCCTCTAGAGCATGTAATCACCCATCTAGGATCCAACAAATGGTATCAGAGCGGGTCTTCTCCAAGCATACTTCAACAAGTAGGAGAATATGGGTGACTACCAAGGAGGGAGAATCAGCCTACCAATCTTTGATGGGAGAAATTTCCTCTATTGGAGAAGAAGGCTTCAATTCTACATACAAGGATCAAGTCTTGAGATTTGGCAAATGGTGAACAGCCCATACATGCTACCAAAGACAAAGATTGAAGAATGGGATGAAGATACCTTGAAGAAAGCAACCTTGAATGCTAGAGCCATGCACATCCTATATGCCTCCATGACCCCCACCGAGTTCAACCGGATTTCTGCATGTGAAACAGCCTACGAGGTATGGAGAAATCTTTACATCATTTATGAAGGGACATATCAAGTGAACGAAAGCAAAGTCTACATGCTCAAAGGGCTGCTTGAGAACTTCAAGATGGGAAAGGAGGAGAGCATAGCAAACATGTACTCAAGGCTCAACACCATTTTGAATGGTCTTTCTGTTCTAGGACATCCTATGTCTAGTGGAGAGATCAACTCAAAGATCCTTAGAACTCTCCCCAAGAGATGGGAACCTAAGGTGACTTCCATTGAAGAAGCAAGGTCTCTTAGGGATATTCCTATTGAAGAGCTCATTGGAAATCTACAAGAACATGAAGCCACACTTGACAAGAGGGAGGAAATAGAAAGATAAGAAGAAAAAGAACTCAAGAGAATGAAGAGGGCTGAAATCAAAGCTCAAATCAAGGCTATTGTTGATCAAGCCTCTCCATCCTCTAAAGTTGAAGAAGATGCCATGTACTCCAAGGGTAGTTTCTACAAAGATAAATCCTCCTCCATCCGGTGCTTCACATGTGGAAAGAAGGGCCACTACAAGGAAGATTGACCACAAGGCAAAAAGACCCATCTTCACAAGAAGAAATGGTAATCAAGCTCAAGTGGCTCCTCCAACTCAAGATCAAGTGAAGGATCAAACTCAAGCTCTAGTGATGAAGGAGAATGCCATTTTGTTCTTATAGCATCAACAAGTGAAGACTCAAGTGAGGTAAATCTAAACTCTTTAGATAAAGAATCTTTGATTTCTATTATTCATGATATTTGTGCCTCTCTTAAGTCTTCTAAAAAGAAAAAGAAAAAGCTTGCTAGAATTGTTGATAATTTGTATATAGAACTAGATGATCTTGAATATGCTAATTCGTGCTTGCTTGATGATAAAAATGATTGTCTTAGTCAAGTAGACTCTCTTAAACTTGAAAATGCTAATTTTCTTGATAAGATTAGATTTCTAGAAACTCAACCTCTTATGACTAGTTCTAATGAAGAGCATGCCTTAATTGTTGATTCTCTCATGCATGATATTGATGTTCTTAAATCTAAAAACAAGGACAAAGATTTTGTTTTGCATGAATTAGAAATAGAAAATGCCTCCTTGCTTGCTAAAATCAATGGGCATGAATCTTGTTCTAGTTCTACAAATAGAGAGAATGATGTTGCTGCTCTTCATATTGATAGAGATTCTTATTTAACTAAAGCTTTTTGCTTAGAAAATGATCTTTTGCATGCTAGTGATAATATTAATCATTTGTCTTCTACTATTGCTTCTCTTAAGCATGATAATGATAGCTTGAGATCTTCTTTGCAAAGATTCTTAGTTGGTAAGAAGAACCTTAATGATATCCTACACCATACTACTAAACAAATTGGTAGACATGGTTTAGGGTATGATAGTAGTCAAGGGAACAACAAAGATAAAGGACCTCCAATATTTTGTGGAGAATCCTCTAGTTCCAAGACTATGGGCACATGCAACTATTGCAATGAAATTGGTCATTATTCTACTTGTTGTCCTTTTAGGAAAGCATCCAAGAGCAATAGGACTTGGGTTGCTAAACTAACCCCTCCGGAATCCAAAAACATGATTGGGGACCATTTCATCTTTCTTCTTGTAGGTACTTGCAAATGGATTGACTTGAGCTATTGAATTGCAAATTGACTTGTCAATACCACATGAAAGAAGAAAGGTGAGATGTGTAGAGGGTGACAACAAGTGGAAAAGGAATGGTAAGCCCAAAGGTAATGTTTTTCTTTCTTACAACCATTTCTAACTTGTTTTTGTCAAGTTAGTGTGCACTATACATATGGTTTTTGAGTCAAAAGTGATATTTTGTGTTTCTCTTCACACTTTTGCTCAAAAAATATTTCTAATGCTTCTATAATGCATTACCAACTTTCTTAGACATGTTTGGATATGGTTTGTATTTTTAGCATGCCTTTAAATATGTTTTTATGAAATATATGTGCCTTTTGACAGCTGCTCTGTCGGTCGAGTTTGCCCTATTGAAACTCGACCGATAGGCACCAATGGGGGTTGCCAACAGCTGTCATCGGTCGAGTTGTCAATGCACAGAACTCGACCGATAGCACTGTGCACAGAATATACATTTGGCTTATTGAATGAGAATTTCCCTCTCAACTAGATTTTCTCAACC
Source organism: Alisma plantago-aquatica (assembly GCA_963693085.1). Lineage (NCBI taxonomy): Eukaryota > Viridiplantae > Streptophyta > Magnoliopsida > Alismatales > Alismataceae > Alisma > Alisma plantago-aquatica. Next base: position 1,468,728,403 of record OY856411.1, read on the forward strand.
AATAGCCTTATTCTTTGGCAGTCTCATTTGGTACCTTTATATACACATATTGCCATGTTTTAAATTTCCTATCTTGCTTACAACTCTATCTCTCTAATTATTCTAAATTGGTATATCTATATCTTGCAATTACTTTCTTTGAGTTGTTTTGCAGGTTTTGATGATGATCTCTTTGGATCTCTTGGTTGTGTCTAAAAATTGCTTCCATTGTGCTCTAACTTGCTACATCTATCTAGGTGTATATCTTGTTCTGATACAACCTTGAGGTTCTTAGGGGTAATCATCTTATGGTAAGGATGCATATCTAATGAGTTATATCCTTTCATGCTTTTAAAATTGCTTATCTCTTTGTTTGGATATATCTCTACATCTAATCATAGCTTGCTTTATCTTGTGTAACTTTTGGTATCTCTTGCTATGATCTAGATCCTACTAGTAGTCCTAACTTGTGATATCATCTACTAGTAGTTCATATACATGTACTTCTAACCTTATTTAAAATTGGCATCTTTGCTCATCTATATGCTAAGCTTGTATTTTGTCTCATACATGCTCAAGATTGTTCCTTGAATTGCATATCTACTATCTTGAGTTGCGTGCATAACATTGTGATGTAGGGTACATAGATCTACATTGTATGTAGAAATTGGAGTGTTTTTGGATTTTATTCAGGTTTTGCTCCAGTTTCAAGTTTTGGTGCAAGACTAGTGTTTTTTATGCAGAAACAACCTTCTGAGAAAGACTCATTGATTTGCAATGAGCTCTGATGGTTTTTGGTCAAAATCCATCATCTTGAGGGTCAAAATTGTGTTTTATTGTTTTTCTACAACACTTTATATTGCTTTTTGGGTTGTTCAAGTATATGCTTTAACTTGCTTTTCTTTCTATGCTTGGACAAGCCCCTATCTGTGCTCTTCTAGTCTCCTTATATATATTTGTGTTATCTCCCTTCTCTTTAACAAGTGATGTTTCTTATTTCTTCATAACCCCACTTTTTGAAATGACAAAGGGGGAGAAAGGTATGTCTTCTTTTAAAAAAAGAAGAAGGCATGTCTTACATGAAGAAGAGAAGTATGTTCATGTAAAGGGGAGAAGGTAAATGGGAGAAGACATATATGTGTGGAACATATATGAGTAGAAGACATAGTATTCTATAAATGTTATGAAAGCTAACCATGCAGGAGAAATAGCATCAATTGAGGGGGAGTATGAGAACTCCACTAGTATCAATTGAATGGGGGCATATGAAATCTATTGTATTGAAACCCCTAGGTTTCTCCAAAGGTATGACTTTAGTTAAATGCTTTCAATACATTTATGGAATGGTTTGTCATCTTCAAAAAGGGGGAGATTGTTGACTCAAGGTCAATTAGGTAAATGTTGACTCACGTCTAAATTGACTAAACTTGTGTTTTGATGATGACTAACCATTCCACATATTGGTGTCTAATGCCTCTACTTGAGTGATTTCAGATTAGGTGTAGACACACTCCAAATGCCCTAACTTGCGCATCTCAAATTGGAGAAAAGACAAGTCAAAGTCATACAAGTGCATATTTTTGTAATATGATGTGTATCCATTAGAACCATGTTGTAAATCACTTGTAATGATTGTATGACTTGTAATTAAGCTTAGAAAAATATCAGGAACACTTAGATCGAAAATTAGAGCACTTTAGATGCAACTTTGAAAATTGATTACAAGCACTTTGTCGGTCGAATTTCCCAGCCTGAAAACTTGACCGATCATCCTTGATCAATTTTCTGGAGATTGCATCGGTTGAGTTGTGTTTACACAGAACTCGACCGATGGAGTAACTGATCAAATCAATTTTCATTGGTCGGTCGAGTTTCCTCAGGACAAACTCGACTGATGGTCTGAATATCGTCTTTGTCTTTTACTCTATCGGTCGAGTTACCCTTATAGAAACTCGACCGATTGCACTGTACAGAAAAGTGCATAAAAGTGCTTCTAGCCGTTGTGGAGTTGCAACAAGTGAAAATAGATCTGTTGCACACCACAAAATGACTAGTTTTCGGCCCCAAGTGTTCCCAAAGGCTAAGAGGCATCCCCAGCTATAAATAGGACCCCTTGGGCTTCATTCCAAGGTTGAGCATTCATTGCAAACTCTATGTGTGGTTCCTATTCTATAGTTGAGTGCTTCCTACAGCCTCCTCTCTCTCTCTAAGCTTAATCACTTGCTACATCCATTAGAGTGAGTAGGAAATGTGTAAGAGAGCTAGTCCTACATGTATATCTTGTGAGGCTCTCACTTCCACCACCTCCCTTTCTATCTTTTCAATCATGAAGATGAAGGTTCTCTCTCTTGTCCAAGAGAGGTGAAGAAGAACAAGGGAAGTAGTCCCTTGGTGAAGATCAAGGCTGAAGACTTGGAGCTAGAGTGGGTAAGCCCTTGAGAAGGCAGAAGACTCAAGCTCAAGTGGGTAAGACCTTGGTGGAAGCTTCTCCGAGTAAAGGTGAAGTCAAAAGTTGAAGATCCAAGAAGAGTGGGTGATCCCTGAAAGGATGAAGACTTGTGCTAGAGTGGGTAAGTCCTTGGAGAAGGCCGAAGACTCTTACAAAGTGGGTAAGTCCTTGGTAAGGTTGAAGACTCTTTGTATTGGATAGGTAAGTCCTTTGTTTGGTCATGTATTGTATGTCTTATGAATGAATATAAGAGTGCAATAGTTTGGAAGTCCTAGAGGTTGACCTCTCTAGGCAAGTGGACTGACACACTTCTAGTTTGAAGTGTGGAACCACTCTAAATAGCTTGTCTAATTGGTGCATGCTCAATTCCTCTCTCCCTTGTTATGTATGTTTTAGTTGCACTCAAATTACCTAGTTAGCAACCTTATCTTATCATATGTCTTGAAGGTTTAATGAGTTTTGTTTAAGTGCTTTCAGCTCTATTTACCCCCCTCTAGAGCATCTAATCACCCATCTAGGATCCAACAGGATGAAGCTCCAGTGGTTGTCCAAGGTCCGTTCTTCAAGTTTTGGATGGAGAAGATGGCTAGAAAGAAGAATTGTGTGAAAAACACCAATAAACCAACTTTGTTTTAGGGTTCCCACCATGAATTCGAGGTAGATGATGACCCATACTTACCAAACCAGCTTGGTCGTTCTCCTTCTGCTCCAAAGCTATCCTTTGGTCGGCCAAGGCAAGAAGATATGGAAGGAAACTAAGGGAAACGATCCTTTGCTTTGTTGTTAAGGATGCTTTATATATTTATGGGTATTTTCAAGGAAAGTGAAAAGAAGAGGATTATCTCCTTTTATTTCCCAACTAAAACCACTAAATCTTCCTCCATTCTTTGGCCACGTTTCCACCTTCTATCCACATGCAAAAATCCTCTATTATCCAAGGTTTAAAGGAACACATCATAATAAGTTGTATATATACAAAAGGGCCATTTGCTTAAATCTTGATTATTTTAATATCAAGATTATCTTTCCTTCTTGATCATTCAAATAAGGTGCCCTTCTCATTCTATTTGCTCTACTTGATACCAAGAAACATGATAGATCCTCTAGAGGGTATATTTTACATGTTGGACCCTAGGTTTTGGGTAAATTGCACTTTACACCGAAACTAGGTTTTAAAGCACAAGGATTGCTCTACAAGCTATATCTTGGTGCTCAAGCTTGTGGAATCCATACCACCACATCTTATTAATTCTTATGATATCTCATTATCAGAGGGACATCTTAACATGTGCAATTTGTAAGTTAACCCCTCTAATTGGGTAATTTGCACTTTAGTCCAAAATTAACAAAACAATGTTGCAACATTATTCAAAAAGGACTGAAATAGAAATATAGGTTCCTCAAAAGCCTTAATTACATTTCAAAGGATAAACACAAGCATCTAATCACTTAATTTAGTAAAACACCCAGGGTTAGTACATAACCCAGGTCAGGGATGTTACAGTCGTGAATAGATTGGATACAACATAGAAAATTCCAAATATAAGATGAGAATTAAAAGATAATCATGAATTCACCTAAACACAATGTCTTTTTGTTGTCGACGCTAGGGTAACACCCAAACAACAATGCTCTAAACTGCAAGGTTACTTTCTCTTAATGTTCATTGTATCTAGATTGTGAGCTTGTCCACTCATTGCTATTATTGAAAGGTAAAAGTATACTAATGTAAAAATGAAAAATAAAGTTATATTTGTTAATGTTTAAGTCAAATTATATGAGAATTCAAGGTCTTATGTGGCATGCCTTATTAATTTGCACAATGAGCTATGACAAATGTTCATTATAAATTATGCCAATTTTATTATACCAAGTCAGGACATCAATATTACTGTACATCTATATTTGGACATGTCAATAGGTCAATATCTTAAGAGATAGCCATATGGTGTTTTCTCAAATTGTAGTTTATAAGCTCAAAGATTTCATAAATTTCTTTATTTGGAAGTTTTAGCAGGATTCTTTCCAAAATATTTTTATTTATTTCCAATATATCTTATTGAAGTCTTTTAGTGGTATTTTATATCTAGGAAAACAAACCTTAACTATCAAGTAATATATAAGTGTATATGGTACTTTCTAGCTACGTTCAAAAAGTAGTTTTCTTTTCAAACAATATCTTAGAATATTTGTATATGCGATGTTTTCTCCAACACTAGGCTTTTTGGTTAATGAATAAGATTGTATAAAACTAATAAATGTTTATCTTAGTGAACTAATTACTAGTCATTATATGAAAAAGATCCACAAAAGTTGGAATCATCTAGATGAAACCCTTTTTAGAATTCATACTCATTGATAACAATCAAGAACAGAACTAAAGAAATTCATCATCTATGATATATAATTTACAGTTTAATTAAAATTATGATTTATGATATATTTCCTATTTTGAGGAATGATCATAAGAGAATGGAAGATAATAGTGTGTCATCTACATGCTTGAAAGATAGGAAGTAATGGAAACCACTTTTGTCAATACAAACATATGGTAACCAGAATGACCCCCTAGATGCAAAAAAGGAGGAATAAAAAGTACTTCAAATTTGTCAAATTAGAAAGGGGGAAGTCTAACTAATTCATTCTTCCATAGCATGTAGATGCAACACAATTTTAACAAAATCCACCAATGACTCAAAATTATATATTAGAAATACTATAATATTTATTTCTTTATTTTATAAATTTATAAAATGAAAATATAACCTCATGATCATTTTCATATGTGAGGATTCATTTTATCAGAAGAACTCCTCTATTGTAGAACTTCTCCTCTAGTGTTTGGTGATTGTAGGTGCAACACATCATACATGATCAAGATTACAAATCATGTCAGTGTAAGTATAGTTTGTTCTCTAGGTCCTTGGATTGAGACCCAACACAAGCACTACATTCACAATGTTACAAATATCAATGGTTGCAAGTCGAGGGCACGAATCTTCTTCTCCTAAAAACATGATATGATCTATTTGTGACCACTATAAGAGAGAATTAATCCCATTCACATGAGAATTTGACCTTTGAGATTTCAATATACCATGTACAACATATCATATATTATATATGATAGGTATTACTTGCCATATTTGTTGTATATATTGCAAAAAAAAATACAACAATTAGTAGTAAAACCTTATGAATCATGTGGGAATTTTTGTTTTACACAAATATGAAATTGTATCAGTATTCAAGAAAATTATTGTTTTCTTTTAATATGTAAAGTAACGATATCATATAAATTGTACATATATAATATTCATGCCAGAAAATTCAATCAAAAATGTGATACAAGGTATGAAATATATTAACAAGTTAGATAATGATACCATGTTCAAAATAGTTCTCCTTAATTTTGATGTCGTCGACATTATTGTAATACCATTCGTATGAATTATGGTTATGTGAGGACCGCCTCTCAAATAGAGAAAGCTCTAACTTGGGGTGGAAGACTTCACTGGTCATTGATAACCTTCATTGTCTACTAGCAACAAAGCAAGTGTTTTTCATCTTCAGGTTAGTTTTGCATATTTTATGATAATGATGTGATAAAAAACCAAATATACACTCAATCATGATACTATCATTGTGTAACTTCTATCGTGTGATACTATTTTTTCTCTTTTATAAAGAACCAGGAGTGTCGAACTGAAGTTCAAAAAATGTATGACGAGATAATGTAGTTATAATATATCTATTTGATGTTAAGAATAGTTTCTGACTCTTGTTATTTACCAATCAAATATTGGCACGTGAGAAAGAAATATTGCCAATAGTTATTATCACAGTTACACAACATAATTAATCGAGACAAAGCCTAATTTTGCACTACATGAATATTTGTATAGTGTAAAAGATGAAAAAGTTGAAAACCAAACTAATAGACTACATGACACTAAGATAAGAATGCAGCACAAAATGGGATAATTTGTGAGCAACAACAGATAGGGATGAAAACTTTGGTAGAATAGTACGTCATAATTATTTCTATCATGATATGCCAATGTAAAGAAATAAAAATATGTAAAATCTTGAAACAAAATGGGATATGTATGTTTGTTCTTATTCTTAAATAACTTATTAACACGCATAAAAGGGAATGCCCGCGTGCTAAATTTTGAAGATTGAATATTGTTCTGCTTGCTTACTGTACATGAGAAACCTTATAAGTAAATAGTATAATTTGTATCTCATTTTGACTTTTTGTAGAAGGGAATGAGTTCCATTTATTTTTATAAATCATAGTCGATTCAAATAAAAACACAATCATTTTTCTCTGGAAAAGATAATAACAAGAACCCATTTGTTGGCAAGCCCGACAAATGGTACAAACAAAGAGGTTGATTACTTGAAGAACTGCATATATACTTTGACTCTTGACAGTGACTGCAAGACACAAGTTTGTTTTGAATAAGTGACATGTGTACCTACAATAGGGAAGTAAATTTGAGTCACATAAAACTCGTCAATGCCTGAAGGGTATCTGTTTTTTAACCAAATATTTGTTTCAATGAGAACTAAAATATTTTTTATTCATAGAAACGAATGTTCATATTCTCGTGAGTCCACCAATATGATTTAGACTTCACTAGTAACCACTAATGACTATATATGTTACTATGCTGCATACGGTACATATGATGGTATTAACCAATCTATCATAAGACATATGACTCTCTAACTATTAAGATTATAAAAATCAGTCCACCCCATTGGTAAATTAGACAGTTCTCCGTATTATTGCATGTAGTGTTACATCTCACCTAGCATGCGACTTATAAGAGTCCAGTCATGATTTCCAAAGACAAGAGCACTACTTGGCGCTTGAACTTTGGACCTTCCTCTGCAATACATACGCTTGGACTTTGGACCTTCTGTTAGATATATTTTGATTTTTAATTACTATTTAAGCAATACTTTCGATATATGATAACAATTAATCTTATCGATAAAAAAGAATAAAGAAAATTATATTTTAGAAGAGCCTGTAGGTGAAGACACTTCACAAAGTCTTTGTTGTTAAGACAAAATTTGTCGCTCCTACACGAGCTTTGTCAGTTGCTTGCCTCTCAGATTCAGTCACCCCAGCTCAAGTACTGTCTCATGGTGTCAGCAAGAGTACAATTTTGAACAGTCCTATAGTCCTCGAAATGTCATCAAAAACCAAGTCATAGTTTGCACACTAAGATGCACAACAATGAGTAGAGAACAAGAAAAGAGATAAGCTGGAAGAAGGTGATCTGATCAGACTAATGTAAGGTGGTGGAGGCCACACACAACAGCAGTAGGCAGAGAAAAATTCTCACACACAATAATTCTCTCGCACTCAACTATTCACAGTAGGCAATTGTATTTCTAGATGTCTTTTTCTTTGTTTTGATGTGCTAAACATGGCTCAAATTCGTCAGTTTTATAGCTGGACGCAGCCACACAAATTGGAAAACAAACAATAAATTTTTTTCAACAATTATCTTGGGTATGAAAGTCTCCAAATAAATAGTTTATTTGATGCACCAAAATGGAACCGAGGGGACATGGACCAACCTTCTAACGGCTAATGAATCTGGATGGAAAAATAAGAGGATTTGATTCGAAGGAATTTTTGGTTTTTGGGTGGCTTAAGATAATTATTTTTCTAAGACAATCAAAGAATGAAAAATTGTGCATGTTTAGATTTTCAAATAATAAAAATAAAACACAAATAAATAAAATAAATATTTTTTTATTTATTAAAAATACTAAATTACACACATGAAATGAATTGGATTGGGCAGAACGGGATGGGGCGGGGCGGGGTGTGATGAGGCGAGGTGCGTACTTGCATGTGTGTGTATGTTTTAATTCGTCAAAGCACAATGCACCAATCAGAGCCCAATCAGCCTTAAATTCAAAGCCCCCAAAAAAGCTCACAAGCCTTTGGTCTCCTCTCCCATTTAAGAGGATCCCTCTTACTTCTAAAGTAAGCAATGTGGGACAAAATATGGTTGAGAGGTTTTGAAATACATGGATGGAATACAACATTCTCCAAGATATTTCAAACCTAAAAAAAATTAAATAACAAAAGAAAAGTGACTAAAATTATATCTTTTAGCATAGGTAATTTGTGACTTTGAACCTTACCTAGCAATAGTTCATTTAAATCAGGAGAGACATGGTAGACTACATCTTGAATTAGACTCTCTAATTTGGATTTCAATAAACGGTGTAAAACATAATGAGGACACAAGTACTTGTTCACATCGGTGTATGCATTACGGTCTTCACAACAATCCATTTTATAAGAGCTCTAGTGAGTATGGTTAACTCATATAAACCCTATCTTAGGGTTACACTCACATAGTAATGATCTACTAAGAGTGTATTGTCCGGTACTACACCCTGCCAAAATATATCCTCAACCCCGTTTAGAGAAAATGTTTTTCTTATCTAAGACAACCCCAAAGCATAAATGTCTTAGTGAAGTATCAAAATTAAAACTTCAAATGTGTACTTCTGCCAAACACATACATATATTAGTTATCCATTTACATTCCTCATGGTATGTCTAGTTTTGAGATAGTAGGTGTGACGACCATCGCCACATTAAGCGAGGTTACTCAAAACAAAACACAAGATTATCACTAATAACAATATTATCACAAAATAGAATAAATTAAAACTGATCACATGCCAGGATCTCAAGCTCAACATGACACAATTGGATACATAAACTCTTGCCACGATATCTCATTCATAACAAAAGGTATTACACTTCATTGTTCACTAGCTATTTAGCCACAACCTGTTACATATACTCATCTGCTCATGTAAACAAACTATGTATGTACAACTAAGGCGTTCATCCAAAAACTCAAACAGATGTATATCATTCATAAAATACCCCCAAGGACCTGAGTTTACAGGGATGACACACACGACTCTATGACTAAACATAGATTACATATAAATGATCCACTAGCTATAACTCTTTGTAATGTCAGTTTCAACCACACAATCTTTTACTCAGCCTGTCCGTCCACCTAAAAAAAATGTGGATCCCACGGGGTGATACCAAAGTCTCAGTGAGAGATATAACACTCTGCCAACATCTATTATAAGATCTGATAAGTTAACTACAATTTATAGTATTAACAAATAAGCAGATTCAACTAAATGATATCAACAAGGTAGTTATCATTGATTAAGTAGTTCAAGGATCTACAACTGAGCATTAGATAATCTTATACTTCAATAAGGAATATGAAGAATATGTACAACTATTATAAAATACTCATATAAAAAACACAACAAGGGGGTCATATAATGTTATTCAAATTTGACCCTAAACAATAACACTACATAGCTATGTTACATCTTTAATTATTATGCCCTGAGGATTTGAGGCATACCACTCAAATCCAACTGACCACTGCTAAGTCAAAATCGATACCATACAAGATCAATAGAACAGCCAGACTCCACGATCATCACCAGCACTACTCGTTTAGCTCGAGTCTACAATGCAGTGACATATAGTCAAACTGCAAAGAAAACAACTTATGGCCATAGTTGTAGTCCTGTAAAGACAACAACTCATAGTCAAAGTTATGGTCATGTAAAACAACTAGCATGCCTTTGTACATGGCACATCACTAGAGAATAGGCCCACTATAACATCCCAGTTTTCAAATAAAAGGAGATCGTCTCAGATTTTATTTAACATATGTACCTTAAAAAAGTTAAGAAAATGAGGGTCTTTCATGTAAATTTTCCATACAATAGTATTCATGTTATCAAAATATGAATTAAAAGATATTTAATTTATAATATTAACTATAAACTAAGACTAATTTTGATGATAAGTTGGAATGTAGGAGTTTGTCTAACTACGAAGGTTGAAGTTTCATATACGATAAGAAGTTATGCTTAAATGTCAAGTTTTGCCATTAAATGAGATTATTGTGATTTATTAGGATTGTGGAAGTTTAAAAATGATCTTGAATATATTCTAATTCTTACTAGACCATGATAATGTTATGCTTTGAGAAACACTGAATGAGTTTTTTTTCATATCAGATGAATTATTTTTAGGCAACTTATACAACATTTTCTATTATATTTAATTGGAATTGAGCATGGATCATTTGCAAGTATTATGTAATATTTGAGGTTGTATATGCAAGGACTGAGTTTTGGAATTTCTAAAGATTTCTAGATATTAGTTGGCAAAAGATAGATCTGAGTCATCTTTGAAATTTTGAAGTTCTATGATTCATAAATCTAGTAGATAAGCTTGAGGAATTGGGACATCAGTCAATAATTTAAACGATAGATGTAAAGTTTCATAGTAGTCAAAAGTGTTTAAATATAGGATAATGTGGGGGAAAATGTTATCCACTTTTCCAAAAAAATAAAGATGGAAACCTCTCTATGCCCTTTAGTTAAAGGAGTTATTTTAGTGTTTGATCTATTGATATATATAAAAAGGAAAAGGATTTTTAGGTTTCCAAAATTTAGATGATGAGAGTCAGGTCTACCATATGTTTGTGGCGGCCGTAATGTGTTTATCCACCAACATGTGGGCTTCCCTAATTTTTTAGATAGACCTGCCAATGTTCGACTACCACCAACGTGGATAGAAGAAGGTCATGGCCCTGCTTTGAGAGACCCGCGTCGGTTAGAGGGTGATCGGCCCAAATCACACATCCGGAAGGGAGGCGGATTCATAAGGAATCAAACCTTTAAATTTATAACCCGAAACCTTCAAGGACCCCCACAACTTTTATTACGGGGTCGAAGTAGATATACAGGGTCGAACACATGGACGTGGTGACGTTTAGGACGCTTGAAATTTCACTCTTGAGTCAGATAAGCCAAGACGTTAGTCGATAAAAGTATGGGCTAGAACTAGTCTAGTGGGTTGTCACGAATTAAAACAAAACAAAGAAAAGAAAAGAAAACAGAGTCCGCGGGATTCTACTAAATCAGAGAGAAGGAGTTCCTAGCTATGTAACCGCAAGTTGGGCTGTCTATGCACCCGTTCTCAGGCGTAGACAACCCTCAAACACCTCAGCAAGCAACCTACGTTCAAACATAGCACACACTATGGTATCTATTCCCGTGGGGTCATCCCACTCGCTCTTGCATAGCGTGACTAAAACCCATCGATGATATGCAACCTCTCTCGAGGATGACAAATCAACATCCTCGAATATTCTAGATACCCTCTCAAGTCTAGAATATTCTGGGATGTTAGGAACAAACAACCTCGAACCGTCCTCCTTTCAGATTCTGATCCAAACTATCTTATCTTATCTATTTCTACAACGAATATCTCGATACAGTTAGAAATAGCAGTTCAAGCAAGAAACAGATCAACCAAACTAGAAATCATAACCAGAAAGAGGAGATAGAACATAAAGCATGCTAGATCTGAAATAAGACTACTTGCTTAAGGTAAAAGTACATAAACATGCCCAAAACAGGCTACATAGCCAAGAAGGAGCTCAACTAGCCATGGACAAGCATAGTTTGCACTGAACAAAGATGGAAAAACATTGTATGTACAGAAACCAAGGGGGATAGAAGAATAAAGGAGAAGAAGAAGAGATTTAGCCCATAGAGGAGAGGTGACTCTCACTCCCTAGCCTTCTTATAGGCTGGATATCATCCTTGGGCCGTCCTCCTTAATCTTTTGTACTCCTCGACCTCCTTTCTCTCTAGATCCACCCTGAACAACAGCTTAGTTGGTGGAATGGGCGTGGAAGATGATGGTGTAGACGTTCTCCTTCTCTTGAAGAAGATGGTCCTCAGTCTTCTCTCTCCTCAGCTTATGCTTTTGGAGATCTAAGACCGGAGGTGGAAGATGGCGGGGGGCGGAAGCACGCTAAAAAGATGGGCGTAGAATGAGAACTTCGGCCTTATCAGACCTCCAGACTCTCCCACGGGGCTCTGGGAACCTCACTGGGTCAGAACCAACAACTGGAAAACTCCCCAGATCCGAACAGGCCGATGGAACTTCCACAAGGTGTGGAACCCCTCTCCAGGTTACGGGGGGTGTGTATTTATATGTGAAATTGTCGAGGTATAGATCGAGACCACAATCTGGCTCCGTTGAGGTGCACCCCACGGTTGCGGTCGTAGTCACGGAAGATGTACCTCAGTCACGGTCGAAGTCGCGGTCACAGTCTAGGAGGATGTACCTCAGTCGCGGTCGAGGTTTTTTCTTCTTGTCCACTATCGCGGTCCAGGAATATGTACCTCGATCATGGTCAGTTCATCAGTGGCGGTGGTGGCTTGGATAGAGGTCGAGGTGTATATCCAGACCGCGGTTGTGGTGGAGTCAAATACCACAGTCGCGGTTGGGGTGAGCGTGAGTACCACGGTCGCGGTCGGGACCCTGAGGACCGCGATCACGGTGTAGACTTAGCTGCTGCAAAAACATATGGATTTGGGGAGAAATCATGGAGAATAGATGTCTTTTCAGGTTCGGTTTCTGCAAGTTCCAAAATTGGCTAGTTGAGCAACATTTATCTAGGAAAGGACATAAATTACTAGAAGATAAGAAACATGGGTTATTTTGGGTAAATTAATGCTATAGTAACACAAAACCATAGATATATGCTTAGCAAATACACGTAAATTTGGGTGTTATTAACTACCTCAAGCTTAAAACTTTGCTTATCCTCAAGCAAGACTATGCTCAAAGAACAAAAAGATAACATCCAAATTAAGCTTGGCGAAAAAATGTTGCTAAGAAAAATAGTTTAAAACATCAATTCTCCCAATCCATGACATTTGAGAACAAACCCCTACCAGTCGAGCACAATCCTGCCAAAGTAAGATCAAAGAGCAAATAGGCAAGATTAAGCTAGTCCACTGTAACCTGTCAATACTCATGAGGGTTTGAATCATAATTATACAACATAAAAGCATTGTCACAGAGATGATCACGCAGGTGATGAGCAATGAGCAATCATCATGTATCATGTAGACCAATCAGGGACAACATGCCTCTCACTTATTCATGTCCTAAGAAATAAAGCAAAAAGACTCTAATGACTTCTGAGGATCCTGATCTGCTTCAGGTTTGGTTCATATAATGAGCAACAATCCCTATAGTCTGAGCCAGTTGGCCCAAAGCAGTGAGAAAAACTCCTCATACTGCGCCCGAACCAACCCTGCTACTGAGATGATCTCATAGGTCTTCTAGGGGTTCCTAGTGACTCTCTAATGAATTTTTGGAGTGATACTACCAAGCACGACATACCCGCGTTCATGAGTGCAGTCATACACCGACTGAGCATCATCCTCAACTCTCCTGAAAGAGAAAACAAGCGCTCACTTATTCACACTCAGGCTTTTATTTTCTGCATTCTAATTTATAGGTCTGGGTGAGAACTCTTTTGATATTTTTGGGATTTTATGGTCGGCCAAGCCTCTTTTGCAAAATTTTTTATTTTTCATATTTTTGACTCAATATAAGGTGAGACGACACGTGTCAAGGAAAACATTTCAACTTGATTATGGTTCAAAACTCATCATGATCTGTTTGACACATGTGTGAAAAGTAGCAATTATGATTGAAGGATCCTTAGAATAGAGGCAAGCTTGTGAAACCGCAGCTAGGAGTCTTTGATCGTACTTTAGCTCATTCCAACAATCCTTTACCTTGGATTTGTCATTCACAACATAGATCAAGGGAACAAAGTTTTAAGCTATGAAAAAGTCACATAACCTTAGATTTATTACCAAAGTTAAGGAAAGAGTCAATGAGCAAGTCAAGCAAAAGATCAAGCAATTTAAGATGAAATTTTTTTAGCATAAAGATAAGAATTTAGTTCTAAGATTTGTATTGCATGGCCTTAATTGCAAAGCTACAAATTACAAAAGTGATTTACACCTAAATGCATTAAGTAAACATGCATGCGTGAAGAATGAAGAGGTAGAAGGGTGAATAGCCTACCACCCCAAGCCTAAAATTTTTCTCATCCTTGACCAAGACCTAAGCTTAGTATAGTAGGGTGGGAATGCATGGAAGTTAGGGTGGGAAATCTTATTAAAGTCCTAAAATGATGCATGTATGCAAGGATATATAAAAGCGGTTAGAGGAAAGAAACTAACTAAGAAAGACCATGAAAAACAAAATTTATTTTAACAAAAAGTAGAAAAGAAAGGGGTAAGAGAAAGGGGGTGGCTGCCCCACGATACTAACACTGGGATCCTAAATCCTAAGTTTTGGGACCAGTGTCACCTGTGTCTTGTCAAAGGGATCCACCACATAATAGGAGTAGAATAGGCAGAGATGTGGGCCCTTCCGAGTCTGAAGAAGAGGAATAAAATCTGGTGACTCGTTGAAGTCATCTCTGTGCTGGGGTTTACTTGAAGTGTACTGGGATGAATTCTTTGGCAAATCATCTTCAGGGTACCTTCCAAGATATGAATCAGAATAGGAAGGCCCTAGGATGTCGACACATGATGAGACGAAGGGGAGTGGTTGAATGTCTTCTGGGGGACTCATCTCATCTCTCTATATCTTTAAACTTGAGGTTGGATGCTCTGATAAACTTTGATTTACAATCTGAGTCATCCAATCATCTTCTAAACAAGAAGTATCCCCAGAAGAATCTGTTTGTAGTTCTACCACCCCATGCTTGTCGCCTTCTTTGGGGTCCAGGGTGTCTTCATGCTCAACAACCATGTTGTAGTGGATTGTCCATCCTGCTCCATTGATGTCCACCAAGCCTTTTAAGGGAATGGTGGTAAATGTCAACTCATGATGCTCTAACTCGTCGTCATCAGTATATGCACTGCTCCAATTTGAGCAGTTGTCGTCGTCGTCATCGAACAAATTGTTCCAAACCATGATTGGTGTACTACTCAAGGCTAAGTGACAAGTCTCAATGTGAGAGCTATCACTCTGGTCTGGATCAATGTCTGACTCAGGTTCCTTAAACCATCCTCCTGGCTATGAGGTTGTTTGGCTATTATAGTGAGGACAATAGTCTTCATCATTGTCATCATAAAACCAGTCATGCGCGTGGCTTGTATTTTCCATTGGTTGATCAACTGAGTCATCTGGATAGAATGAATGGCTTTCCCAGGTGGGTTGGTCTTCATAGAAAAATCTTGATGAATCCACTGATGGTCTGAATCAGATGGTAGGATAAAATCCACTTCAGGCCCAACGGAATGGTTTTGATGACTGTAATCTTCATTATCTTGTGATGGCATTTTCAACCAAATTGTAAGCAGATCAATGAGCTCTTGGAGCCTCCTTCCCTGTTCAACATCTTTATCATGAAGATGTTGTACTTGAGCAACAATGCTTTCGAGACCCGTCAATTTTGCCATACACATTGACGTGTATTTTTCTACGCGCTTAAATGCAAGTATACGCGTCGAGTAATATAGGCCTTGTGAGGCCCGAGTCGAACTCAGGGATACGTGAATTATTGGAGACTTCTACTAACTAATCGCAATCAGCTAGGCCGATTAACAAAGTAGGGTTTTGTTGTTGAAATTAAAAGAAAATAAAAATCAAACAAAGAAAACAATCGATTAAAGGTTAATTTAATCAATTCAAAGGGATATCTTTAGGATGGCAGTTTCACCGCGGGTCAACATTGTATTAGGTTTCATATAATTCCTCACACTTCTCTCTCTCTCCGGGTAGTGGCCTGAATATAGAATTACCCACTGTCGTGGTGTAATTCACTACTTAGGTTTAGGTTGATTCCACCGTCGTAGTAATCATTCCCCTAAACTAAGTGCATTATAAACGGTCCCTCAGTTCCCACCATTAATTTTACAACTCCTTTGTCAAGGGTTTTATTAATTAATGTAGATTTCGTCTCTTTTCAACCGTTAATCCTTCTGTCGAAATGATTAAGGGCATTAAATTATTATTATGGTGATCAAACATAACAATAGAAATGGAGAAAACGAATCTATACCACGGATTTGAGAGAGAAAATATGAATTATCAATATAAAAATGTCATACAATGTATTCCTGGGCTACTCCCGGTCCTAAAGATTGAGGGTTTTAGCCTCTCATGTTCATCTCACACGAATACATGGTAGAAATAGGGGATTTCATAAGAAAAACGTGAAACAAGTGGGAAAACCCCTGAACGGAGAAGAAACGGTAGATCCTTGGCGTAGAACACGAGCTTCCCCGCCTGTCGGTGGTGGAAATCGTCTTCGGCAGCGTCCGAATCACCTGGGATGAGCTTCTGGCCTCCGTTCTCCTTTTTTTCTCCTTCCTCGGCACTCGTGCAATCCAAAAAAATGAGATCCTCCCCTCGTCTGGGCGGCCGTCATTAGGTATAAGTCCCTAATTAGGTCGTCAAATAACAACAGCCGTCCGATCGAGATCAAAACAGATCCAACGCATATCTGCCGGCCTCGATACCATCGACGCGGGTCGATGGTATCGACCCAGCGGATTAGCGGAAGCTTTCTTTTCTTTTGATGTGAGCGCCTGTGGTCATCTCGATACCATCGACGCGGGTCGATGGTATCGACTCTCTTTAGCGTCAGTTGTTGTCGTTTAGCGACGCTGTAGCTCTCCATGTGTCGATGGCATCAACTTGGGTCGATGGTATCGACAGTTTCCTCGCCAGCAACCTGAAGGGATGTCGATGCCATCGACTTGGGTGTCGATGGTATCGACTCTGTGCTGCTCTTCTCGGCTGGCAACCTGTGGCTTGGTCGATGGTATCGACTTCCGTCGATGGTATCGACGGAAGCAGATACTTGTTTTTCCTGAAATTTCACAACAAGACCAAGTAAATCCACACAATTTATAATAAGATGATAAATAATGCTCAAAATAGTAAAACAAAGGGGATTTGATATAATATGATGGCAAAGGCCAAATTAAGTGAATTATGCAATATTATCCATGAAAATGAGTAATTAAGGCATAAAACACATATGAAATAGGTCTATAAATGCGACTCAAAATCATCGCATCAAACTCCCCTAAGCTTAAACATTGCTCGCCCTCGAGCAACTAATCCTTAGAATAGAATTGCAGATGTCAACTAAAAATCAACACATCACCCCACATCCCATGAGACTCCCACTGGACGTTCTCAAACCGGCCTTTCCTAATCACAGAACAGTAATTACCCTACAGGCGACAATAATCATCAATAAGAAAAATTATCCTTCAAACCGATGAACACTATCACATAAGGCAGATAACATAATAAAGTTCGCCGATTCAACATTTGTGCATCTTGTGATCGCCTACACTACGTTGCTCGCCCTAACTACCATCTACATGGAAGCAGTTCTCCTGATAAACATGAGTGAGGAGAAAATCACAGTGGCCTACCAATCCGAGCAACGAGTGGATGGAATGGTTGGTTCGTGAAAGAATTTTTTTTTGAAGTATTACACAGTTTCAACATGCACATAACAAAATGTCCTAAATGATGCAAATGCACATTGAAAATGCCCTAATGCTTAAAATTGGGTGGAATGATGCATGCACTAACCTTCCACCCCAAAATGAGATGGAAATCTAATTAAGCCACATCATGTACTCAATTTCCCTGTTATGCAAGTGATATCATGTTCCTTTCTCCCTCTTATTCCATTTCCTTCCAAATTCTCTTTTTTTTCTTTTCTCAATTTTTTCAGATTTTCATAATTTTTTCTCTTTCTTTTAGCCCACATATCCATAATTGCTTAGAGATACATGTATAAGGCCATTTTCTTCACAATTGGAAATCTTTGCATTATTTCGAGGGTATGGAAAAGTTTAGATCACTTTTTAGGAAAAACTGAGGTACATGGTGTACTTAAGCATGAAAATCATGAAAGTCATGAGTGCAACTACATGGCATGCACCTAAAGGTAGTGTGCATGAATCACTATATATTTTTTTGTTTCATGCAAAAGTATGAAAAATTTCAATGCAAGTCCTATCTAAATGCTATGCACGCAAAAGGAATTAAAACTGTACTTTACTTCCAATTCTTAGGTGGATTATGGAAAAATGAAGTGGAATGATCACAAGATTAGATGACTGAACCTTAGAAGAGTACTATGTGTCCCTCCTTACTGACCTGTGTATTAGTTCAAAGGGTTCTCTCTCTTATATCCAATTAAGGTCTCATTACCATTTGATTTGGTTAGGCTCAAACAACCGTTACTATCCACTGTTCATGAGTCAACGGGGGTATGGGTGTGACATATTGCTTTAGAGTTGACATAATCAATCATTTCCATAGGACAAGTTTCCCAAGGACAACCAAGTCAAGCTATCCAAAAGACACAAAAAATTTAAATTTTTAAATTCCCTTAAAATTTCCCATGAAAACAGCGAGATGACAATTTTTAAGACATCCACGGTTACACAAGATAGATGTGGATCCTAAACAATAACTAAAATTGCAAGAACAAATAACAAAGCAAAAACTAAGAAAACAACAAAAGAAAAGATAAAAGATAGAGCTGTTCCAGCCACCCCCCTAAGCCTGAATTCGACTATGGCCTCATAGTCAAAAACCAACTTAAGGGTGGAACAGTGATACCCTGATCAATCCTGCGGAGGCGGTGGTGGGTATTGTGGTGCCGTAGGATCCCAAGACGGGTACTCCCCCTGGAAGCTTGGATCATATTGGGTCCTCGGCGGAGGCTGTGGATAGCCTCCAAAGTAATCTCAACTCCAATAATGGTTGAAGAAGGGCTCCTGTTGCGTCTCTATCCGCTGCAACCGGTTGTGTATTTGCTCTTGGTTGGCGAGGATGAGCCGCTCGTTCTCGAACATAGCCCGTTGATTATCAAGTACCCGGCTCGTAGTCTCATGAATGCCGATATACATAGCCATGTGCTGCTGCTGAGTCTGTTGTATATCCTGCAGCATCGTGTACATTCCCTGCATGGAATAGGGATCCTTGGCTGGCTGCTCGTGCTGTGGTGATGGCGGCAGGGGCTGAGATGATGAAGATGCACCCGTATGCATCCTAGGACGCTTCCGTGGTGCCACACGTGCACGAAGAGGTGTGAAAGCCTCCTCTTCCTCCTCAGCCTCGCCTCCTTGCTCGTCATCACCGCCTTCTTCTTCATCGGACTCGATGGCTATGATCGGCCACCGGAAGTGCTGGGCTCCCTCGATGTGGAAGACGGCGTCCGGCAGTGCGCACTCCTGATAAGCTTGGTTGACGTGGCAATGTGCGTACGCCAACCCATCCCGGAGAAGGATAAGGTTTGAACGGTGCAAGTGTTGCACGTTCACCTTACTCTTTGTGGAAATCGGAGTCATGGACTGGAAATTCAGCCCCAAGTAGTGCGCCAACTTGGTGATGAGCCCACCAAAATGGATCAGAGCCTTCCTTGTACTCCTCTTCACCGCCAGGACGCGCTGCAGAAAGAACTCACCCCAGTTGCATTCTTGTCGCTTCGGGAGCATGTAGAGGAAGAAAAGATCGCTCTCCTGAAACTTGCTCAATGCCAAATCGCTCCGAGCAAAGAACGTAAGGCTCAACATCCGGTGTAAGATCCGGACGAAGGGATGCTCGAAGTCCTCTACCACACCATTATGGTAGCTCACTGTCTTTCCCGCCGGCACTGTGACTAGCTCGGCGAAGATCTTGTCGTAGTCGGTGCGGGAATCTGGGCGTCGGTGATCATGTTGGGAGTGGTTCCAGTTAAAGATGTTGTTGAACTGCTTAAGAGTGATGTTGTAGTTGATGTTGAAAAGCTGGAAGGACACCCTCCCCTTGATCCACTCACGGTCCGACGCCACCACGTCGTTGGGTACGATGCAGACGTCGAGGGACGCCATAAACTCCGCCACCAATTCCTTGTAGGTGGGCCATTCGCCAAAGAACGGCTGCCCATCCGCATGGCGCTCCAGCTCGCCTGTCCTTATGCTGGTGTGGCGTGCTTGACCCTTCAGCACATAGGCCAAGTTGGCCTCGAATCCCAGATCACGGATCATTCCCCAGTCCACATACCGGGTCGGCTCGATCTTCCGCTTCATGATCTCCTCGTAGACCTTCCTCGCCTCCATGGAAGGATGCATTAGGCGTGGGCGAGAGACGGAAGCGGTTGGGGGAGGAATGAACTCCTCGATCTCCATAGGGTGTGCGCTTGAGGATGACGCTCCGGTGACATGCACCATGGTTGCGAGAAGATGGGATTAGAAGAAGAGAGCTCGGGGAAGATGGAGAAGAAATTCTCCGCTCGGTGAAGATCTTCGCTCGATGTCACTTCTCTTCAGTTTTGGAGGGCTCGGGGGAGTGCTCGACGCAAAGGAGGATGCTTGCTCTGAAGGCGTGACGTCAAATGACGTTGCAAGTCTCCTTAAATAGACTTGGCCGGCGCTACTATCGACCCGTCGATACCATCGACGCGGGTTGATGGTATCGACACGTCTCGTGGGTATCCGCCTCCCTCGCGAGTATCGACGACTGACGTTTGCTGGATTGAGAAACCCGGATTGCTGACGAGTCGATACCATCGACGGAAGTCGATGGTATCGACTCAACACCCGGATCGCTGACGTGGCTGTTGCGATCGTCGTCGATGTCTGTGTGCGGATCGGTGACATTTTCATCGATACCCTCGACGGTGGTCGATGGTATCGACTTGCTTTTATTGCGACACCGTTGTTTTGTTGCATTCAACCTGTGATGATGTCGATACCATCGACGAGGCCATCGATGGTATCGAGTTGACTGAGCAAAAGTCGTCTGAACTTCTCCAGAGATCTCAATGGTATCGACTGGGGTGTCGATACCATCGACACTTTTATTGCAACCTGCCTGTGACCATGTCGATACCATCGACGGGGGTGTCGATAGTATCGACGCAGTGCGATTTTTGCTGGTGTCAACCTGAACCCATGTCGATACCATCGACGGGGGTGTCGATGGTATCGACCCTGCCTGTTCCTGCACATTTAACAAACGGATCAAGGTATCTTTTTTAAACTAAAATCTAAACAAAATAAAAGCAATCGATGACTCGAATTACACTATCCTACTGTACCTATGATTGGGTTGCCTCCCAATAAGCACCCTTGTTTAGCGTCTTAGGCTAGACGTCTTCCCATTATCTCATTCATGCACAAGTGAAATGAGTTTGACCTCATTCACTTTCCTCTTGTAATTCTCACCAAAATACAACTTCAAGCGTTGCCCGTTCACCAAGAATGTGGCATCTCCATCACGCACAAGAATCGCTCCGTGCGGTTTCACCTCCTCCACTATGAAGGGTCCACTCCACCGGGATCTCAGCTTCCCAGGATGCAATTTGAGACGGGAGTTGAACAATAGAACGCTGTCTCCTTTCTTGAACGTGCGCATCTCAATATGGCGATCGTGGATCAGCTTTGTGCGCTCCTTGTAGATGCGGGCATTCTCATATGCCGTCATGCGGAGCTCATCCAATTCATTCAATTCAAACATCCTTTTCTTCCCGGCCTCATCATAGCGCAAGTTCAGCCTTCTTAGCGCCCAATGGGCCTTGTGCTCCAGCTCCACTGGAAGATGGAAAGCCCGGCCATACGCCAACCTAAAAGGCGTGGTGCCTATAGGTGTTTTGTACGCCGTTCTATACGCCCAAAGTGCGTCCGGTAACAATGCACTCCAATTTTTCCTCGTGGATGCTACGGTCCTTTCTAAAATCTTCTTGATTTCCCTATTTGATACCTCCACTTGTCCTTGCGTCTGTGGATGATATGGGGTGCCGATGTTGTGCTTGACCCCATATTTCTTCAAAAGTGTCGCAAATTTCTGATTTCGGAAGTGTGTGCCTCCATCACTTATGATCATTTGGGGTATCCCGAACCTGCAGAAAATGTTCTCTTCGACAAACCTGCACACTACATTCGAATCATTAGTCCTCGTGGGGATTGCCTCCACCCACTTCGACACATAATCAACAGCAAGTAAGATATACAGATTTGAATTTGAGGACACAAAGGGTCCCATGAAGTCAATGCCCCATAAGTCAAATACCTCAACTTCCTGAAATACATTCAGGGGCATTTCTTGTCTCCTTGAGATATTACCTGCGCGCTGGCACAAGTCACATTGCCTAACAAAATCATAGGCATCCCGGAACAAAGTGGGCCAATAAAGACCGCTCTCCAACACCTTGGCTGCTGTCCGTAAGCTAGCATGGTGTCCTCCCGTAGGCGACGCATGACAATGGTGGAGAACACTCTCGTACTCCACCTCCGGCACACACCTGCGAAGAATACCATCCCTGCACTGCTTCAAAAGAATTGGGTAATCCCAAAAATAATATCTCAGCGAATGAAATAATTTCTTCTTCTCTTGATAAGACCAATCATCCGGGATGATCCCGCAAGCCAAATAGTTAACAATATTAGCAAACCACGGTTCCTTAAAGTCAATTTTTAAAAGTTGTTCATCGGGAAAGGTCTCGGTTATGGGTATGTGCAAACCTTGTTCATCAACCCTCTCTAACCTATACAAGTGGTCAGCCACCACATTTTCAATTCCTGACTTGTCCTTGATTTCAATATCAAATTCTTGTAGGAGCAAAATCCACCTAATTAGTCTAGGCTTTCCATCTTTCTTCTCCATCAAATATTTTATTGCAGCGTGATCGGTCCACACAACTACCTTAGAACCCACTAAGTACTGCCGAAATTTTTCAAAAGCAAACACAACGGCAAGTAACTCTTTTTCCGTAGTTTTGTAGTTCAATTGAGCATCATTAAGTGTTTTGGAGGCGTAGAAAATCACAGCAGGTTTATTATCTACCCTTTGCCCCAAAACAGCTCCCACAGCATAATCGGAAGCATCACACATCAACTCGAATGGCTTTGTCCAATCCGGCGTTTGAACAACCGGAGCTGAAATCAACTTTTCTTTCAAAACCTCGAATGCGTGAAGACATTTCTCATTGAAATCAAAAACTACATCTTTTTCTAACAATTCCGATAAAGGTTTTGCGATTTTTGAAAAATCCTTGATGAATCGCCGATAAAACCCGACGTGTCCTAAAACGCTTCTCACCCCTTTTACAGAATTTGGTGGGGGTAGCTTAGAGATCACCTCAATTTTTATGGGGTCTACCTCAAGACCCTTGCTAGACACCTTGTGTCCTAGCACAATTCCTTCCGTCACCATCATGTGACATTTCTCCTAATTAAGGACCAAATGTGTGTCCTCGCATCGCTGCAATACCTTATCTAAGTTATAAAGGCATTCATCAAAAGACGCTCCATACACCGAGAAGTCGTCCATGAAAACTTCAAGACACCGCTCTACCATATCAGAGAATATGGCGAGCATGCAGCGTTGAAAAGTCGCCGGCGCATTGCATAAACCGAACGGCATACGTCGGTAGGCAAAAGTCCCATAGGGACATGTGAACGTAGACTTCTCTTGATCCAAAGGATCAATAGAAATCTGTTTGTACCCCGAATAGCCATCTAGAAAACAAAAATGCGACCGACCGGCTAGACGTTCCAAAATCTGATCGATAAATGGCAATGGAAAATGATCTTTAAGAGTTGCGGCATTCAATCGGCGGTAGTCAATGCAAACACGCCACCCTGTTACCAATCGGGTGGTGACAGGTTCATCCAAAAGATTTGTAGTGTCAGTGATTCCCCCCTTTTTAGGGACTACCTGTGTGGGACTCACCCACGTTGAATCTGATATGGCATATATGATCCCTGTAGCAAGAAGTTTTATGACTTCCTTCTTGACAACCTCCATCATGCTTGGATTTAGATGTCTTTGAGGCTGTATGACTGGCTTGGCTCCCTCCTCGAGCCGAATCTTGTGTTGGCAAAGTGTAGGGGAGATCCCCTTGATGTCCGCGACTGACCACTCAAAGGCTCCACGGTGGTTCTTGAGCACTATCAGTAGTTGCTCCTCCTCATCCGCACTCAAGTATGCAGATACAATCACTGGTAACTTGTCCTTCTCAGCTAGAAAGACATACTTCAGATGCGGGGGCAATGGCTTCAATTCCAGATCAGGCGGGCAAATGAGAGATGATTGCAGTGGTGGGGGAAGTGTACCTAAGTCTTCATAGTGCCTCGTATAGAAACATGGAAGCATTTGAAGCATTTTGGCGCACTCCTTGAGTGAAGTACTCTGCATCCAATCATAAGTGACATTTAGCAAACACGCCTCCAAAGGCAATTCCGGATATGCATCAAAAACTGAAGTAATAATCGCATCATCCTCCCACGAAGGTGGAATGTCCTCATTCTCATCATTCGGAAACCCAACAGCTTTGCATAAAGAGACAACTTTAGTTTGCTCCATAATGTCCACAGCTAAGGTCCCATTATCTATCTTGCTCATCACATGAGCCATATCCAAGAATGGCTTCCCAAGACAAAGTGAGATATTGTGTTCCACATGCTTCACCATGTTGCAATGTGCTTTTGCTTTAGTAGATGCATTGCTATTGGGCATGACCATCTCAAAGCGATCATCCGCAATGCCCAAGGTCAAGCGACCTCTCCCCATTTCCAAGATCATATCAGCTGTAGCTTGGAATGGACGACCAAGTAGTAACTCATTTCCATACTCGTCCTGCATTTCCAAGATCATATCAGCGAGCATGCAGCGTTGAAAAGTCGCCGAGGCATTGCATAAACCGAACGGCATACGTCGGTAGGCAAAAGTCCCATAGGGACATGTGAACGTAGACTTCTCTTGATCCAAAGGATCAATAGAAATCTGGTTGTGCCCCGAATAGCCATCTAGAAAATAAAAATGCGACCGACCGGCTAGACGTTCCAAAATCTGATCGATAAATGGCAATGGAAAATGATCTTTAAGAGTTGCGGCATTCAATCGGCGGTAGTCAATGCAAACACGCCACCCGGTTACCAATCGGGTGGTGATAGGTTCATCCAAAAGATTTGTAGTGACAGTGATTCCCCCCTTTTTAGGGACTACCTGTGTGGGACTCACCCACGTTGAATCTGATATGGCATATATGATCCCTGCAGCAAGAAGTTTTATGACTTCCTTCTTGACAACCTCCATCATGCTTGGATTTAGACGTCTTTGAGGCTGTATGACTGGCTTGGC
Source organism: Alisma plantago-aquatica (assembly GCA_963693085.1). Lineage (NCBI taxonomy): Eukaryota > Viridiplantae > Streptophyta > Magnoliopsida > Alismatales > Alismataceae > Alisma > Alisma plantago-aquatica. The sequence continues at coordinate 1,468,753,920 of OY856411.1, forward strand.
TCCCTCCTCAAGCCGAATCTTGTGTTGGCAAAGTGTAGGGGAGATCCCCTTGATGTCCGCAGCATTCAACGCTGCATTTACATCTTTAACAAACTTCCCATACGACGGGATTTGCTCAATTGCCTCTAGCAAAGGAATATTCACTGATAACTTCCTAAAGCTGTCCAGAAATTTCTTAAACTGTGCATCCATCTTTCTTGCCTTTGCACTATTGGGATATGGGACCGGAACGGTATGTGCCCTTTGATGAGGTGGCACATAGGGAGTTAATTTCTGTGGTTGCTCTTCAGTGGCTTGTTCTTCTTTACCATCTTCAGCTATGTCCTCAGTTTGCTCTGTGACACGTGCAGGCTGCTCTTTGATGGTTGCTTCTTCAACTGTGCCCTGCGGTGTGCTTGTGTCATCCGCCCTTGGATTCAACACTTTCTTACCGCTCCTCAATAAGATGGCCTTGGCCTGTTGGTTTCCCCCGGGAACATTGGTGTTCCCCGGAAAACCCGGATGTGCCGGCTTTTTCAAGCTTGCAATCTCGGCTGCCATTTGCGCCATGGAAGTCTCTATAGTTCTCATTTGAGCCCGTGGCTCTGCAAAGTCTGCCCAAACTGGTTCATAAATTCACCCTGTTGCTTGATTTGTTGCCCAAAAGTGTTCATCAACTCTTGATTTTACTTGATGACTTGATTGAGCAACTCCGTGCTCTTGTCCTCTGTGACCGGTGCAGGCTTGGCGTCCGGATCCTGAAGAAAGTTGTTTGGATCCTTCCATGAAAATTTCTTGTCCTTCCGCCATGAATAATCGTTGTTCCTGTACCCCTATTGTTGCCTAATGTACTTGACCTGAGCCTCATCCTCGGACTCATTGTCTTCCTTCTGCAACAACTTCTTTGCGAGAAGATCCATCTTCTCGTTCAGCTCTCTCATTGCCTTTGACTCACTGGCAACTCTTGCTTGCTCAGCTGGGCCTCTTTCTCTTTCTCCCCAAGATTGATTTCGTGCCATGTTCTTCAGTATTTCCCAGCATCTTGTATCAGTGTTATTTAAGAAGAATCCGGAACCAGCCGAGTCCAAGTTGCTTCTATCATGCTCGGAGAGAGCAAAGTAGAAGATCTTCACCTGTGTCTCCTTGTCCAGTCCATGATGTGGACATCTCCTCAACATGACTTGGAATCGCTCCCAAGTCTCAGAATAAGTTTCACCCGCTTGTTGGGTGAAATTGTGGATCTTCCGGATCATATCATTGGTCTTCTCAGGAGGGAAGAACCTCTCGAAGAAAACCTCCACCATATGATTCCATGATTCGACAAACTCATCGTCGAGGTTATGTAGCCACTCACGCGCTGCTCCTGCCAGTGAACTTGGGAACAACTTGAGATACAACGCATCTTGTGGAAATCGGTCTATCTTCACCATATCACAGTTCTCCACGAACTGGCTGATGTGGGCAACCGGATCTTCATTTTTCAGCCCGTGAAATGCGTTGGATTTGACCAAATTAATCAGTGCCGGGTTGATCTTGTATGTCGGTATGTTGATCGCCTGCTTTTTTATGGGCCCCTTTGATGCTGAGGAAGAAGACGCCTTGATCTTCTCCCATATTGTCTGTGCTTCAGCCATTTCTTCTGCTTGTTCTTGCTCTGAATAAGAATTTATATCACTTTGGTACTCCTGCTCGTAGTAGTCCTCGTCCTCTGGTCCCGGATGTGGGACCTCAGGTGTGCGATTCGCGTAGTCGGTACTACGCGTATGCACCATGCAAAGTACCTGAAATATGAAAATCGGGGTTCAGTACAATGCTTTGAACGAGTAAACACAATTATAGAGAAATATAGGAATTTTTTTTTAAATGGTTTTAAAATAATAAAAAAAAATGTGGCCTAGAGTGGCCGCTCTTAGCACTCAAAGTGCCAATAATTCGCCGTATCCCCGGCAACGGCGCCAAAAACTTGACGTGTATTTTTCTACGCGCTTAAACGCAAGTATACGCGTCGAGTAATATAGGCCTTGTGAGGCCCGAGTCGAACTCAGGGATACGTGAATTATTGGAGACTTCTACTAACTAATCGCAATCAGCTAGGCCGATTAACAAAGTAGGGTGTTGTTGTTGAAATTAAAAGAAAATAAAAATCAAACAAAGAAAACAATCGATTAAAGGTTAATTTAATCAATTCAAAGGGATATCTTTAGGATGGCAGTTTCACCGCGGGTCAACATTGTATTAGGTTTCATATAATTCCTCACACTTCTCTCTCTATCCGGGTAGTGGCCTGAATACAGAATTACCCACTGTCGTGGTGTAATTCACTACTTAGGTTTAGGTTGATTCCACCGTCGTAGTAATCATTCCCCTAAACTAAGTGCATTATAAACGGTCCCTCAGTTCCCACCATTAATTTTACAACTCCTTGTCAAGGGTTTTATTAATTAATGTAGATTTCGTCTCTTTTCAACTGTTAATCCTTCTGTCGAAATGATTAAGGGCATTAAATTATTATTATGGTGATCAAATATAACAATAGAAATGGAGAAAACGATGTATACCACGGATTTGAGAGAGAAAATATGAATTATCAATATAAAAATGTCATACAATGTATTCCCGGGCTACTCCCGGTCCTAAAGATTGAGAGTTTTAGCCTCTCATGTTCATCTCACACGAATACATGGTAGAAATAGGGGATTTCATAAGAAAAACGTGAAACAAGTGGGAAAACCCCTGAACGGAGAAGAACCGGTAGATCCTTGGCGCAGAACACGAGCTTCCCCGCCTGTCGGTGGTGGAAATCGTCTTCGGCAGCATCCGAATCACCCGGGATGAGCTTCTGGCCTCCGTTCTCCTTTTTTCTCCTTCCTCGGTACTCATGCAATCCAAAAAAATGAGATCCTCCCCTCGTCTGGGCGGCCGTCATTAGGTATAAGTCCCTAATTAGGTCATCAAATAACAACAGCCATCTGATCGAGATCAAAACAGATCCAACGCATATCTTCCGGCGTCGATACCATCGATGCGGGTCGATGATATCGACCCAGCGGATTAGCGGCAGCTTTCTTTTCTTTTGATGTGAGCGCCTGTGGTCATCTCGATACCATCGACGCGGGTCGATGGTATCGACTCTCTTTAGCGTCGGTTGTTGTCGTTTAGCGACGATGTAGCTCTCCATGTGTCGATGGCATCGACTTGGGTCGATGGTATCGACAGTTTCCTCGCCAGCACCCTGAAGGGATGTCGATGCCATCGACTTGGGTGTCGATGGTATCGACTCTGTGCTGCTCTTCTCGGCTGGCAACCTGTGGCTTGGTTGATGGTATCGACTTCCGTCGATGGTATCGACGGAAGCAGATACTTGTTTTTCCTAAAATTTCACAACAAGACCAAGTAAATCCACACAATTTATAATAAGATGATAAATAATGCTCAAAATAGTAAAACAAAGGGGATTTGATATAATATGATGGCAAAGGCCAAATTAAGTGAATTATGCAATATTATCCATGAAAATGAGTAATTAAGGCACAAAACACATATGAAATAGGTCTATAAATGCGACTCAAAATCATCGCATCACACATCTGATGGGAATCCACTGTATCAAACTGATGTTTCTGGATGAATCCTTCTTCAACAGTTTGAAGTATACTTCTACTACGATCTGCAATCTCTGTTGCTATTTGGAGTTGACGCTCCTGCTTGTCTAATAGTTGTTGGAGCGGATCAACATTTTCTTAGAGATGAGGAGTTAAGGAGGAGAGTGCGTTGACACTTTCTCCAGCTAACTCCACTGCCTTAATCAGTTCTTGATCCCATGATAGCATGGAAGTCGAGGGCTGACTGGCAGTCTCCGTTGTTGGAGCGTCTACATATGACGACGGTGGGGGTGAATATAGCTTGATAAGTTATAAGGCATGACTTTCAACTATTTTCCAGCAGTCAGAACTGTGGAAAAATTCTGGAGGACAGGTGGACAAGATGACTTGTCTTGTAGAAACAAGATCCATGGCTGAAAAAGCATAAGAAAAAGGAAAGCTATTCAGTATATATGAAAAAGTATGTTTAAAACAAAAGAAAAACTATGCATATATATACAGAATTAAAAGTGACAGAAAAAAAATCTTTTAGGCGTGTAAACGTGGAAAACCACATGCCCGACAACGGCGCCAAAAAGTTGATCGGCACAAATCGTCTATCCGGAAGGGAGGCAGATTTAGAAGGAATCGAACCTTTAAATTTATAACCCAAAACCTTCAAGGACCCCCGCAACTTTTATTACGGGGTTGAAGTAGATATACAGGGTCGAACACAGGGATATGGTGATATTTAGGACGCTTGAGATTTTGCTCTTGAGTCAGATAAGCCAAGACGATAGTCGATAAAAGTATGGGGCTAGAACTAGTCTAGCAGGTTGTCACAAATTAAAACAAAACAAAGAAAAGAAAAGAAAATAGAGTCTGCGGGATTCTACTAAATCAGAGAGGAGTTCCTAACTATATAATCACAAGTTGGGCAGTATATGCACCCGTTCTCGGGCGTAGACAATCCTCAAACACCTCAGCAAGCAACATACGTTCAAACATAGCACGCACCGTGGTATCTATTCCCATGTGGTCATCCCACTCGCTCTCGCGTAGCGTGACTAAAACTCATCGATGATATGAAACCACTCTCGAGGATGACAAACCAACATCCTAGAATATTCTAGATACCCTCTCAGGTCTAGAATATTCTGGGATTTTAGGAACAAACAACCTTGAACCGTCCTCCTTTCAAATTTCGATCCAAACTATCTTCTCTTATCTATTTCTACAACGAATCTCCCGATATAGGTAGAAATAACAGTTCAAGCAAGAATGTGATCAACCAAACTAGCAATCATAACCAGAAAGAGGAGATAGAACATAAAGCATGATAGATCTGAAATAAGACTACTTGCTTAAGGTAAAAGTACATAAACATACCCAAAACGGGCTACATAGTCAAGAAGGAGCTCAACTAGCCATGGACAAGCATAGTTGGCACCGAACAAAGATGGAAGAACATCGTTTATATAGAAACTAAGGGGGACATAAGAAGAAAGGAGAAGAAGAGATTTAGCCCGTAGAGGAGATGTGGCTCTCGCTCCCTAGCCTCCATATTGGCCGGATCTCGTCCTTGGGTCATCCTCCTTGATCTTTTAGACTCCTCAGCCTCCTTTCTCTCTAGATCTGCCCCGAATAACAGCTTGGTTGGTGGATGGAGTGAAAGATGATGGTGTGGGCGTTCTCCTTCTCTCGAAGAAGATAGGTCCTCGGTCTTCTCTCTCCTCAGCTTCTGCCTTTGGAGATCTAAGACTGGAGGTGGAAGACGGTGGGGGATGGAAGCACGCTGAAAAGACGGGTGTAGAATGAAAACTTCGGCCTTCTCAGACCTCTGGACTCTCCTATGGGGCTCTGGGAACCTCATTGGGTCGGAACCAACAACTGGAAAACTCCCCTGATCCGAATAGGCCGATAGAACTTCCCCAAGGTGCGGAGCCCCTCTCTAGGTTGCGGGGTGTGTATTTATAGGTGAAATGGCCAAGGTACAGATCCAGATCGCGGTCTTTCTCGGTCAAGGTGTACCCCGCGGTCGCGGTCGCGGTCGCTGTAGATACCGCAGTCGCGGTCCAGGAGGATGTACCTCGGTCGCGGTCGACGTTACTTCTTCTTGGCCACGATCGCGGTCCAGAAAGATGTACCTCGATCATGGTTAGTTCATCAGTGGCGGCGGTGGCTTAGACAGCGGTCGAGGTGTATATCCAGACCGCGGTCTCGGTAGAGCCAAATACAACGGTCGTGGTGAAGTCAAATGTCGCGGTCGCGGTTGGGGTGAGCGTGAGGACCGCGATCGCGGTATAGACTTAGCTGCTGTAAAAACATATGGATTTTGGGAGAAATCATGGAGAATAGATGTATTTTCAAGTTCGGTGTCTGCATGTCCAAAATTGGCTAGTTGAGTAATCTTTATCTAGGAAAGAACATAAATTACTAGAAGATAAGAAACATGAGTTATTTTGGGTAAATTAAGACTATAGTGACACAAAACCATAGATAAATACTTAACAAATATATACGTAAATTTGGGTATTATTAAAGGGATCGCCGGATAATGGTCACAAGGCGGTGCTGGTCTGTTCTTGTCACCAGAAATTAATATACACAGGAATCGCCCGTTGTGGCTAAGCTATGAGGAGGAAAGGCCTGAAAGAAGTGGATCGCAACCCCTAGACGATGAGGAGGCAGAAAGAAAGTCTAATGCTTTTATCCGTGGTTTGAGATCCCCAATTCCCCTAGCACCGTACTGGTTCCCACGGCAGCAGAACAGATTAGGAGAGGGGTCACAGCTGTGGACCTCATTGCCCTGTCGAAGCATGAAGTCATAACGTATATGTACCTTCAGAAGACGGAGATGATGTGATGATGACCTTTACGCCCCTTGCAAGACCCGTCACCAAAAATGGTGCTTTGTTACCAAGTAATAATAGAGTCCGTGCTGGGCAGGGAGCCGCCCAGGCAATGTGAGCAGAAAAAGCAGTGACTCAGCCAGTGATGGATCTCCGACCTGCATCCTTCTTCTCAAGCACTCCGTGAAAGATGAGCAAACTGGAAAAGAACCATCTCGCTGCTCTCTGTTTCTCAAGGAGTATTTTGTCGATGCTAGGATATAAGCACTGTTCTGTTTGCTTCAGTATTAACACACGGAGTAGTAGCCATGGTGATTGTCTTCTCTGCCCCGGTTGTTGTGCTAGTGCTGCTGCAAATAGTGAGGACACATGGACAGGATTGAAACTACAGGCTTTTACTCCATCGTCTCCCTGTGGATAAATAATAATATAGTGTATCTCGGTGGGGGAGACGAGTTTTGTCATGATGCTAATTCATGAGCTGCTAGTAGTTTTGCATGGCCAAGAATCAAAGTATCTCGTCGACTACAGGCTACAACTCATGATGATGGTCATGATGGAAGATGATGATTCATGCATGCCAGTCAAGTACGCAAAGGTAGAAAGAAATGATTGATGCAATTACGTAACTATAGGATAGGAGTCAGACACAAGGTTATTCACCCATCTAAGAAAACATCCTTGAGTTGAAACAATGGCCGTCATGCACCTTACACCAGGATGATATGAGGATGAATTACTAAGTTTATGGATCCAACAAGACCCGGAACTGACTCAAGATTGGCGGGCACGTGTCGGATGCACGCTCTGAGAGACGTCGACGATATTCAATGACTTGTGATGAAGACTCAAAACCCGACCCGATATAAGCAATTAGGTGTTGGAATTTGGGGATCAAGAATAAATCTCAAGTTTCTTTCATGATGGTAAGTGGTTCATTCCATGAGTATTCATACTTATTAAACTCCTATTATTTACATGTTTCTCGTTTAAGACATTATGATTTATGTGTTCTAACGTTCTAAGATTTTAAGCAAGATATGCAATTCAAGATCTCACACATGATTGTGTCCTCACATATAATCAATATCTCAAGTTGAGATATGTCATTAAGATTTCTCAAAATTATTAGGATTCATGAACTAGGTTCATGAGAAAAGTTAAAGGATCATGTTCATATAAGATTCTTAGTTATATTTCATATTAATGAATAAGACTACAACATGAGAAACACGAGTAAGAATGTCATACTCCCACTGTTATGTGATATAACCACGTATTTAAGATTTCAAGTAGAAACATGCTATTCAGATTTCTTATATAGATAGAGATCTAAGAACTAAGTGTTGTTTAGATTTCTTAAATGATTAAGAACTAAGAATTAAGTACATGATGATATTATAAGAATAGAACGCATAAAGTTATATCTAAGTTGAAAGATAGGGTTCTATAAGATTCATAGTTTAAGATTTAAGACTTGAGATCATGATACGACCATGAGATCAGAATGTATTAAGATTCATGTTAAGATCATATTTAATGAAACTTTATGGAGTTTGAGTTATGTTTTCAAAACATTATATTTCAGACATTTGATGCTTAAGCTACTTTCAAATATTTAGTTTTACTATTATGTTCAGTTTAGTTAATTTTCTTAAGACTTTAGACTCAAATGTCGAATATATGATATAGAATTATGTTAAATCCTTATGTGAAAATAGAAGATTAAGATTTATCAGATAATAAGATTATTAGATTTCATATTCTGAGTTAGACTCGATTTAATATTAAAGAAAAAAGATACAGAGTCAGAGATAACAAATTAATATTTAGAGATAGAAACTAAGAATAGATTCAGAGATAAGAGAACAGAGATAGAAATTGACATCAAAACATTAATATATTATAGGATAAATCCTCACTAGAGAATCCTGAGACGATTCAAAGACATCTATTGCAAATTTAGAGGAGTGTACACTCCATTTTAGAAGTACTTCGATATCAATAGAGGGTGTGTTGTACCATAGAGGAGACTTCAGTGTCAACCGAGGGCACATTGTTCCAACAGAGGGTGCGTTGCACTATAGAGGATGCTTCAGTGTCAGCAGAGGAGGACTTATTGTATAATGGTGGCCACAGTAAGATAAAAGTTGTAATTAAAAGATGTCTTAGTTCAGAGAATGTATATTTATAAGTCTAATGAAAGAGATTAAGATAAGAGAGACATTACTCAGGCCCTTTGTGAAAATCATGTGGCCTAGGCATCTGAGTGCATGCCGATTTAGAGATATAGCCCATGTCGAGAGTGTAAGTTATGTGACCCAGGCACCTTAGTGCAAGACATGAAACCCATGTACCAAAGTATAGATCCCCAGAGAAAGATTAAATAAAAAGATAGGAATTAAGTTAAAGAAATAAGAGATATTTATGTTTCAGATTTTGTACGGAGTTAAATTTTAGTTTTATGTTCATAATGTTCAAGAATATTTTATAGTATCTTATTACTTCAGTTTTGTACACATAGAATACTCATGCCCCTTACGCTAACTACTATTTTCCAATGCATAGCTATGGATGAGATGTCTGCAGGTGATGAGCAGGAGAAGAATAGATCCCAGAGACTTGCAGCACAAACGTAGTACATGATAAGATCTCGTGGGGTGCTAACTATAAGATGATCCTCAAGTTTATAAATTCATATATATATATATATATATATATATATATATACACACACATATATATATACATATATATGTCGTGATATTTAGAACTATAAAGTATAGATTCAAGATGTTAAATTAGTTTTTCATGGGTAGAATTTGTGTTCCTTTTGTAAGAACAATCATGAGAATGTTTTAATACTTCACTTTGTGTGATTGATTATTGTTGTTATGAATGTTAGTTTTATGTAACGCCCCTTTAAGTGCACTAGTTATATATGGATAACTCTATGTTGCTTCTATCATGTGCATTTGTGTACCTAGGGAGGGTGTTACAATATGATATCAGAGCAACATTATAGTTGGCCACCAGACGAAGTCTCAAATTCTTTCATAAGATCACCGTATAAGAAGCTAAGTGGGAGTAGACTATAATTTCAAAAAGATAGGTAGTAGCCCTAGTATAGGACAAGTAAGTAAAAGGTATTAGAAATCAAAGAAGAAGTCGAGCCA